>JAWPHD010001118.1:0-355745 GCA_037043455.1 Cyrtodaria siliqua | reverse complement strand
GGTGAACTGGCAGTCCATCATTGTGGTCCTGGTCAGTTGCCGTGATGGTCAATAGGTCGTCAGGACAGTCGTGTGTCCCATACAGCTGATGTAAAGTTGATACCTTCGGTAATGCATGTACTCTGTTCTTTAGGATTAATGTAAACCGCAAAGTATGCATTTGCAAACTTTTGGAATACAAACAATGCAGTGGTATAATTGACCATTCATTTAGTGTTTATTAGCAAATTCATGTGTTTAAATATATGTAGATTCCTTTCACTATTTAAGGGCTAATATAGTCATGATACAAGATCAAATTATGAGCTCTCTTTTGATTCAATGCAAATTGATTGTGTTGCAGAATAAAAAAGTATCTGGCTGGCATATTATTATAGTATACCCACTTTAATAAAAAAAAAAATTAATTCGTATAATTTGTCATGGAGGACATTAAATACACCACCGCGTGAACTTCACAAACTAATATTTCTGAGTATGTCGTTCTTTTCTCGATTACACTTCTCTGTTAAACAGTTGATAAGTAAAAAGCAATCATATGAAAAGAGAGGGATAATCAAGTTTGACATTGTAAATTAGCCCCATTTACACGGAAATGTTCTCCCGAAAAATATGGAGCCCCATCTTAGTGTATATGTTTCTCAACTTTATATATACCAGGGGTACCGTTACCTTAAACTTAGAAAACTTGTTCAAGATTCGCATTTGCTTTAAAATATAAACGTACATTCAAGAACTCTTACACGAACGGACTATCACAAATATGACTTTTCACGGCTCGTGATTTACCAACTAAGTGAGATCCTGATCAAAACACTTTGTCTTTGCAAAGTACGAACATATAATAAATAGATACTAAATTGGTATTTTTGGATTAACTCGGTTTTTCACTCCTGGCGCCGAGAACGTTTAATATATGTAAAACTAATACAAATACCAATCTTAAATAAATTACCAGAATCTTAGCTGATCCTTCGTGTAAGTGACAACAACATCTGGAGCGAATCGTTTACATCTGCAATCGCATATATGATTGCCGCAGTCGAACTTAGGCCATCAACATCCGAGCACTGAGAAATAGATGGCTGTAGATGAACGGTAAACTAGTTTCCTAAATCCATGTGGCGGCAAGGGATATTACTCAGTATTACTGGTCATGCCTGACATGACACAGTGTATGTGGTATTTACAAACAATGCCTTTAGGCTGCGTGATTACTAACTGCTTTCCCATATGTCACAAAGGTTGCTTTTCCGACGATAAATATAAAACAGGGCATCAATTCAAATGCATGTCTTATTTTCAGGATATATGAAGTACCATGTTCTAAAAGTTAAAATTGACACATTTCCCTGGCTCAAAATGTTCATGGGGCCGCCAATATTTGTTTACTTCTTCTTGTAACGTCGTACTTTGTGACACCTAAAATGAACAAATATGATTGATAAATTAGCACATTAACCTTTTTGTCGTATGTGCACGTGCTTTTTGTCGCATCATTTTTTCATTTTGTTCTGCGACAAAAGCGCCACGCGCACAAAAAGCGTCACTTTTTCAAATTGTGTGCGGACAAAAGGCGCCGTGCGGACAAAAAGCGTCACTTTTCAAATTTTTGTGGGACAAAAAGCCCGTAGCGGACAAAAAGCGTCACTTTTTCAAATGTGTTCGGACAAAAAGCGCCACGCGGACAAAATCACCGTCACAGTCGTACGCCTCAACTCCATGTAACCTATTGTTATCGCCGATAAGCGTAAATATGACAACTAGGTTTTTAATAAATGCTTCCCTACTTGCGAAATATTGCTATTCTGAAGATTTGATGTATCAAAATAGGTAATTGTTTTTTTAACACTATAAAAACATTACAAATGAAGTCATGTGATTTCATTGAAGCTCAACCGATGCATTACATTATGCATTGTTACCTAACCACACAATGAAGACAGCCTATGAAAGCAGATGTCTCCTCATGATGACGCAATGACTAAACGAAACACTTCTTATAAATGACGAAAATAACAAAATGCACTCACGATATCGTCTGTCAAATGTTGTGATCCGCCATTTTGTACACGTTCAACCAATAGCAGCACATCAACCCCTACACGCTCTCCCCACTACCGCACATGATTGTTTTAATTAAAAAATAACGATGTATTCTGTTTTATATGTTCCTCCTGAGTTTCATGGAATATTTGCCAATTCTAAAAAGAAAATCAAACTATTATAATTGTAAAGCTTCCAAAATAAGCTGCCCTGACTACCACTGGTGATGGTATAGCTCAGTGTCGTCAGCAGTGCTGTCCGGATCTGCTGCAGTTAAACTCTGGTCGCAGCCAATTCCGTCCCGATTGCCTATACATGTAGTAATTTCCAATATCGTTTTTAATAGACATAAATCAATGTACGCAAAAGTCTTTAGTTACACCGTAGTTAGAAATGCAGTTTGTAACAGTGTTGGTTAAGGGGTCCACGTTGATGTTAAAAAAAAAACTTGACTGCAACTAGTTACACAACATTCTACATGTCGGCTTACAGTCTCTTCAGATTGCAAAGAAAACAAAATTGTACAGATTTTCCGTTCGAAACCGCAAACACATTAGCTAGCAATATACCTCCTAAACCGTTTTAAATGAAACAAAAAAACAAGAAAAAAACATGCAATCTGCATTGGTGACATTCCACAAATGAGCTACAGATGAGTTAACCAGTATTTACTTTTGACTTCTGCGTCAGTATATCAGTCGTTTAAGGGTTGCAATTTGTGCATTTTTTCATTCATTTCCAGTTCAGGCCACCGAACAGGTAGACAGGTAGGGGCTAGTCAGGAGCCGCGTGACCACGCAAGGCGTGTCGCTGTCCTATTTCGCTGAATTCTACAGTGTTCTACATTTAATCTACACAAAAACTGGACTATCTTTTGATGAAAATCTTCACTTCAACTGCGAGTCTCCTTATCATTATCTACTTTCACAAAATAGGGACACAGTAGCGTTGTCTACCTATTAGGCCAAAAGGCCCGGCCCTGCACATAGTGTTCACATGCATGGTTGAACATACAACAATAAAATAATAGTGTATGATGTTTTTGATTGTTGCTTAAATTTATATCTAAATATCGCCAAAACGCACAAGAGACGTCCTAAGTTTTCCGGGGAAGCATGCCTAGGACCCCACTAGAAATAGTCGGGCCCTGCACATCAAAAAGGGTCTGAGCTGGATCCTGGATAATCAGGGAGGTATCTAGAGTATTTTGCACTCTAATTTTCTTGAAAACGCTCGTCAAAAAGGCCTTGTGCATAGGCTGCGAAGATCAACAAAAACCTATCGCCGTCAATTCGTGTTACCGGCCTCACTACATGTCGCCATTAAACAAAGTTTGCGAGCATTTAACGACCGATATACCATCTCAAAATTCAAAATTTCAATACAGTTACTATGATCCATAAATGAACAATGTTTCGAGTTTTAACTGAGATTAGCTAAGGCTATGGTGGCGATTTCTGCCATTTGCGTCTTTTCGTCTTTTCTTTATTTCGCACCCCGGAACAAATAAATAAGTAATAACGACAGAGTATGGGCCTCATTGAGTTAGTGATTTAAACATCGAGATGGGGCGTAGCCCATCGAGTTGTTTAAAATAGACCAACGAGATGAGTCCATACTCTGTTGTTTTGTAGCATGTCCATTCAGCTCCCTGCCGTACTCTAACTTCCAATACAATTTTCTGACAGGTGTTTGAGTGAGATAGAGTATGGTCCTAATTGAGTTTGTTGATTTAAACATCGAGATGGGCGAGCCCATCGAGATGTTAATATATTTTTAAATTACCAACTCGATGAGACCAATATCTATTTGTTTTGTAGCATTTTTCTGACATGTGTTATTTTTACACCTTTGAAAATACAAGAATTATCAGTGACCATGCTACAGATTTCAATAAACGATTTACACATAGCTATTACAAAGGGAATTCAGTGACCATACAACGCATACTAACTGTAGATTCAGTAAAAGATATGTCATCGTTCCAGAAGATATCGTCGGTTGTTCATACACGTTTGTGATACTAATGGTCAGAGCCTTTTTCTCAAGTCCAGCTAAGATATTCATCAGCCACAGTGAATGTTTTGTATATGTTGTGGTGTCCCCTTCATAATCAAACGCTAACAGAGATTGAGTATGCCCGCAACAATAAAATGAAAAAAGCGTGTGTGGTACATGTAACCATATATGATACAGAGAAATTAGCAGGTAAAATGTTTTCAAATACAAAACATGATATACGTTAAACTAAACATTCTTATTTTCTAGTTTTAATAGCTCTACATTTTGTAAAATCTGTAAACTCTGGTGCATTTCAGAATATCACTTACTATATCAAAAACCAGTGTTATTTCTACAAATGTGTCAACTGTTGATGGCATATTTTTAGAGTTATAGCGCGCGTTCTCTCATCGTCTACTTTTTAATATTCTCTCTGCGAGTAGAATCCATTTTCTTGCATACCGGATATGGCCTATCCGCGTTTTTCATGGGGGTGAAATATAAGAATCGTTTATCGGTATCCGGTGAAGATAGGGAATTCCAAACCTCGTATAAGTGTGTTAATCGGAACCGCGGCAGGGCGAGGTTCCGATTAAAACACTTATACCGAGGGTTGGAATTCCGAACCGAATACCCATGATAGATATTTTAATATTTATGGTAAAGATAAAAGTCACGCGCGCACCAACATCCGTATAAGCATAACACCCTCGGTATAAGTTTGTAATTGGAACCTCGGCAGAGCCTCGGTTGAGATTAAAACACTTATACATCGGGTTGGAATTCCCTATCTTCACCGGATACCCATGCTAGATTCTTATAATATAACTTACGAAATGATATTCTAGGTATACGGACAATGCTTTGTGCTATGTTCATATTCAAAAAGACAAATTATAACGCCTTTCACCCAAGACTTCAGTTCTAATCTTGGCAAGCCTGTCTCAATGTTCTTACTAGATCTATCCTGAGCAAACATTCCACTTGCTGCACTGGCTCCACAGAATACATGTATATTGTATGAGTGTCACCAACGTCCGGATCAGTAACGCTTACATCAAACAGCGTTGTTCCGACAGCAATGTTTTCGGCGAACGTTACTGAATCAGGAAGGTTGCTGAATGCCGGATGTGTCCGAGTACCTGGAAGATAAGAATATTATGTTCAAAACTGCGTGGGAGTGTTTTTTAAATAAACGAATAACATGCAGTTGTCCCGTATTCATAAAGCAGCTTGAGTGGAAAATATTACTTGAGTCAAATTTAAGAATTTTTACATATGTTTAAATCTCCTTATTAACCTCTCAAGGACACTACAAACCACATATGCTAAGATTAATATCTAGCTGTATGTTATATTTATCCTAAACCTTATTAACAATATTCAGAAAATGTCTTAAATCCATAAAATAGGGTGTTTAAAATATTTATAAAATTTGACTTAAGTTAATATATTGCTAAGAAGCTTTATGAATACGGAACTTGGGTAAACGATTACGGTAAGGATTACGATAAGGAATACCGCCTAAAACAGGCAATACACCTTGAATGCTCGACAAGCATTATATATAGGCCAATGAAATTTATTATTGACACTATATGAACTTGTAGGGAAAAGTGGATGGTCTGCCACTACTACAAAAAAGCGACCGTCATACATAGCCTAAAATGTGCTGAAAATAACGTACCACCATAAAACCAAACAGCCAACCATCATTATTTTAGAATTTATTAAACTAGTTGGCATACATGATATGATGAGATGGTTGATAGAGCAATATATCATGTTTACAAACGATCATTTATTCGAAATGCTTCCTTTTCTAAGCCTCTCCAAATAAAGTTGATATTCACTTCATACCATCTGTGCAAACTGGTTTAATTAATTAAATAAGTTTTGCATTCACTTGATACTTTCCTTTAAATCAATATAGCGTTTAATCTTGAATATACTTCCCTTTTTCAACTAGGTGGGACTATTTACGCTCGGATTCGCACGCATAGAAAGTGACTATTCCACTTCGAGGCGGTGAACTAACTGTACGCACTGCACTGCGCTTGCATCGGATGTGTCTTAATATTAGTATTGGGTTTGTTACTGATTGAAAACCCTACAAAATGTGTGGGGGTCAGTATGATGGGGGCGAGGCAATAGCCGATTTTGAATCGAATTGTAGTCCATATTGTTATAGTGACCCTCTGTGAAATCTACTGACCCACTATAGAATAACAGAGGGTCACCCATCATGTGACCGCTCTAATCCCAATGAAATTCTTAGGATTTTGTGCGAGGTGCAATAACAGAAAATGGATATTCCACTGCATGAAAAGACACTGACAGTAGTGGTTTCTCTTTTACTTTGTTATCATAGAATTTTTGCTGACTCTATTATAGTGACGGGAAAACAATGTAAATACAAGAATTAATCTGCATTTTTTCGCTTTGTTGATTCGGTTTTGCGGTAGTAAATGGGAAAAATCCACGAAGTGATTATTTTTTTCGGCAAATTGCGGTTTTAAACACCGTATCAATGGCAAATTTATCATAAACACTAACGCGATTTATGGATTACGCCATTTACTACCGACGTTTAAAACCGCATAAACGCCGAATAAAATGCGAAACAATGAGTACTCATGTATAAAATACATCGTCAAAAAACAACAACCTAACCTTTAATAGTAGCGGCCTCATCCATTTCGATGTTAGGGTTAACTGATAAATTTGATTGTACGGTCTTTCAGTTTTAGTCAGATATAAAAGGTAGTACAGTTTGAGTTTTCAGTACTACCATAGGTTTAAAGAAACTAGAAAAAACCGCCAAATAACGGCGAAATTAAACTAAAAAAACGTTTATCAAAACTGTCCAGATGTTCGGGTCATATAATAACACGTATATGACGATTAAAAGTATAGGTTTATTCATGGGTTCTTGGAATACATGTGATTGAATATGCGTAAAATGAATTATGAGTTGGTAACTCTTAATTCGACGTTGTATTTTTGGGGATTGGCCCGGCTGGTTAAAACCGTTTATATTGTGGCTATAGAGTTTCGATTCTCAAACTATGTACCTCGTCGTCAGTAGGTTTAGAAACGGTGTGCATTATGTTGTAACATTTGGCTGTTGTTGGCGGGATAGATACTTTAACATTATTGGTGCAATGTAATCAACAGTTAGGAATATGTAAAGCAATCTATTAAAAAAAAACAGAAAGCCGCGACATAAAAAAACACACAAGCAAATTGCCGTTTGTCCCTTTATATATACTGGTGCGTAACGTAGGATAGCACACATTGCTGTCCCGCAATGAATACATTCTTGTAAATAAGGGGAAGATTTAGTTTCATTCATTATATTTAGACCATCTAAAACAGAAAATATCAATATTTTCTATTTTCTCACACCTCAAGCACCCCTTGAAAAATTGACAATTCTCACTTGACAATTCGAGCTCTCAGTGGGATTCGAACCTCTCACAGAAAGTTTTAGACGCACCGTCTTCACTATCCCGGCTACGGCGGCAATTTTAGAGGAAGTGTATATATCACGTACTAAGGCGGATTCAGGGATAGGGCGGACCCGGCGCACCCACCCTCTAAAATCCCACAAGTATAACCTATGCATGCCGGATTACATGGGGAGCACGCAATTTCTATTGTTAGTCAAAATTCTATTTAACATAAAATTATTCTGGAAAAATACAACAGAATGCATTAAATGTCATGTAGAAAAACATTTTATTTCGAAGGATCCTTCGCTCCCCACGCACCAGTCCCTCCCACACACAAAAACTCAAACCAAAATCTTGGATCTGCATCTGATGTGTACCCTCCTCTCAAAATGTTTTTAGTGATCAATTATATATATATTCAGGCAAATTAAAACTCCAGCCGAGTCTGGGTGGTTGCATCGAAGACTGTATTAAGAAATAAGAAATGTCACTGTAAGTGACAAATGCCCACGAAGTGGTTTTGACATTCGACCTCTAAGTTTGACCTTGACCTTGGAGCCATGGACCTGGATTTTGCACGCGACACGTCGTCTTGTAGTGTTGAGCAATTGTGCCATGCTATTTGAAAAAATGTTAGAGTTATTAACCGGACACGAAATGACTTCTTTTTTACCTTTGACCTTTAAGTGTGACCTTGACATTGGAGCCACGAACCTGAATTTTGCGCGCGACACGTCGTCCTATTGTGGTGAGCACTTGTATCAAGTTATTTACCGGGCAAAATGGTACGTCCGAACGAACGGACAGACGGACGGACGGACGGTGCGACTACTATATGCCGCCCTTCGGGGGCATAAAAACAGTCTGAAAGGTAGTTAGTTGTACAGGTCTATTAGTAGGGGTATCAGTAAGGTCGTTATTATAAAAAGTGAATCCCTTAAAACAGTATGTATACTACCTGTGACACCTGCATTTCATACGAGAGAGAGAGAGAGAGAGAGAGAGAGAGAGAGAGAGAGAGAGAGGGAGAGAGAGAGAGAGAGATCACTGCCGTTCGGAACTTACTGGTAAATGTAACACTCAGTGTGCCACACGCGCAGCTGGGATGTTTGGTGTCTCCTATACAAACGTCAATAGTGTACGCCACGTTATTTTCACTAACTATATTAACGTTCCGTCGTAGTTGTATTGTTCCTGTACCTGCATTAAAATATGTACATTTAAACGTTGCACTAATCAAAAATACCTAATTTGTGATATTTTGGTTTATGGAATCCTAGTTTCAATTTGAAAGCATACGAGCAAACGTAATGGCTGGATTAAGCTGGTAAAGTCAGAATATGCTTATTGTTAACATTAACTGGGATGAGAGAGACTTTGTGTCAAGGTCTATATCCTCCGAGCACGTTAAAGAACCGTAGGAATCTATTCGATAATAAGAGTACGGCGCGGTTCTCGGATTCCTATGTATCCTTCCCCTCTCTCTGGGGCGGCTCTAAATAACCTATGCTGTGTTGATGAGACGTTAAACAACATTCAACTCAATTCAATTCGTTAAAAAGGCACGCTGACTTTTTAACTCTTGGGTTTACATAAACATTATCTGTGCTATAAATAAACCGTTTGTATCTGCACACTTCCTTTGTTGTGCTTAGCGTCGGCGCAGCGTGTAGGGGAAACAGCGTAATTAGTACACACATATTTATTCGTCATAGTGTGTACAGTTTAATTTTATTCAGTTTATTTGTTAGCGTAATTCTCTAAGTTGTAACGCTTCCGAGAGCTTCGTCAACTGTTTCAGTGTATGTGTTAATTTTCTGCCTTTAATCGCTGGTATTTAATCTGATGATTCTAAAACATATTGGGTTGATATCAGTTAAAATTTAAAGGGAATGTAGTGACACAGCCAAACATCTGTATAATTGAGAGTTCTGTAAAACTTGAATAATAGTGAAAGAATTATCAAAATCAGATGATAAACAGGAGATATGATCATTTGAATATTCTGTTGAAACGGATATGGAAGCCGCCATTTTGAGAGCTATGACATCACAGTTCCAAATGACCATATATGGAATATTTATAAGCATGAACATTTCCTGATTTATAGGAAATGAAATGACAGCAACTGTATGAAAAATATGTATGCTTAAATTAATGACAATAATGCTTTATATGACCAGTAAAGGATTTTACATTCAGTTGCAGTGTTTTTCTTTGCTTTAAATGACATTTATCAATATTCCATATATGGTAATTTGGAACTGTGATGTCATAGTTTTAAAAATGGCGTCTTCCATATCTGTTAATAAAACAACCTTCAAATGGTCATATCTTTTTTGTTTATCATTCAATTTTGATAATTCTTTCACCTATTTCCAAGTTTTTCACAACTCTCATAAACAGACCTTGTTTGACTGTGTCGCTACATTCCCTTTAAATATCGATGGGTGAACACGAAACGATTGTAACTATTGTAAATAAAAAATATACAATAGTTTCGCATTATAACATCAAGCATTCGGCATTTAGTATATGGTTATTCCAAGCATAAAGCTTGCAGTCGTTTAGTTCGTGGTCATTTATTGTGATTGGTGCGCTTTGTTTTTAACAGCGACTCATAAGCCATCTTTGCAAAACAATCACGTGTCAGAGTATTTGCATGTTGCTCAAATCTCAGAGTTATATCCGGAAGCCGGGTGCAGTTTGAATACTCTGGCTAGCTAGAATGCGGTGCAAATATACTTTGCTTGTTTGGTTTTGTGTTGACATGTGCCACTTTAGCCACTACCTAACAGCTTGTATCAGATTTTTATTTTGACTATTTTACCTGCAACACATTCCATTGGGACCATTGTATTGGCCACAGAGCACGTGTATGTGATGACATCGTTTTCCGTGTCTGATACACCAACCGTGAATATGTTCGTTCCGTTATATATCGTTGCCGGATCCACACTGATGGCACCTAGCATAAACATAATACTTGTGTATTTCTATCAAGTGTTATATGAATGTTTGCAATACAAGTATGTTAAAGGGACAAATGGCAATCTTGATTTTTCATAAAACTCGCGGTTTGTTTTTCTATATAAATTGCATTTGTTCAATTAATAATGATAATTATAAGAATAGTATAAAGCAAATTATTTTTGCATATTACTAACTGTTGATTATATTGCACCAATAATATATTCAATTGAATTGAATTGAATGTTGTTTAACGGCTCATCAACACAGTATAGGTTATTTAGAGCCGCCCCAGAGAGAGGGGGAGGATACATAGGAATCCGGGAACCTGCCCTACTCTTATTATCGAATAGATTCCTATGGTTCTTTAACGTGCTCGGTGGATAGACCGATACACGGGACCGCCCGGTTTACGTCCCCATCCGACGGACGAGGCTAAAGGAACGTGTCTCGCACAAGAACACACCGACGGAACTCAGTGGCACCACGGAGAATTGTTGCCGGATCCACACTGATGGCACCTAGCATAAACATAATACTTGTGTATTTCTATCAAGTGTTATATGAATAGCCTCCGGTTACAAATCCGCCGCGCTACCGACTGCGCCACGCCAGCCCCCCTAATATATTCAAACCTATGGTAGAATAACGAAGAAAAGTAACAAACTCCAAATTGTATTTAATATATGCAAGCAGGATTAAAGTCAAAATGATACTGGATTAATAAATCGAGACGCTAATTTTAATGTTTGATTAAAAGTTCAAGGTTGCCACGTGTCCATTTTAAGACAAGAATAAAACGTACAGCAAAAGGTACATGTTTCTTCTTTTTTTATGAATAAAATAAAACTAGTGCAACATTGCAGTTTATTGGGGAGGGGTGGGGGTATATCCTTCGATAGTTACCTAGAAACTTATTTGATATTAATATTACTGCACGAATTCCGAAATTCCGAATTTCTAATTTTCCTTACCCTCTCTATAGTACGGCGAACCAAAATAATTTGTTGATTGGTCGTTAAACAAGAATTCAGTTATATCAATACCCATCTCACATGAGTCCAGTTACAATCCTGAACATTGTCCTGTGTACGTTAATAGGAACAGAACAGAACATATATTTTATTTAACGTGTAAATACGTACATCGTTATATATACATACATAAATGTTCATAAATAATAAGTGATTTTAGACAAAAGTACATTTGCTATGAGCAATATTAGTATTAAATTGATACACGAGGATTAAGTAATTTCTACTGCATGTTCAGAGAATACAATGACTTCTACTGCATGTTCAGAGAATACAATGAATTCTACTGCATGTTCAGAGAATACAATGACTTCTACTGCGTGTTCAGAGAATACAATGACTTCTACTGCATGTTCAGAGAGTACAATGACTTCTACTGCATGTTCAGAGAATACAATGACTTCTACTGCCAGTTCAGAGAATACAATGACTTCTGTTGCATGTTCAGAGAATACAATGACTTCTACTGCATGTTCAGATAATACAATGACTTCTGCTGCGTGTTCAGAGAATATAATGACTTCTACTTCGTGTTCAGAGAATAAAATGACTTCTATTGCGTGTCAAATAAAATAAATTCTTCTGCGTGTTCAGAGAATGAAGTGACTTCTACTGTGTGTTCAGAGAAAAAATGACTTCAACTGTATGTCCAGAGAATTAAGTGACTTCTGCTGAGTGTTCAGAGAATGAAGGCACTTCTACTGTCCAGAGAATGACGAAAATACAAAAGATCTAAACATTGTTTAACTAATCAAGATAGTATTCCTTACAGCTAAAGCTGTACTTATATATTTTGTTAACTTTATAACAATATTCTTATCCTGTTTCTGCAGTAAATCTAAGAGTTTAAACATACTAGGTCTATTATAATAATATGTTAATATAAATTTTCCGGATTCTTGTGTAACAAGGGCAAATAAAAAAAAATGGCATTCATCTTCCAAAACAATACCGTGACAGCATTGAAAATATCTTCCATTTCTAGGTATTCTATTACGAGAGTATATAACAGTGCGTATTCTGAAATTAATATGTCTGAGATTACATGGTAAAATATCGAGGTATGATTCATAATTACAACTCAGTTTACAATTATTATATAATTTAAGTACACCACTTGATCCCTTATCTACAAACCATTAATGGACACAAGGCAATCTTTATTTGTTCAACGATCACGGTGCCACGTTAGTTTTTGGCGGTGCGAAAGCACCGTCAGAGGTATAATGGGGATTTTCAATGGCATGCTAGGAATGTGACAAACCTAACAGCACAACATTATGCAACACTACGCTAGAAGAAGTAGTCTCTCTCTCTTTAATTGGATGCCCTAAATAAGAAACAATGTTCAGAATAAACGCAATTTATTATTTATTTAGGTCATACATACCTATTTTATCAAAATTTCACTAAGTCAACTTTTAATCATCTGTTTAAAAGGTTATAACTCAGTTATAATCCTGCTACAAGCATACGGTATGTGTATACTATAAAGTGTATCATGTTACTAAAAATAGAACAGTCAGTGCTCGCTGAAGGGCATAGTATATTATATAGAGTGGAGTCTTGATGTGGAGTCTTGGTGTGGAGTCTTGGAGTGGAGTGAATAATTGGAGTGACCTTGGAGTCACATTTTGGAGTGACCTCGGAGTCAAATTTGGAGTGAATATTTTGGAGTCAATTTTTTAGTCTAAACTTGAAGTCTTAATTTCTCTTACAATTAATAACTTTTTAGAAACTAATACATTTACATGGGTTACTTCATTGGCACATACACTTATTTATTTATTAAATAATTCTTTAAAATGCATGTGTCTATTAAGCTACCCAATTTCAACAACTAATTCCAAAACTGCACATCTAATTTTAACTTGGGCACTGTTACTACATGTTCTAAAATAATCCATGTTTGTGGAACAGTTAGGCTGAGAGAGCTCTAAGTTCCCATAAACTTTAATGTTTTTTGTTTTCAGTTTCTGTGGTATGACTGACATATTGGAACCCTGTATACCCCTGACACTGGATGTCAGTGTCCTGATCTAAGATTAGTTGGTCACTCGGGACTAGTTTATGTCAGGCCAAAGGGTCATAATGCTTCAATACTGGGGTTAATGTTTGGGTATCCAAGTTCATTTATGTTGTTTTTAGATGGCCTGTCCCTCACTTTAAGGTTAGCACACGTCTCATGAGACAATGCAGCTGTACTGCGTATGTTAGGAAATGTGCACCTTGTGAGGGTCATTCAAAAATATTAAATTGATAATTAACCAAAATAGTCACTACAAATCTGACTCCAAGGTCACTCCAAAATGTGACTCCAAGGTCACTCCAATTATTCACTCTACTGCAAGACTCCACACCAAGACTCCACTCTGTATAATATACTATGCCTCGCTGAAGAGCTTGCTCAGAAAAAAATCTACGGAAGCTAATTCGGGCCATATGTTTAAATATGAAATTGGTAATGAATATCAATCATCTGAAACATCACTGAATGTAAAAAACAAACCATGGAAGTTACATTTACAGCACTTCCATTTCCCATCCATTCCAACACTTACAAAAAGCACCGCCCATCAGTGCCTTCAGCACTTTGATTTAATAACTAATTAATATGTATATGATTCGTCTACTCTCTGTAGAGCGACTCCAAAAACATAAAGAAATGTGTCGAACAACTATTCAATGATTGATGAATGGTGTTCGAAAATGTTACGGCCTCCTCATTAGCATCTATTAAGCGTACATACGGACACTTTCCCGAAACAAGTTTATAACTGTGCATACACAGGGCTTTCAAAAAAATAACACGACATCCGATTTTTTTAAATTTAAAGCACGCGAATATTATTTCTGCACATATTTTTTAAAGCGCAAATTTTAATTATTTATACAATTAATACGTACGCATTGATTGATATTTGTAGGGAAAAAATAGATTCACATGCTTCAAATTAACATGCACAAAATAGTTTGGTTTAGGACGGATTTTAATCAGCAGCAGACAGCACAGCACACTTGCTATTTAAATTGTGTTGACCAACTTAAGAAGCCAGAGATATATCACATGTACATCTATCACTGAAGGAATTAATCATGTCCTTGGATGTTAATTGTATATTTTGTCAGTGCATTACATGACACTTAAACAGGATCAATGCAGGTAAAACCCAGCTAGCATGACACATCGGGCCAATGTCGGCGGTTATCGGGTATATCGGGCCGCTTTTGCCGATGCTGGGCCAGCATTGGGCCAATATTAGAGTCAAGTTGGGATATTACCCAGCTAGAATGTTAACGTCGTACCAACGTTGGACCAACGTCTGTTTTAACATTGGGCTAACGTTGTACAACAATGTTTGCCCAACGTAGTATTGTCAAGCAGCCCCAACGATGTCAAGACGGTTGTCTACAACGTTGGGCCATCGTTGGCCAAAGTTGGACCAACGTTGCGACATCATTGTATCAACGTTGGGCCAACGTTTTAACGTTGCACTAACGTTGTACACCAACGCTGGGTTAATAGGCCTTGAGCCAGGACCCAAAATTTTCGATATTGTTACCAACTCAAGGGACAAATTCTACCATCACTTTTTGAAAAGAGCAATGTATATAGATTACATTTTTCCATGATAGCAATCTGGAACAGGTAGCTTATATAAAAAAAATCGAACATTAATAGGTTATCATTGTAGCGCTTTCATATAAGTTTTTGATGTTCATTTTTGAATGTCATGCTTGTGTGAATAATTATTGATGTACTATTTAAAGATGCGCTTAAGTTTACAATTCATTGAGTTACATAAAGCGTAAATAAGCTCTTTTTTAGCACTGAATTCAGTTTAAAATCTCTATTTTTCTTCAAATTAGAAGTCAATTTACCCCACCCACTATTGACACATTTTTATGCATTTAGTTTAGTTAATATTTTTTACAATATATGTGTAAACTTGTAAGAATCAGTAATTTACAACCTTTCTACATGATTTAAATAATATAATATGAATAAGGGATTGTTATGATATAATGATGAAAGTAAGTACTAAGCAATGTTCATGGCATTGCACATATGTGTTCAGTAAGCCTGATAAGTTGAGACATATGCCAAACTGGAAGTATAAGCCTTCCTCAAAGTAACTGCAACATAAATAGTATAAACATGTTCTGATACACACATATATTGCACAGACGACACATAGTCCAAAGGATTCTAGATAAAGGAAATGTGCGGTTTAACGTGTGTTTTTTAACAAAAGTATTTTTTAGGTGTATGCGTCATGGCAATACTTATTATGATTACACATTTGGATTATGTATTACACATAAATACATGAATTAAACATTGCATATTGCAACGCAAATTCTTAAAAGTTATTTTAATACTTTTTAATTACAGTTTATGCATATTTTAAGGATTTTTACACCTGAATTACCCCACCCATATACAACACAATGAAAAATTCTGCATATGACACGTAAAAATAGTAATATATGCATTTGCAGGAACCATTTTTGTGTTACTGAAAAAAGAATAGACGAAGATGAATTGATATGAATTGGGGTTTTACGGCGCACCAACACAAACATGTTATATGGCGCCAACAGGAATGAACATTCGACCCGGCTCACTCTTCATTAACATCTAGATAATTTTCAGAATGTGCCTAGAACCTTCTTATCTGCAGAAATGCAGAGTTGCTGCAAATTCTCTAGTAAACACTCCATTTTTCGCTGGAGCCACGACCACTGAAGTAGCACCTGAAACAATACAGGTTTCATGATGAAAATAATGAATAAAAATGACAAAATTAACATAAATTCGGGGAAATTTTACCCATATGCTTGGATATATTCTTGCCCGGGAACCACATGGCGTCGACGAAGAAATATATATTTAGGCTGATACCCAGATCACTGTACTAACTACTTACCATGGCAACTATTTGTTAGTATTGGTGCAGTTGTTACAATATCACCTGCTTAGGATATGTATCTAAACATAGGTTGTGATGTTCTCCGTACTTGATTTAGAGTATGGAATTAACCTAGGATAGTAAGCATTAACCCTACTTTTGCGCATGCAAGTGCAAGTGGAATGATTATTACCTAAAAAATAAGGTGTATTGCCAATGAAGAGAGAGAGGGAGTGTGTGTGGGGTGGAGGTGGGGGTGGATATATTATATAGGCATTTAGGAACCTGCCCTACTGACAAATAGACACCTATGTTTCTTTAACATGATGGGAGAAAAAAACAAGCGATACACGGGATCGCCTGGTTTACGTCCCAGTCCGACGGACGAGGGTAAAAGTGTCTTGCCCAAGAACACACCGACAAATTTCACTAGCTCCAGTGAGGCTTGAACCAGGGTCCTCTGAATTTAAAGTCCCCCGTGCATCAACAGGCTGTATGCGATCAAGCCGGATCACTGCATTAAAGTACATACAACTAAAATGTTAATCCTTCATAAAAGTTATATCCAAGAAGCAGCTGGGTTCACAACAGTCTCTCTTATCTAGCAAGTTAGCACCAAGTTCATGTATGTCGAGTTGCAATATGCCTGCAAGCCTTATATATGCCCAGCTCATTGCTGTTTTGATAAAGTTGGCAATTAATGCCTTGGGATAAAACAGGACAATTAAGAATTCTCAGTACATATTATCTGATTTAAATAATATAACTTAATGTGACAATATAACATACATAAAAGATATAAAACAATTTAAACGCTTCCGGATAAGAATCGGTACAAAGTGCATCGAGATAGATTACATTTAGGGATCACGGTTAGTTTACTGATGTTTACTCTAAAAGCTATATCCGACATACAGGTGCTACTGCAGTTAAAGTAGCTATCCCGCCAACAACAGCCACATTTTACAACATATGTACATCGTTTCTAAACCTGCTGACCACCAGGTATATATATATATAACTTACATCGTTTGAGAATCAAAACTCTATAGATACAATATAAAAAGCTTTAACCAGCCAGACAATAAAAACAAAAATGGATGATTCATTTTACACTTATTCAATTACGGATATTACAAAAACCCATGAATAAACATATACTTTTAAGCGACACATATGCATTATTATATGAGATGAATACCTGGATAGAGTTTTGATAAACTGTTTTTGTAGTGTAATTTTGTCGTAATTTGGCGGGTTATTTTAAAATGTGTATAACAAACACCTAAAAATCAACAGTTAAACCGTAAAATGCTTTTTCTTTTTCTTTCTGTTTTTTGTTTTGCAATTTGTCGAAAATGCAGTGGTCTACTTTGTGATTTTAGATTTATTCAATATGCGATTTGTAAACATGGTTAAGTCTTCATAATGGAATACCTTATCAAAAGTCACATTCTCTATATATTTCAGTTCGCTTAAAACGTTTGAAGTGATTTTATGAAAAGTGTACAACTTCAAACCATAAACAAGAGACCCACTCGCCTTGTCTAAAAGTGCTCTCATGTTTTAAAAACAACAACAATTTAACAATATAAATCTGTAAAACTGTGACCCCCGTAGTGGCCATATTTGACCCCATTGTCGCCATTTGAACAAACTATATATATAGGTAGAGGATCATAAACTTATGGTACATGCGAACTATTATTTAGCTTTTGAAGTATCAGAGAAGCTGTTTGAATATGTTTTCCTATATAATTCAATGTTATAGTGTGACCCCCGGGACAGGGCCAAATTTGATTCCAGGCTTGATTCAAGGGACACCATTTAAATTATTTGGTACAGGACAATAATCTTCAGAAATATAAAAAGATCGGACAGGGAAAGTAGCATTGAAGGAGGACAGTAAACCAGCTACATGTAGCTTATTACACCTCTAGCTCTTGTAGTTTCAGAGAAGATTTTTATAGACCTTCCTACATAACTCTATGTAAATATGTCACCCCACGGGACCGGGCGAAATTTGACCATAAGATCACCATTTTAACAAAATAAATTGGTAGCTATCGATATTCTTATGCTACATGCATCGTATTAGACCTCTAGCTCTTGTAGCATCAGAAAAAAGAATATCTTTATGGACTTTCCTATATAACTCTTTGTAAAACTTTAACCCCAGAACCGGACCATAGTTGGATACAGAGTCACGATTTGAACAAAAGTGACCCCTGGGGCGGAGCCAGATATGACCACAGGGTCAACATTTTAACAAACATGCTAATGGATCAAAAGCTTATGCTTCATGCATAATATGGGACCTCTAGCTCTTACAGTTTTAGAGCAAATCATTTATTTTTTAAAGATTTCCTATATAACTGTATGAAAAAATGTTACCCCCGGGGCTGGGCCATATTGACCCTGGGGTCACCATTTTATAAATACTTCGTAGAGGACCCTAAATGTATAATACATGCAAAATATTAGACCTGTAGCTCTTCTAGTTTCAGCGAAAACGATTTTTTTAAAGAAACAAGAGTTTTGCTTAAAAGGGGGAGATAACTCTAATAACAGGAATCAGCTACCCTGTTCACACTGCTATCATGGATTTTTTGTTTCTCTACAAGGTACTCAATAACATGATACTAGTAAGAATTTGTCCCTTGAGATGGTAACAAAAAAGTGTATGGCTCACGGTCTATAACGTTACAGCGACATTTGCCCACATTAATTGTGTCCAGCAGCTCCAGCGATGTCACGACGTTGTCTACAAACGTAAGACCAACGTAGAAACAACGTTGGGGCAACGTTGGACTAACGTTGTAGAACAACGTTTCAGTCAACGTTGGACCAACGTTTAAACGTCGTTTTATATAAACATAATTTCCTTTTTGATGACTTTAATTTTATTCTTTTAAATGTGTTTTAACTATTTTATTATAGGCCTATATAATTTATATAGATGATTCAACTAATAGCTATATAAACATATTAAATATATTAATATAAAGAAACCAGTTTTAAAGTTATAATAAATTTATACAAATATCACGATATGTCAACGATCATTAAAGCATTGCGGCTTAGTAACCCAGGGATCGCGCGTTCAATCCCAGCCAGGACCGAATTTGGGTTAATCATCGAAATATTTCAAAAGTATTTCCTACCTTACCAGTCCTTCGGATGAGACTTTAATCCTAGGTCTGCTCGCTAAAATGCTTAGTGCAATACAGCGAGGATAAATAAACGCTTATACACACACGATCATTAAAGTTGTTCTTGATGAAGCAGAACAAGTTTGCTACATTTCCACCATCCTTAGAAGTTGGACAACTTCACTTTAAACGATGCATGAGAAAGAAAATAAATTAAAATATAAAAACGATGTATATAGGTCAAATATTCGACTTTTGGAGAATATAACGTTGGGGCGACGTTGTTGTGACAACGTTTGCACAACGTTTTGCACAACGTTGAAACGTTGGCCCAACGTTGGTGGCTACACATGTTGGGCCTACTACTTGCCGATGTTAAAAGCCAACGTCGGCCCTACCTAGATCCGATGTGCACTGCCTAAGTCGTGCCAATCTAGGATGCTAACGTTGGGTCGATATAGATGTGCCTATGTTGGGCCAGCATTGGGCCGATGCTGGCTGGGAAGCTGATAAACTGTGAAAATATAGTTGTTAAAATCATGTACATTTTTAAAAAAAAATAAACATAAGATTTAAGGAAAGTGCGGAGATTGTACACTTAAATCCGGAGATCCGGAGAGGTTAAGAAAATCTGAAGATTCCGGATTATATCCGGGAAATTGGCATGCCTGCATACATACCATTCAGGTTAGTAAGTGTGGGTGCAATATTCAGCGTTATATCCAGTGTGAGCGCTCCCGTAGCACTGGTGAACTGACTGTCGAAACATTTGATGTTTATCGTATACTGGGTCGTCGCTGAGGTAAACCCGGGATTTTCTCTGCTCACTATCATGTACACTGGAAAAAAATGTCACTTATCACGTCTGGTGGACAAAAGGTGTCGATCTAATAAAATATGAGTTCACTATATCACTAAACGTTGGCAAATTCCACATAATACATGTATTATATTCTTAATATCTGTATTATATTGCACTATAAATGTGTTCTAACGTGTTGTTTTAATACCTTAAAGCTACATTATCGTTTTCTTCTTTGTTGGCGTGTCTTTATCTGTAACTTTATATTCACCTGCTCACGGCGAAATCGGGTATTTAAAGGTGAATGGCCACCCTTTTATCAATTAACAAATTTAACTCTTAAACATCATATGAACATTGCGTGTAAAAATAAGTATTATTTGCATGACGTAGATACTACTTTTACTACTGCGTGATTGCACGGGGAAATGAGGTAAATCTGAATTGTATAGCTGCACAACTATTTCCAGATTTATGATAAATACATTTACCTGTGGATTAATTTACCTGTTCAAAGTTTTCTACGTCATCAAATAATATCTTATTCTCGCTTTTCACAGATATTGCAATGTGTGAATTGTAAATATCTATTGTTGCGTATTGATCCATTTAAATAAACATAATCATATGCATGAAACAAAACATGTCCGGAGAACTTTAAGTGGTCAAATTTAACGCAGGACATCATCATTCCAGTTCAGACCACCGAACAGGCAGGACGTGTTGCGGCTGTCAGGAACCATGTGACCCCGCAATTCGTGCCGCTGTCTGGAATCAAATCACAAGAACGCGTAGAGGTCAGGTATTATTCATATGTGTTTATTCTGTTTGTACGTGGCCCTAATTGACTTGAATTGAATTGGGTTTTAAGGCGCACCAACACATGAAAGGTTATATGGCGCTCATCCTCCATGTACATCGAGATAAAATATGGAGAATGGGCCTAGGATCTTCTCACCCTGAACTGCAGAGTTGCTGAAAATTCTATTGTAGGCACTCCATTTACGCTGGAGCCACGTTTATTGTTTTTCTGCCACTGCTCTTAGTGATGTGAGCGAGGTGGCACCTGAAACAAGGCAGGGGTAATGATGAAGACCTTTAATGAGCATGAACAAAAATAACAAAATGAATATGAATGGGGGTGGGGGTGTCCTACCTCTCTGCATATGACGGTGTGTTTGCAGTGGTTGTATTCTACCCCGGCAACCACACGGGGAACGTGGCCCTAAGGAGGGACGCTTTGACTTCTTACTGAAACTACCACGTTGGACCAGCAGTGACAAGGGGTATCTCACCATGCAACGACTCACCATGGACTATCGACGTTGAAATAACCCTGCGGGATACCCACTGATCATGTGTTTAACTTGGGTACGCTTATGAGACAAAGTTAACGGCTACAAGATCAGCGTGTACTTCTGAGGAGCCATCACCAACAGAAACACGGGCAGCACGTCCTACTTGGGACACCTTCGACGCTTCTAATCATCTGTTTCCTGATTGGCTTAGACGACCTCGAACCGGCAATCAGATTGACCTAGTCACAATTTTGCAGGCAATCCGATTGGCCAAAATCTACAATTTCAACATTAAACTTCGTTGAGAATCTAATCAACAACAGATTATCTACGTTGGACCTCTACCAACTCTACTACTGCTGTTCTACAGTCAACTTCTTTGGACGAGGGATGTCGCCTTCTACTGGACCGGACCCTTTGCAACCGTAATCTTCTTTGGAAATGCTCGCCAAAAGTGCCATAGGGCGAGGGTAAAGAAAACATTAAATCGAGCAGGACATCATTTACTGTATAGAGCAGTGCACATCGTAGCTGCGAGAATGCGAGAATCGTAGCTCTTATGGTGTGTAACTACCACAGAGCTACTATGCGATCATTTATAGAATAGGTAGGTATCAGGATCAACCCCATCAAGAGAGGTTTTTGAAGACATCAAGCAAAGCCTGCATGAACAACCACCGTATTGCAATACACTCAACCTTAAAAAGCATGCGTGCATGCATACAACTAACCAAATAGAAGAATATCACGTCAGTTTACGGATTTTGCGTAAGTCTCCGTGTTTCAGAAGACATATTTTTACTTAAATGTTTACCATTTACAATATCACGCGCGGTATCTTTCCGTATCTGGAAACTTAAACCCGTCCACAAATGACACAAATCGACAACGTTAACAGGAAAGCGTCAGGTGTGTGAGTAGAGCTGGGTTAAGATTCCAAATAAGTCCAACGAGACGTCACACGAGAACGAGATTATTTCGAAGGTAAACAATGAACATGTCGGAAATTAACAGCCTCTAATTGTGGCCTTCGAACACTGACAATATCGGCGTGTATTTCCTCTCTTTGGTGAGTCTTTTGTATGCAGTTGTGGTATTTAAGGTTTGTTTTATTGAAATACGGCGGTTGTTTATGCAGGCATTACGTGATACCGCCAGAAACCTCGCCGGAAAAGTGCTATGGGGTCGGTACGGGGTCTTGCTGATAATTCTAGTACAATGAATCATGAATCTTTTGGTCCTCTGTCAGCAAATGCGGTATCCATCTTGCATTTATTTCCTGAACTTTCAGATGCTTTTTCAAAATTAGATGAACACGTGCTAACGACAAGTTTGTCATCCGAGCTAATTGTCTTTCTGTGTATCGAGCATCAGTTTTCAGGATTTTACGGATTTTTTCAACGTTTTTCTTGATCGTTGACGTTACAGGACGACCAGGGCGAGCAGTATATTTCAAGCGCTGTTGCCCGGATTTAAATTTGGCCACCCACCTACAAACAGTACTATACGACATTTGACCATCCCCGTAAATGTCACACACCTCTTGATGAATGTCCTTTGGCTTCAACCCAAGTAATGACCTACCTCTAATATAGGCCCTAATTTCAAACAAATGTTCTGCTCGTTTGCCAGTCATTTTGCATTTAGTGTAACGAATACGCTATAAAGCAATGTACATTGCACCAAGGTCAGTGAATGTATGAATGAGATTTTTACCTTTGACACGCGTCAGTGATCACTCTAGCGATACGAAGTGGTTTCATGTAAATATTGCACGAGTTCCGCGAAATAATACAGCAGTCGCATTATTAACGGAACACCCTCGTACGGCCCTCAAGATATATCAGTATATACTCCATCATCTCGCACTTGTAAATAACCATGCGTGGTGTAATAATAGTGCGTGTGCGTGTGCGTGTGCCTGTGTTTGTGCTATAGTTATTACGTAGTGACTATTTAGTGTTAGAAATGCTACTTCATTCCAACAAGATTCCGTGGTGTAGTGGTAAAACCATCAGATTACAAAAAAACAACAAGGTCCCTGGTTCAAATCCCGTTCCGGGCAAAGCTTTTTATGAAATATATTCGGAAGCCGTATATTATCGATGTTACCTGTACGATGGCTAGATAAAATGTGATATTTTACGCATTGATTACCGACTTCTTTGCCGGTCGTCGAATTGAAACTACATCACCTGTGACTTATTCGTATTCATGAGTTAGGATTAGTTTAAGTATAGCGTATGTAGCTTTAATTTCCTTCGATGTCGGTGTTAGTTTGTGTAACTCATACACTGCCCAAAATAAAAGCGTTTACTTTACCATGAAGCCCTTGCTCGCTGTACGTCTTTGTTTTCGTCAGTTTTATTCTACATATGACTCATCGTGCCATTCAAATGCCAGAATGTTTAATTTGCCCTCAAATGCATCTTTTCTTTATTCCAGCCCACGTACGCTGTGCATATATGGCGCATAAAAATACAATTGTCGATAGGTTAAATTACCTTAAAATGTCTCCACCTAAAGCATCATTGCAGATCACTGAGATAAACTGCATCTGAAGTTCTGTTTTCGACCAATGAAAGCACGTACATAGTACACCTGCTTCATTGCCACAGGAAGCACGAGTATTCGATTTCCACGATAGTAAAGTAAACGCTTTGTTTTCCTGTTTTTTAATTATTATATATCAGGTATATATGTTGGAATATTTCTGCAACGAGATAGCTAGATAATGTATCGTGTATTTTTCGCGATAATGTTACTTTCTCTCTTTAATGTTCAACAATTTTATATACAAAACTTGCTGCGTTACTGCCAACTTCTGTCATCACGTTAGAACAATAGTTAACGCGATAAGAATTATCTTAAACATTTGAAAATTTGTTTTCGTTATAATGTTGACTAATTTATCATGAAAATTCACTAGCTATTTAATCTTTTCTTTTCTTAAAAATTCTGAATATCTATCATGAAAATTCACGTCTCGCGGCAGTTTAGATATCTATATACGAAATAACCTGGTCGTGGGTAAAAGCCGTAACGTACCGTATATCGCTATCAAAACCAAAATTTCCGTCGGTGTGTTCTTGGGCAAGACACTTTACCTTAGCCTCGTCCGTCGGATGGGGACGTAAACCGGGCGGTCCCGTGTATAGGTCTATCCTCCGAGCACGTTAAAGAACCATAGGAATCTATTCGATAATAAGAATAGGGCAGGTTCCCGGATTCCTATGTATCCTTCCCCTCTCTCTGGGGCGGCTTTAAATAACCTATACTGTGTTGATGAGCCGTTAAACAACATTCAATTCAATCAAAACCAAAATGATTAACATTTATATATGGGCCTACATACATATGATGTAAAATATCAAGGTGATCAAATTTATATCAATTATTATAAAATATAGTATATAATATATACGAAATATTAAATAAAATAAAAAGAAAAGCTACAACCTGGCATAGTGTACAGAATACAGTAAGTTCTACAACAGTTATAAATTTACAATATATGGACAGACAGACAGACAGACATATTTAGTTGCAACTTTTAACAATTAAAGGCTTAGTGATATGTAATTCTGTATATGCGTAATTCTAATTTAATACTGTTATTAGTAATTAACTTTAACCTTCAGGCCAAAACCGGTAGGGAACATTGCCTTGTTACTTTTGGCTTAATCTTATGCTAATGAGTTTGTTTATTTGTAGTACGTAATTTATAGTATTAAATAATTTTACATCTATGTATATGATAAAGGTAAGTGGAATGATAAATGGTGAACTTTATGTACGTTGCTGCATGGTACGGTATGGTACGGTACGGGAAATGTTTTGTAATGTTTACACCATAGAAACATTGTTTATATATATAACATCATATAACATTTTTTAGATTAAATATAATTACATCTGTTTTATCATAAATTATATAGACTATATTATACATATCATTGATCACTTTCAGACACTATTAGCCATTATATTCTCCATGCCAGAGCACCTGCCATTTCCGACAGTTTTCGTAAAAGTACGGACTGTACGGCTTTTACCCCAACCGGATATGGGTATCGAACTATTCGTGATAATAAACCATCTGGGCATTATCGTGACATTTAACATGATAAGTTAATGACATTTATATCATTTTATCGAACAAATTTTATAAGATGTTCGTGAAAATTCATTATTATCTCGAAAAATACATGCTACTAACTCGAAATGATCGTGATAATTATCTAGGTATCTAGTGGCAGAAATATGCCACCATAGGTATATTATAACTGACATTACCGTTCGAATCAGTGTATGTTTCTTTCATAAAGAAAATGTCTGGATTCGACACGGGTGTCGGCGTGACTGTAGTGATATTACAGTGCACTGTATCGTCACTATTAAGATCTGACGTAGTTACTTCCCTTAGAATCGTCTCCGCAGTCACGTCTTCATGAATGGAAACGGTGGCCGGCAAATTGTCTATAGTTATAGCCTGAAATCGACAAACAGTAGGAACATATTTTATTCTTTGAGGCAGCATCTATATCCTTATGTCCAACACATACAATTTACTCACTCATAAAGAGGACTATTGAAAAGAAACCATGTAATACCCACTATTGTTGAAACCCGATTGCCTGAAACGATTAGATTATTGCAATTTCATTCGTAATTATTTTGTGAAACCGATTACGGACGCTTTTTTTTTTACTGTATTTGTTTACTATCGTGATTCGTCAGAAGAAATGAAGCGCAAATCGGTTGAAATTGTAAACATTTACAATCGATCATCGGTTTTCAATCGGTTGGATATAACAAATCAATTCTTCGGTTATAATCGGCTAGTCAGTATTGTTGCACTATTCTGGAACTAGCTTCACTTAAAATGGCTTTAAAAACCATGGAAAAAGCTGAAAGAATTATCAAAATGTCATACCAAATACAGGAGATATGATATTTTAAACAATTGCAAAAATTCTCAGACGGAGGCAGCCATCTTGGATTGATAACGTCATCGCGCCTTTTTACCATTTAGTATATTGATAAATATCATTTAAAACAAAGACTATCACTGCAAATACATGTAAATCGCAAAAAGAGCATATACAGTATCAATATTTTACTTTATATTTATAATTTAAAACATTTATTTGCTTTAAACACTATTTATTATCTATTTTCCATATATGGTAAAAGGCGCGATGACGTCATCATTCAAAGATGGCTACCTCCGTTGGAGTCTTTTTTCACATTTTCAAAAGGTCATATCTCTTATATTTTTTAAGATGTTTTGATAATTATTTCAGCTTTTTTTATGGTTTTTAAAGCTCTTTTAAATGAAGCTAGTTCCAGAATAGTGTAATAGTTTACGTATAACATGTTCATCTGAGTTTCCGGCCTTGAACTTAGAATAATTTCTGATTATGCATGTATTCTTTCCGATCTGATTGGTTCTTATGCCATTGTTATTTCATTTTAGTCAGTAAAATAATTATAACGGATATAAATGTGTTTATTTGTGTATATGCTCATTTCCACAAGTGTATTTTCTAATTGTCAGCTCGTGGATAAGTAATAGATAGAGTATGGTTTCATTGAGTTGGCTCATTTAAACATCGAGATGGGCGTAGCCCATCGAGGTGTTTAAATTAACAAACGAGATGAAACCTTACTCTATTTGTTTTGTAGCATGTCCATTTCAGCTCTATTTCAGTTATTCTAACTGTTATTCTCACTGTTATTCTCACAGTTATTCTGACAGGTCTTATTTTCAATTAAACGATTTACACCTTTGTCTGAACAAAGAGAATTGTCTGTGACCATGCTACAATCATGTTTATTTCTATTTTTAACATTAATCAAAGCGCATGTTTACATTTCAGCAATGATCGATTATGGACGATGTCTATGAGATTTATTACCTATTACTTGTAGCATGTCAATTTCAGCTCTATTTCAGTTATTCTAACTGTTATTCTCACTATTATTCTCACAGTTATTCTGACAGGTCTTATTTTCAGTTAAAATATTTACACCTGTGCCAGAACAAAGAGAATTGGCTGGATATAAAAGTGCAGTATTACTGAATATTTATTCTAACCTACTGTTGATGACATTTTACTCAATTAATAGTATAAGTAATAGATAGAGTCTAGTCTCAGCGAGTTTATACGCAAAAGAACTCGTGCATATATCCCAATAAAAATCTCAGTAATAGATAGAGTATGGTTTCATTGAGTTGGTTCATTTAAACATCGAGATGGGCGTAGCCCATCGAGGTGTTTAAATTAACCAACGAGATGAAACCATAATTGAGTAAAATGTCATCAACAGTAGGTTAGAATAAATATTCAGTATTACTGCACTTTTATTTCCAGCCAATTCTTTTTGTTTTGTAGCATGTCCATTTCAGCTCTATTTCAGTTATTCTAACTGTTATTCTCACTGTTATTCTCACAGTTATTCTGACAGGTCTTATTTTCAGTTAAACTATTTACACCTGTGCCAGAACAAAGAGAATTGGCTGGATATAAAAGTGCAGTAATACTGAATATTTATTCTAACCTACTGTTGATGACATTTTACTCAATTAATAGTATAAGTAATAGATAGAGTCTAGTCTCAGCGAGTTTATACGCAAAAGAACTCGTGCATATATCCCAATAAAAATCTCAGTAATAGATAGAGTATGGTTTCATTGAGTTGGTTCATTTAAACATCGAGATGGGCGTAGCCCATCGAGGTGTTTAAATTAACCAACGAGATGAAACCATAATTGAGTAAAATGTCATCAACAGTAGGTTAGAATAAATATTCAGTATTACTGCACTTTTATATCCAGCCAATTCTTTTTGTTTTGTAGCATGTCCATTTCAGCTCTATTTCAGTTATTCTAGCTGTTATTCTCACTGTTATTCTCACAGTTATTCTGACAGGTCTTATTTTTAATTAAACGATTTACACCTGTGTCTGTGACCATGCTACAATGTATTATTGTAGCATGGTCACAGACAATTCTCTTTGTTCAGACACAGGTGTAAATCGTTTAATTGAAAATAAGACCTGTCAGAATAACTGTGATAATAACAGTGAGAATAACAGTTAGATTAACTGAAATAGAGCTGAAATGGACACGCTACTAAACAAATAGAGTATGGTTTCATCTCGTTGGTTAATTTAAACACCTCGATGGGCTACGCCCATCTCGATGTTTAAATGAACCAACTCAATGAAACCATACTCTATCTATTACATAGCGATACTTATATAAAAGCGCAGTAATACTGAATATTTATTCTAACCTACTGTTGATGACATTTTACTCAATTAATATTGTAATTGATAATAGACCCTTTCGGACTCAATCCTGGCTCCGGATTGGCCAAGTCCAACTAATAAATAGGTATTGTAGTTGGTTATCAACCAAGACATCGATAACATTAGCCCTTCGGCTTATATATACTCAATACATCGATAACATTAGCCCTTCGGCTTATATATACTCAATACATCGATAACATTAGCCCTTCGGCTTATATATACTCAATACATCGATAACATTAGCCCTTCGGCTTTTATATACTCGAAAGTTACCTTTCGGTTGCTATATTAGTTGCTTACAAACGTACCTGTAAGGCGTATTATTGCATACGCATTTACTTTCAATGTATTAAACAGGAAACGTCAATATTCGCCCTCATTGACGTGTAGTAAAGTCATATTGGGTGTGTAAAGTTCGTGATTGGTGCACTTTTCTGTTCATGTCAAAGAAGGTATATGTTTACACACCTTCTTCATGAACAGAAAATTGCAATGTCGCTTTCATTGTGAAAATTCCCACCATGTAACAACAATATGTTTATTTTAAATAAATTATTTTATGATAATTAAATGTTAAAACCATTTTTTTGTTCTAATTCTTCGTTTTTATATTAAAAATGGTATGCAATAAAAATTATTTTGCGCATAAATATTGCGCTCCTAAAGATTTGTATTGGGATATATGCACGAGTTCTTTTGCGCATATTGCGCTCCTAAAGTCGCGCAATATTAATACGCAAAAGAACTCGTGCATATATAGAGGATCCTTTTTATCACATAACATTGCAATCATATTAGTAAAAAATAATTCAGATGGTCATAGAACCGCCACGACGTCAGACACACTTTAGAGCCAAAACGTCATAAAATATGTGACGTCGTAACGTCGCGTCTCACACATAACGTTGCGTATAAAATAGTTCGTGTTTTACCTCTTTACTAGTTTACACCAACTTTTTAACAAACCAACAACAATGTTTTGTATAACGTGCATTATTGTTATAAGCTGTCACAAATAATAAGTTTATGACTCAGATCTGGGTGAATTTGTAATAAATAAAATAGTTTCAGTTAATAAACTTGCGTAGTGTTACAGGTTTAACTGAACCAATCAAAATCGTTGCAGGTTGTATTACACGTGTGTCATACTATAGGTTATTGAATTTGTATGGCTAAATATTACTTGGAACGAGTTGTTTTGGCAAAGGACGACGAGCTTGCGAGTCGTCCTGCGCCAATACAACGAGTTCCAAGTAATATTTAGCCATACAAATTCAATAACCTTTTTATTGTATACTTTCATATTGTTTTTGATCAATGTTAACTGTACGACTATTACTTTTCATTGTATTTGTGTTATTTTTATAGCTTTTGATGGAATTCCTATCTTGCCATTCAGTTTCATTTTGTGTGGATGATTATTTTGCGCGAAAACGACGTCGACGTCGGATGACGTCATTAAAAACATTAAGCGATTTTCTGTAGTTTGTTTACCATTCGATAACGTTAAAAACAGTGGATGAGTGACCATTTGAATTATTTTATCATTTTTTTCCATAAAAGGTTGAAAAAAAACTCGTATTTTTTTGTTGACACTATAGGAAGGATTCCGTTATTTTTATTTGAAAGTAGTTCCTTATTTCTATTTCGCGGCTCTTAGCAAGCACGAGCAAAAGTTCCCGTGCAATATCAATGCGTGCAATATCGTAGAATATTGCACGCTTAGGTCAATGCAAAGTAAACGGGACAATATGAAAGTATACAATAAAATAGATTATTGTATACTTTCATATTGCTAACAAGGGACGTTATGTGATAAATCCCAATACAAATCTAATAACCTATAATTATCAGCACGTTATTTACTCCAATATCTTATCGGTAGTTGGTTTACGTGAAATATGAACATTTGGCAGTTACGTGGCTTTAAAGTTTGGTAATAAGGAAATATGAAAAGTTGGCAGTTATATGCCGTTCAAGTTAGGTGATAAGGAAATAAGATAATTTGGCAGTTACCTACCTTTAAAGTTTGGTAATAAGAAAATCTAAAAATTTGGCAGTTACGTGCGTTTAAAGTTTGGTAACAAGGAAATATGAAAATTTGGCAGTTACGTGCCTTTAAATAATAAGGAAATATGAAAAATTAGCAGTTACGTGCCTTTAAAGTTTGGTAATAATTATAAGTACACTTACGTAGTTGACCGGTGTAATAGTTACGGATAGTGTACAATGGCCATATGCGCATGCATTGGAATCATACACGAACGCATTCATGGAATAAGACGTGCTTGGGTAAGCTGCATACAGTGTTTTAGTAGAGGTTATTATTCCTGCAGACAAAAAAGTAAAGGTTATTATACCTGCAGACAAAAAAGTAGAGGTTATTATACCTGCAGACAAAAAAGTAGAGGTTATTATACCTGCAGACTATACATGCAGACAAAAAAGTAGAGGTTATTATACCTGCTGACAAAAAAGTAGAGGTTATTATACCTGCAGACTATACCTGCAGACAAAAAGGTAGAGGTTATTATACCTGCAGACAAAAAAGTAGAGGTTATTATACCTGCAGACAAAAAAGTAGAGGTTATTATACCTGCAGACTATACCTGCAGACAAAAAAGTAGAGGTTATTATACCTGCAGACAAAAACAAGTACAAGAAGAGAGGGATATACATAAACGTGTAATTATTTTAATAATATTACATGTTTAATTATATATTTTAGCAGATATGTTACAATACATCAATTCAACATCACAATATTCATAGCAACATATGCAAATGGATTGAACTACAAGTTATCACAACATTAGTTACAGTTCTCTCCATTGTGGCTGAAAAAGGGTGCGTGATTATCGGTCGGAAATTGTAACAATACATTTAAATATGAACTTGATAAGGAAAAACGAAGAAATAAATCCTAAAAATTTAAACTCTGCCGTGCCATTCTATCCCCACGCAATCTCCACCTAAATAACACCCATATCCCCGTTCAGGGTGATAGAAACATAGCGACAGTTGATATAGACATAATACGACGTTATATTGATACAGAGTTGAGGATTTTGGATTCTAATAATAGGCCTATTACATTGTGCTCCAATATCTTAAAAGAGGCTTTCGTTTAATATTTTAAACGGGCTAAAGGACACTATGATAACGCCACAAAATGTCCACCCGCTTCTTAAATATGGGGTTTAGCATAAAACCAAAGCCAGTGTCAGGAAAAAAATCGACCCCCATAAAATAATGACCTCCGGGTCATTTTGCTATATAGTAAAATGACCCCCTTCTGTAAAATGTTGACTCCATACGTAACATTTTGACGCCTGAAAGGGGTCAATCTATTACAGCAGAATAGTAGTAGAATGACCCCTAGGTAGTGGTAGTGTTCGCTACGCCCTCCACATCTAGAATCTATAAAACCTCATAACTGAGTATTGCTACCCCTTTATTGAGTATTGAATTGATAACCCCTCCCCATTGAGTACTGATACCACTCCCCATTTAGTATTGATAGCCCTTCCACATTGAGTATCTACAATACCTCTCCTTTGAGTATTGAAGGGGTATCAATACTCCATGAGAGATTTTATAGTTACTCAATGTGGAGGGGGTATCAATACTCAATGTGGTGGGGCTATAAATACTCAATGGGGAGGGATATCAAAACGCAATAGCGTGGGGTATCAGTACTCAATAGGGACGGGTATCAATACTCAATGGGGAGGGGTTATCAAAACTCAATGGGGAGGGAGTATCGATACTCATCGATACTGAATGTGGAGTTAGTATCAATACTGAATAGCAAGGGTGTATCAAAACTCAGTCGGGAGGGGGTATCAATATTGAATCGGGAATGGGTATCAATACTCAATGAGGAAGGGGTATTAATACTCAATCGGGAGGGGGTATCAATACTCATTGAGGAGGGAATATCGATACTCAATCGGGAGGGGTTATAAACTCAATCGGGTGGATTGGGGTGGGGGGGGGGGGGGGGGGGGTAGGGTGGTCACTACTTATTCAAGAGTGAGTATCAATACTCAGTGAGGAGGGTGTATTAAAGGGACACAAGGCAATCTTGAGTTTAATTCAAGCATTAAAATAAGCACCTCAATTTATTAATCTTGCCTCATTTTGACTTTAAAACTGCGTGCATACCATTTAAATAAAAAAATCCGAGACTTCGGTGTTCTTGCATATTCTACCAAATTGTTAAATATATTATTGATGCAGTATTATCAAACGTTAGTAACATGTAAAAACAATTTGCTTTGAACTAGTCGAATAATTAATATTAATGATTTAAAGTATGCAAGTTATACTGAAAATTAACAGGACGCCATGAGTTTTAAACTAATCAAGATTGGCATGTGTCCCTTTAATACTGAATGTGAAAGGAATATCAATACTCAATAGCGTGAGGGTACCAGTATCAATAATCAATGGGGAGGAGGTATCGATACTCAATGAGAAGGGGGTATAAGTACTCAATGGGGAGGAGGTATCAATACCACAGATGGCGTTCAGGTCACCTGTTCTACCCCTTTTAAAATACCACGAGTAGTTAACAAAATTGACATGATGTTCAACTTTTATTAAACGCGTTGGCAAAGTATGATAATGATCGAAGCTGAGCATCATATCTTTTGTGTCAAGCTAACTCACAAACATCATATCTTTTTGCCAATTTTGTAATTGATTTAAAGAGGCACACAAGTAAGATACTATATATATAGAACTTTAACGCGTACCTGAACTGTCCATAGCAAAGTATGCCAATTGCTAGCCATGGAGTAACTCAGTCCCGTGAATGCCACGCCATTTGACGGGGCTTGTACCAAACTTGCAACTGTAAATAATGTACCGCCGACCGCGAACGTTACGTCTACAGATTTACTGTCCGCCGTACATTCTGGCGTTGCTCCACAATTTTCTGAGGGAAATGAACAAATTTGTTTGTTTTGAGAGAGAGAGAGAGAGCGCGCGAGAGAGAGAGAGAGATAGATGTTTGTTTTGAGAGAGAGAGAGAGAGAGAGAGAGAGAGAGAGAGAGAGAGAGAGAGAGAGAGAGAGAGACGATGTTGCTCTATTACTCTATGATTCTGTAGCAAACACGTTACCACGACTTTGACTCCGTAGATTTATTTCGTCTATTTTCAAAAACAATAAACAATAATTTCAGATTTTATTGGTTAAATCAATAATTGTAAATGCCGTGAACAAAATAAATGTGAAGAGAGCATTTTGAAGGGAAACTAAATTCGCTTTAACTTTAAATAGGTTTTTTAATAAAGCAAAATAATAACTGAACCGTAAGAAATATGGACTCATTTGATGTTGCCCGTGTAGTTTTATGGAGTGAAATTTTTGCCGAACCTCGCACAAATTAAATAAAAACAAGGAAAGTATAATGCATGCGTTATATGAAGACGATTTTTAATAATGGGTAAGTTTGTGGAGGCTTTGTTCAAGTCACATACCTATAGTCGTCGATATGGTGATGACAGGACGGTAAAGTGAAGAATTAAAAGATGCTGTATGAATACAGATAAGTTTTTATTTGGTCTTATGTATACATTAGTGTACATGTTAAATGGAACATATTCAAGTATTTTCAATTAAACGATTTACACCTGAGCTATTACAAAGGGAATTTCAGTGACCAGGCTACAATATAATATAAAAGTCATATTTACTTAACTTTTACAAGTGATTATCATATATGTCCTATTTATGTTCATGTTTTAGTTGTATTCAGGCTCAAAACCGCTTCAGGGTTGCCGTTAAGGCAATCACCTTTGCATTTTAAAGGAATTACAAGTGAACTTATAGAAAACATTTAATTTCTTAACTTCTTTACTTCATTATAATACTCAAATATAAATGGATGCCGAAACGTCTAGGGTAAAAAAATAAAATAGATGCCGAAATGATTTGATGCCGAAACGTCTAAGTGCCGATTTGTCTAGGTGTCGAAATGGTTTGGTGCCGAAACGTCCTGAATCGATCTTGATCACACAGACGCAAAAACTTGAGAATTGTCTGCATTTATTAATAAGCATTGTTCATGTACTGATCATTGGGACCCTGCTTTAATTAGTTTACGTCTAGAAAAATAACAGAAAGTCTGAAATGTTGCCGAGTCTCGAACACATTTAACAAAAGTCTGACATTTTGCTGAATGTCTAAAATTGTCAAACGTTTCGGACTTTATGTTATATTGTGAGTTATTTTTTCGACAATGTCCATTTAAACATCTCAGTTCCGTTGATTTAAAATTCAGTTGTATTGCAGGTATAAAATACCATTTTGAACGTAAGCTGATATGTGTAGGCAACTGAAGGGCTTCAACCACAAGAGTATAGGATAAACCTAATATAACAAATACAACACAATGAAAATGTTTACCTCTTATATGAATTGTCAAGATTTCACAAATTTCATTCCGTCTTTCATGACCACAGATTTGGGCAGTATATGTGTGGTTACCTGTCAAGTTCCATTGATGCAAGGTCATGGTGATGTTACCAAGGTTATCTGAAATAAGAAAACATGCATGCGTATTACCTGTCTTTGTCACATCTCTGATAGTTTCCAGATTCGGTATTATTGGTGCTCTTAGAATATCCGCGCTTTGTGGTATTTCTATGTGCCGTTGTCGTTGGAATATTCACGCTTTGTGGTATTTCTATGTGTCGTTGACCTTAGACTATCCGCGCTTTGTGGTACTTCTATGTGTCGTTGCCCTAAGACTATTCACGCTTTGTGGTATTTCTATGTGTCGTTGCCCTTAGACTATCCGAGCTTTGTGGTACTTCTATGTGTCGTTGCCCTTTGACTATTCACGCTTTGTGGTATTTCTATGTGTCGTTGCCCTTAGACTATTCACGCTTTGTGGTATTTCTATGTGTCGTTGCCCTTAGACTATCCGCGCTTTGTGCTACTTCTATGTGTCGTTGCCCTTAGACTATTTGCGCTTTGTGGTATTTCTATGTGTCGTTGCCCTTAGACTATCCGCGCTTTGTGGTACTTCTATGTGTCGTTGCCCTTTGACTATTCCCGCTTTGTGGTATTTCTATGTGTCGTTGCCCTTTGACTATTCACGCTTTGTGGTATTTCTATGTGTCGTTGCCCTTTGACTATTCAAGCTTTGTGGTATTTCTATGTGTCGTTGCCCTTAGACTATTCACGCTTTGTGGTACTTCTATGTGTCGTTGCCCTTAGACTATTCACGCTTTGTGGTATTTCTATGTGTCGTTGCCCTTTGACTATTCACGCTTTGTGGTACTTCTATGTGTCTTTGCCCTTAGAATATTCACGCTTTGTGTTATTTCTATGTGTTGTTGCCCTTTGACTATTCACGCTTTGTGGTACTTCTATGTGTCGTTGCCCTTAGACTATTCACGCTTTGTGGTATTTCTATGTGTCGTTGCCCTTAGAATATTCACGCTTTGTGGTACTTCTATGTGTCGTTGCCCTTAGACTATTCACGCTTTGTGGTATTTCTATGTGTCGTTGCCCTTTGACTATTCACGCTTTGTGGTATTTCAATGTGTCGTTGCCCTTTGACTATTCACGCTTTGTGGTACTTCTATGTGTCGTTGCCCTTAGAATATTCACGCTTTGTGTTATTTCTATGTGTCGTTGCCCTTTGACTATTCACGCTTTGTGGTACTTCTATGTGTCGTTGCCCTTAGACTATTCACGCTTTGTGGTATTTCTATGTGTCGTTGCCCTTAGAATATTCACGCTTTGTGGTACTTCTATGTGTCGTTGCCCTTAGACTATTCACGCTTTGTGGTATTTCTATGTGTCGTTGCCCTTTGACTATTCACGCTTTGTGGTATTTCTATGTGTCGTTGCCCTTTGACTATTCAAGCTTTGTGGTATTTCTATGTGTCGTTGCCCTTAGACTATTCACGCTTTGTGGTACTTCTATGTGTCGTTGCCCTTAGACTATTCACGCTTTGTGGTATTTCTATGTGTCGTTGCCCTTTGACTATTCACGCTTTGTGGTACTTCTATGTGTCTTTGCCCTTAGAATATTCACGCTTTGTGTTATTTCTATGTGTTGTTGCCCTTTGACTATTCACGCTTTGTGGTACTTCTATGTGTCGTTGCCCTTAGACTATTCACGCTTTGTGGTATTTCTATGTGTCGTTGCCCTTAGAATATTCACGCTTTGTGGTACTTCTATGTGTCGTTGCCCTTAGACTATTCACGCTTTGTGGTATTTCTATGTGTCGTTGCCCTTTGACTATTCACGCTTTGTGGTATTTCAATGTGTCGTTGCCCTTTGACTATTCACGCTTTGTGGTACTTCTATGTGTCGTTGCCCTTAGAATATTCACGCTTTGTGTTATTTCTATGTGTCGTTGCCCTTTGACTATTCACGCTTTGTGGTACTTCTATGTGTCGTTGCCCTTAGACTATTCACGCTTTGTGGTATTTCTATGTGTCGTTGCCCTTAGAATATTCACGCTTTGTGGTACTTCTATGTGTCGTTGCCCTTAGACTATTCACGCTTTGTGGTATTTCTATGTGTCGTTGCCCTTTGACTATTCACGCTTTGTGGTACTTCTATGAGCCGTTGCCCTTAGAATATTCACGCTTTGTGGTATTTCTATGTGTCATTGTCCTTAGAATATTCACGCTTTGTGGTATTTCTATGTGTCGTTGCCGTTAGACTATTCACGCTTTGTGGTACTTCTATGTGTCGTTGCCCTAAGACTATCCGCGCTTTGTGGTATTTCTATGTGCCGTTGCCTTTGTGGTATTTCTATGTGTCGTTGTCCTTAGACTATTCGCGCTTTGTGGTATTTCTATGTGTCGTTGTCCTTAGACTATCCGCGCTTTGTGATATTTCTATGTGTCGTTGTCCTTAGACTATCCGGGCTTTGTGATATTTCTATGTGTCGTTGCCCTTAGACTATCCGCGCTTTGTGGTATTTCTATGTGTCGTTGCCCTTAGACTATCTGCGCTTTGTGGTATTTCTATGTGTCGTTGCCCTTAGACTATCCGCGCTTTGTGGTATTTCTATGTGCCGTTGTCCTTAGACTATTCGCGCTTTGTGGTATTTCTATGTGTCGTTGTCCTTAGAATATTCATGATTTGTGGTATTTCTATGTGTCGTTGCCCTTAGGCTATTCACGCTTTGTGGTATTTCTATGTGTCGTTGCCCTTAGACTATTCACGCTTTGTGGTATTTCTATGTGTCGTTGCACTTAGCCTAGTCACGCTTTGTGGTATTTCTATGTGCCGTTGCCCTTAGAATATTCACGCTTTGTGGTATTTATATGTATCGTTGCTCTTAGACTATTCACGCTTTATGGTATTTCTATGTGTCGTTGCCCTTAGAATATTCACGCTTTGTGGTATTTATATGTATCGTTTCTCTTAGACTATTCACGCTTTATGGTATTTCTATGTGTCGTTGCCCTTAAAATATTCCGCGCTTTGTGGTATTTCTATGTGTTGTTGCCCTTAGACTATCCATGCTTTGTGGTATTTCTATGTGTCGTTGCCCTTTGACTATTCACGCATTGTGGTATTTCTATGTGTCGTTGCCCTTAGACTATCCGCGCTTTGTGGTATTTCTATGTGTCGTTGCCCTTAGACTATCTGCGCTTTGTGGTATTTCTATGTGTCGTTGCCCTTAGACTATCCGCGCTTTGTGGTATTTCTATGTGTCGTTGCCCTTAGACTATCCGCGCTTTGTGGTATTTCTATGTGCCGTTGTCCTTAGACTATTCACGCTTTGTGGTATTTCTATGTGTCGTTGTCCTTAGAATATTCATGATTTGTGGTATTTCTATGTGTCGTTGCCCTTAGGCTATTCACGCTTTGTGGTATTTCTATGTGTCGTTGCCCTTAGACTATTCACGCTTTGTGGTATTTCTATGTGTCGTTGCACTTAGCCTAGTCACGCTTTGTGGTATTTCTATGTGCCGTTGCCCTTAGAATATTCACGCTTTGTGGTATTTATATGTATCGTTGCTCTTAGACTATTCACGCTTTGTGGTATTTCTATGTGTCGTTGCCCTTAGAATATCCGCGCTTTGTGGTATTTCTATGTGTCGTTGCCCTTAGACTATCCATGCTTTGTGGTATTTCTATGTGTCGTTGCCCTTAGACTATTCACGCATTGTGGTATTTCTATGTGTCGTTGCCCTTAGAATATCCGAGCTTTGTGGTATTTCTATGTGTCGTTGCCCTTAGACTATTCACGCTTTATGGTACTTCTATGTGCCGTTGCCCTTATACTATTCCCCCTTTGTGGTATTTCTATGTGCCGTTGCCCTTAGACTATCCGCGCTTTGTGGTATTTCTATGTGTCGTTGCCCTTAGACTATCCGCGCTTTGTGGTATTTCTATGTGCCGTTGTCCTTAGACTATTCACGCTTTGTGGTATTTCTATGTGTCGTTGTCCTTAGAATATTCACGATTTGTGGTATTTCTATGTGTCGTTGCCCTTAGGCTATTCACGCTTTGTGGTATTTCTATGTGTCGTTGCCCTTAGACTATTCACGCTTTGTGGCACTGATATGTGCCGTTGTCCTTAGAATATTCACGCTTTGTGGTATTTCTGTGTGTCGTTGCCCTTAGAATATGTGTGTATAAGCGTTTATTTATCCTCGCTGTATTGCACTAAGCATTTTAGCGAGCAGACCTCGGTTTAAAGTGTCATCCGAAGGACTGGTAAGGTAGGAAATACTTTTTATGAAACATTTCGATAATTAACCCAAATGTAAGGGTACGACAAGGCTTCGTTGCCCTTGAATATCCACGCTTTGTGGTATTTCTATGTGCCGTTGCTCTTAGAATATCCACGTTTTGTGGTATTTATATGTGCCGTTGCCCTTAGAATATTCACGCTTTGTGGTACTTCTATGTCCTTTGCCCTCAGAATATTCACGCTTTGTGGTATTGCTATGTGTCGTTGCCCTTTGAATATGCACGCTGTGTGGTACTTATATGTGCCGTTGCTCTTAGAATATCGACGCTTTGTGGTATTTCTATGTCGTTTAGTGTACAACTGGTGCACTGACTACCGTCTTGCTAATTATTTATAATAAAGAAATCAGTCTATAATTGAATATGTTATTATTTATAATTATTTATAATAAAGAAATCAGTCTATAATTGAATATGTTATTGTTGTTTTTTTAGATGGCTATAACCAGTATGTTTTTTGTTTGGCTATAATGTTTTACATTTGGCTATAACCAGCATTTTTTTCAGTTGGCTAGTATTTTTTCATTACTTTACAGAATGTTTTTCAGTCGACTCGTACGCTTTTTCAGTTGGCTTGTGTGGCGCTAGTTTTCGGTTGGCTAGTAAGTTTTTTCAGTTGGCAAGTGTGCTTTTTTATCAGTTAGGTAGTACGATTTTATCCACGCTTTGTGCTTTTTCATGTGTCTTAAACAAATTCTTAAACAGTATAATGTTGGTGTCTTTTATGTGCCTTGTCAATGACATCTATTTTCTCCACGACACTATTATGTAATGCATTTGTAGTTTATTGTTTGGTGAGCTTGTTTCAGCCAAAAAAAATGTGGACTTTTCAGACAAAATTCATGAGTTGTATATCAGTGAAACAGACATTTTTAGTGGTCAATAAAAATGTCTTGCTTTTCAAAATCGGTTGAGAAATTAAAAAAAAATCAGGCGTTTTTGATGATGGGGCATTTTCAATGCAAAATTCTGAAGCTTGAAAAAAATAAAAATGGTTTTAAATTGTTGAATAATCGAAGACACCCTGAACGTTGTATAGCAAACTTCTTATTTTCTGCTGTCCCATCAACCAGAAATTTAAATGGGAAAAGCCCCATCAAAAAATTATTCTGGCTGTACAATATTGAATTCTTCATCGATTTTCAAAACTAAGGTATTTTTATTTACCACTAATTATACCAGTTCTAATGACATATCATTGATGTACATAGTATTTAAATCGCTCATGTTAATTCTGAAAAACCTTTGGCTGAAACAAGCGCCCTAAATAATAGGTAATGGTTAGACTATTTTTACAAGTTAATTATGTAGTAGGCTAAGATGATAACCTCCACCCACCGCTATGGTATTGATAAGATATGAAAGACAAAAATCAAAGTGAATAAAATATTAGAACGAGAGTCACACAATTAAATTACATTCTTGTTTAACGGCTAATTAACACGTTGTTTTATCGAGCCGTTCGCGAGAAAGAAGGATATTTAGCGGCATCACAATATTACAGAGCAGCCCATATTAATAATTAGTATACCTCACTGTAAACACCTATGTAAAATCCCCATACCCTGCCGGGTTGATATTTCGAAATATCAAAATATCATCCCGCTAGCTTTTTGAAAAGCTCAGTTCTAAAATTAGTTTTTTTTCAACAACAACATTTTCTTCTTTATTAACGACTATATTAGTATATTTAATAGGAGTATTTGTTCGGTATAATAAAATAAATATCACATCCTCTTGAGGGTGCCAGTGGATATTATCAACCCGAGAATGTAATGTCGTCCGAGGCGATAGCCAGGCTGTGTCCTTTAATACACAGGGACAATTAATATGCGATAAGTAAAATACAGAGTTAATCATGTATTTATGAATAAAACAAACACAACCATAATAAGACACCAACATTTACTCATTGACTTGGCAGATGCCAAAGCAACAATAAAATGAACCTTTAAGGTACGACAAGGCAGGTGGTAGAGCGCCGAACGCCAGATCGAGAGGTTCGATCCTCGCCGAGGCCACGTTATTTATCTATGAGCAAGATAATTAATCCGCATTGCTTAGTACTGATTCTACACAGGAAGCCATCGAGAGTGATTAATCTACGTTGCAAGAATTTGCTTCGCAATCGATGTAAAATAAATATGTTTAAACTAAATTAAACAAGGCAGGATTGAAGACAAACAAACGTGAACAGTTACCGTCCATTTTAGGAGCATCGATGTTCTTAATCAGTCCTGCTTATGGTGTTAGAACTGAACGCTTTCTAACAAACAGCATATGCGTCTTTAATAGTTGTAACCCCTCTGTGTTATACTGGCTGCGGTATATCAGTTTTGATAGTGCTTATAAAGAAGGCAGGGTTTTATCTCACCTAAGCGAAGCTCAAGGTCGTCTTTTGTCAGTACCCTAAGTTATCAACTTGTACTCCTAAACCAAAGATAATCCAGTTGTATATGGATGTGTCCGAAGCGTTTCTAATTGCATACATATAATTAGTATTACCTACTATCCCCCCCCCCCCACCCCCCCCCCCCCCCACCCCCCCCCCCCCCCCCCCCCCACACACACACACACACACACACAAAGAGCCCAGACATTTAAACATATTCTCAAGATCCATTTCCATTTGATGATTGGAATAAAAATCCATATGTCCTAAGCAATCAATTATGTTTAAAAATGTTCTTTGAGTGAAAAATGGCCCCGTTACTATAATGTTACATGTTGTTTATGTACCTGATGTTAGATCTTGGAAATTGGAAACTCTTTTTTCCAGAAACTGCTAGGACAATGCCTTTTTTCTTCTAAAAAACATCTCTTTGACACGAACAATCATGTTTATGCCAATGCAACCCCTGTGGTAAGAAATCACCCAGCCCCAAGGGTACCGGGATTTGTTATAAAGGTAATATAGGAACAGTTTTTGAAAATCATCCTCAGAATCTGCTGGGCAAATGACACACATAATGAGTGACCACTTCTGTAATGAATGTTTGGAGTTTTTCTAGTATACTCGAGCTTAAACGATTTCTTTGAAAGGTTCTGGAGGTCAGACATTTAGATGTAGGGATAGCTGAAAACAACAAATGGACTAAAATATATAATATAAGCTGTTTCATTCTTATAGAAATCAGTTTTATGTAATACTTACTGTAATAGTTTCCATTAGTTGAACCTAGAAACCAGCCATAGTCCGTGGGCCCATACACGTATTCGTAAATCAACGATTCATTCTCGTCTACGTCAGTGTACATGATGGAGAAAATAGTATCCGAATATGCCAACTTGTCCGAGTCCAGCACTATGATTTCTACAAGGAGATTATATAAATGGCAAGCAATAACAGACAAACACACAAAAGTTTTGGTGTATCTGATTTTGACTATTCATAACCGAAAAAGGATACATTAAATTTACAATACAGACGGCCAATATGAATTTATTAAACGAGTTGTACAAAAAAAGTATATGATACGTGATTGTGCCGAACACCATATCTTTATTATCCGACGAGTTTAATAATAGGCACGAATGTGAGATTATTTTTATCACAGACCTCCAAAAATGTCAGGGTATAATAGCGCACAATAATTTATGTCGCATTAAGACGTATGTTTCGCATGATGGCGTCGTATGCTTCGGTCCTCTCTGTACGGCACCGAACTACGGAACTGCCTCGTGGAAGTCCGGAACAAGTTTCTCAAACCGAACTGAACGGAAAAGTCCCAGTAATTATTCGGCCTGTATCACACTGACTGTATTATTATATCTCATGGATTTATTAAACTCCCAATGTTATGTGATAATAGTTAATATGGAACTAGACCGGGTTACCATGGGTTCAATCTGGTAGTACTCGAAAGTAGTCCTAGGTCAACTATTGAGTTTGTTACTATGAAGCACAGGAGTGCACATAATGAGTGACCAGGGCTTGAATGTTTTCTTTTATTTCTGAAACATTTAACTTGCTTCTAGTGAAAACCGCATCGAAATTGAAGTTCAGATGGACATGCTTCACTACTTTTTGTGAAGCACAGTTTGAAGTGTACTTTGGTCATTTTGACCTCAGAATTCAAAAATAATGTGTTTACTTTCAATTTGGAAAATATCCTGGGGGGGAGGGGGGAGGGGGGGGGAGGGGGAGGGGGGAAATGCAGGGCCCATTTCTATGTTGCACTGGGTCTAACTGATATTACATCAGGTGCTTTGTATGGCCAGCATAATGAGGATTCGATATTTTCGTGCAAGTATTTATTAACAGGTCTTTGTAAAACATAATGGTGTTCTAGGTCATTATATAACAGACTATTTAAATATCCGTGTGTTAACCGTGAGTTAGCGTCTCCGTGGCCGAATGGTTAACGATGTTGCGTTATAAACCTTCGCTTCTCACAGCTGCGGGTTCGAATCCCACTGAGAGCTCGACATGTAAGTGAGGAAGTGTCGATTCTTGCGGATGGCGGGAGGTGTACAGTACTCGTTCTACCCAGGAAAAGTGGATGGTCTGCCTCCACCACAAAAAAAATCGACCGTCATATATTGCCTTACATGTGTTGAAAATGACGTAAACACCAAACATATAATTACTTGGTAAGTTTGTCCATACAGGCGCGGTGTTTTTTCCAATATTCACTGTGAAGGTATTCTCATCCGTCGATCCGTAAGCGTCATGGCATTCAATGGTTACCACATAAGATGACGTGAGATTGTGATTAAGACAACCTATGTTAAGGTGGCACTTGAAGGCGTCAGGTGTTGCGTATTTATATCCACAGTTTGCATCTTGGCAGACGGATTTGTACAGGTTCCATGCTGGAAAAGGGCATCAGTTTAATTAAAAATGATAACTATTTCTGACTTTATTTTGTTATTGTTCTTAAAGGAATGTAGTGACAAGGCAAACAATCTTTATTGTGGAGGGTTCTGAAAAAAACTTGGTCATGGGTGAAAGAATTATCAAAATCTGATGATGAACAAAGACGGTATGATCATTTGGTTCTTTTGAAACGCATATGGAAGCCGCCATTTTGAGAACTATGACATCACCGTTCTAAATTACCATATATGGAATATTTATAAATATTTTAAATAACTGATTGATAGAGGGAAAATCACAGCAAAGGTATGAAAATAAGTATACAAACGTGTTATAATGAATTATATGGCCAGTAAAGAAATATTCATTCCTTTGCAGTGACGTTCTTTGCTTTAAATGATATTTACCAATATGCCATATATGGTAAATTAGAACTAGTTCTCAAAATTGCGGCTCCCATATTTGTTTTAGAACAGCTTTCAAATGGTCATATCTTCTTTGTTTATTATCCGATTTTGATAATGCTTACTATGGAAAGCTGTAGGGGACCGCCGAAGTTATTAATTGTTTACTATATTTTCTGTATGATTTTTCTATCGCCGAAGTTATTTTTCACATCTTCGATTAACTTCGACACTATCTTCGGCGCATTTTGTATGAATGTACGCCGAAGTTGTGTGTACGTCGAAGATATTCTTGTACCGAAGTTAATCAAAGATGTGAAAAATAACTTCGGCGATAGAAAAATGCGCCGAAGATAGTACCGAAGTTAATCGAAGATGTACGTACGCCGTAGGGGAACCCCGAAGTTATTATTTTTTTAGGCTCTCCTCCCGCACCATCCACATAAAGGGAGGCATATAGTAATCGCACTGTCCGTCCGTCCGTCTGTGCGTCCTTCCGGCCGAAATCGTGTCTCAGTCATTCCTCGGAAACTACTGAAGGGAATTTCGTCAATCTTCACACAAATGTTTTTCACGTCGCGCACAAAAATCAGGACCGTATCTCAAAGGTCAAGGTCACACTTGGAGGTCAAAGGTGAAAAAACATGAACAAAATTATGTCTCAGCCATTAATTGGGAACTACTAAAGGTAGTTGCGTCAAACTTCACACAAATGTTCATATAGTAAACAAGATATGTGTCCATGGGACACGGATGTCCCCACTGTGACCTTGACATTTGAAGCACTAACAATACACACTTTCTCATTGTGATGAACATTTGTGTGAAGTTTAATGCAATTCCCTTCAATAGTTTTGGACTAATGGCTGACATGGAAAATATGACCTTTGAACTCCAACTGTGACCTTGACCTTTGAGGCACTGACATTATTCTTGCACTCGAAACACTTTCTCATTGTGATGTACATTTGTGTGAAATTTAACGCAACTCACTTCAGTAGTTGCCAAGTACTGGCTGAGACATGCTTTTCCTTTACGATTTTTTTACCTTTGACCTCCAAGTGTGACCTTGACCTTTGAGACCAGGGCATGATTCTTGTGCGCGACACACCTTTTCATTGTGATAAACATATGTGTGAAGTTTGACGAAACTCCCTTCAGTAGTTTCCACGTAATGGCTGAGACACGATTTTTTAAAGCTAGTTCGACATTTGATCTCCAACTGTGACCTTGACCTTTGAGAAACTGACATGATTCTTGCTCGCGACACACCTTCTCAAGGTGATGAACATTGTTGTGAAAGTTTGACGCAGTTCCCTATACTTCTTTCCAAGTAATGGCTGATTTTTTTACGCTTTTTTTACCTTTGACTTCCAAGTTTGAGGCACGGACATGCTTCTTGCACGCGACACACCTTCTCAATGTGACGAACATTTGTTTGAAGATTGACAAAATTCCTTCAGTAGTTTCCGAGGAATGGCTGAGACCCGATTTCGGACGGACGGAAGGACGGACGGGCCTACAATGCGATTACTATATGCCTCCCACTGTGTGTGTGTGTGTGTGTGTGTGTGTGTGTGTGTGTGTGTGTGTTGGGGGTGGGTGAGTTGGGTAGGGGTGTATAATATATTGATAACTTCAGGGATCCCTACGGCGTACGTGCATCTTCGATTAACTTCGGTACTATCTTCGGCGCATTTCTATCGCCGAAGTTATTTTTCACATCTCTTCGATTAACTTCGGTACTAGAAAATCTTCGGCGTACGCACAATTTCGGCGTACATTCTTGTGTTTACGCCGAAGACTTTCTAGTACCGAAGTTAATCGAAGATGTTAAAAAATAACTTCGGAGATAGAAAAATGCGCCGAAGATAGTACCGAAGTTAATCGAAGATGTGAAAAAATAACTTCGGCGATAGAAAAATACGCCGAAGAAAAATAATATAGAAATTATAGTAAAACAATTAATAACTTCGGGGGTCCCCTACGTCTTTCCATAGAATTCCTACCCGGTCACTCAACAGCTTACGAACTGATTGATATTTATAATCAAATTTGCAAAGCGATTGATGATAACAAATTTACATGTATGATATTTTTTTAACTCCGACAACACGGAATTTCAGACAACCTTATTGGTCGTTATTTGAACCAATGAACAGCCCTCGTAATTACCTTCATCCTATTTTAGAATACGAGGCCATAGTATGGGATAACTGTACGAATTATGAGAAAGACAAATTAGAAGAAAATACAGCATGAAGGCGCACGTATAGTTAATGGCCTGATTCGTTCTGTCTGTACAGAAAAGTTATTAACTTAAATTGGTTGGGCCTTGAGATTTACCATGTTACTTGAATGAACTATTTCCTTCAACTATTTCAAAATTGAATCCTTATAATTTGAGAAATAATTCCGACTTCGTTACTTTACCCAGACGAAATGAAATATATTTACGGTCAGTCTTACCATCATCTATAAAACTATGGAATGAACTTGATATTAATATTCGCGAATCACCATCTCTCTAGTCTTTTAAAACCAGACTTAAACAAAATTGTTTCAAACCACCGATAGTACCCAAATACTACATACTGGGTGAGAGATACATTTCAGTTCAACTTGCGCGCTTGAGAAACAATTGTAGCAATTTAAATGCTAATCTGTATTTTAATCATTTGAGGGATAATCCCAATTTCGTATGCGATGATGGAGTAATCGGTTACCCAGGTTTTTTGAAAATAACACGAATACTAAAAACTGGAAATCACTGAAACACATACCAATATTTTATTAAGTTTATCAAAAAGGATTTAGTTCAATCAAGGCAGATTAAGTTTTATAAATCGCTAGCGATATTTGTTAAACGTCGCAATCGCTAGCGATATTTGTTAAACGTCGCCAGTTAAAATTTAAAATGAAAATATGAATTATTAAAAAATATATAATTCTTGGAAAATGACCGATTGTAGAAGTTGAGTAGTGTATGTATAAGCTCATAGATACATAATACAGTTAAGAAGATGAGCGGAGTATCGAGACAGACTATGGATGATCAAAAGGGCGGTTATTATTCTGGATTTTTTTTTAAAGAGGACGAAGTATTCAACATAAGTAAAACTTTACGAATGTGTTCTTTAATAGTATACATACAATTCCACGTGTAGTTTCTGGTTGCGCTGTCCTGATGTTCTAAAGAGAACAAGTTATCAACAGCAGGCACGATACCATTAATAGAGCACGTGACATTGTCCTCGCTCTCGTTGTTGTAGTCGAACACAACCAGAGAATGTAAGAGAGTTTTAGCATCGATATCTTCGTGTATAGAACCACTGCCAGGTAGACTGCGAATCTCAATGGGCTGAAATATAGATTAAATCCCTAAAAACATGAGGGCAAATTCGCGTGTACGTTGTCAGTGTTATTGTGTACCTACGGTGTCCTGTTAGGGCCATCTTTCCATCGAATCTTACCATCGACCTAGGTCGATCGTAAGATGCGATGGTCGATGGTAAGATGAGATGGTCGATAGTAAGATGCGATGGTAAGATGCGATGGTCAATTGTAAGATGCGATGGACCAACGACCATTCTCTCCTCTCTCTCTCTCTCTCAATATAATCTCAGGCTTGTCAGTGAGACAATTTTATTAAATATTAAACCGATAAATATGTTAAGACGAGTGTAATGAAAACTATTAAACCGATAAATATGTTAAGACGAGTGTCCAGAAAAAATAGGTAGGGTCGGGTTACGCTAAACACGCATACTTGTTTGCAAGGCCTAAGTTGCACGCTCATATAAAATTAATTAGAATAGAACAAAGCAGGTTTTGTTCACCCACACCCACACCCACCAACGCACCATTACACTCGTCTTAACATATGTATCAATTTAATATTTAATAAAATCGTCTCACTGACAAACCTGAGATTATATTTAGAGAGAGAGAGTGAGAGAGAGCGAGTGAGAGAGAGAGAGAGAGAGGGTGTCGATAAAACGAAGAAGACGCCTAATGTGCATTATGATTGATGCGATGGTCGATGGTAAGATGCGATGGTAAGATGCGATGGTCGATGGTAAGATGCGGTGGTCGATGGTCCATCGCATCTTACCATCGACCATCGCATCTTGCCATAGACCATCGCATTTTCCTATCGCATCTTACCATCGACCATCGCATCATACTATCGACCATCGACCATCTACCTATGTCGATGGTCGATGGTAAGATACGATGGTAAGATGGCCCTAACAGGACACCGTAGTTTTATTTTATTTTTTGTTTTTTGTCATATTTTCCCCACCTTCTTATCTTAAATCCATATTCCGCCACTGAATTGTATAAGGATGAGCACTATGCTGAATTTAATTGGAAATAGTACCAATCAACCAGAATCCATGTTTGGATGAGGCGTAAGCTGTGTGCGATTCAATTTGACATCAGTAACACTGTAAATTTCACATCTGGAGCAAAACATATATTTGAAACTATCACCGACGCAATCTCATTAAAATCAGACCCTTTATCACGCAACCATACTGTTCGCTACTAAGGATCTGACCACGCTCCATTGCAGGTCACGTCAGATTGACCTTACGAGTAGCCAATCAGATTTCAGCCTACAAAATTGTTCGGTATTGACAGCTTCACTGCGCATGTCGCGTTTTAGTGTAACAGTTTACGCTCGGTATTGAAAGAGACAATGTCCGTAACGTTTAGCTTATAAAACAAAAAAGAATTGCGTTGACAAACATACTCCTAATACACCAACAATTATTGTATATTAACTGGGAAAAAAGAAGATTGTTTGACGAAATTTAATAGCGGTACAATTTTTACACGTGGGTCAGCGGTCGCGTACGCTATCAACTGAGCTAAGCGGGCCAGATGTACTGTGGCTTACTATTTAGAATATCTAATGTCGTAATAATTTCGACGGAATATATATTTTCAAAATATACATGACAGCGATGATTTTCTTCGTATCTTTAAAACATGCCCTTTAGTGCATTTCTTTGAACTTATCGTGCAATAACACACGAAGACTTTATCTTTATTCGGATATAGATCTTTTTTATGTAGATTTTCGTTTGTTCAGTTCATTCGAATGTTATCTGAATTGCATATGAAACGCGCGATTTCATTGGTTGAATTTAGTTGATCTTCTCATGAATATTGATTAGATGAAAGGTCGATCTGTCGTGACCTCAAAGGCAAAGTTGTCAGATCCAATAGCGGAGAGTATCAAAGCCTAAGTTGTGTACGTTAACACTAACCCAGTTTGTGTACGTTACCACAGTAGTTAACACTTACCCAATGTATGAACGTTACCACATTAGTTAACACTTACCCAGTTTGTGTACGTTACCACAATAGACATCGTACATTGAGTTTCGTAGCAAGATTCAGAATTCTTAACGTTAACCACAAAAGTATAGCTTTTGGTAGGGTTGGCAGGCCATATGCTGAAATTTCCTGTTATATATACTTCACCTAAAATAAACAGGGAATATGTGTAGAAGTATGTTTTATAATAAAAAAAAAACATGGATACGTGAATATGGACATATTTGTTATGGATATATATTTGTTTAAAACTAATCAAAGCAAAATCAATCCTGCTAGCATTTTTCAATTATTTAATGGCCTACATGAGAGTTGTAGTTATGCATATTGATACATATAGGTCTATCTTGGTTTACTTTCAATAAGTTCTGTTATATTTAAAGGGACACACGGCAATCTTGATTTCGTTAAAACTCATTGCGTCCCTTATGTAGCTGCTCAATCATTAATATTAATTATAAGAATACTATAAAGGAAATTGTTTTGCACATTACTAACTACTGATAATATTGCGGCAATACTATATGTCAGAATAAAAAGAAGAAAAATCTCTTTTTTTTATTTAATTATATGCAAGCATTTTTAAAGTCAAAATTATAATGGATTAATACATCGAGACGCACATTTTATTGCTTGATACAAAAAATCAAGATTGCCATGTGTCCCTTTAAAATATGTAAATACCCGACAAATTGCACCTATAGTTTCTCGCTGTATGGAAACGTCCGCTTATCGTCAATTCAATGTTGCACAATTAAAGGGACCCATGACAAAATTAAAGTTTATATTGTATCAACTATTAAAATTAGCACCTCGATTTATTAATACAGTATCATTTTGACCTGCTTGCATATAATTAAATGAAATTTTGAGTTTTCAATTTATCTTCGTTATTCTACCAAATGTTGGTGCAATTTGATCAACACTGAGTTAGTAATATGTACAAACAATTTGCTTTTGGAACTATTCTAATAAATAATATTAATGATTGCGAAAATTCAAATTATGTAGAAAAACTAACGGGACGCCGCGAATTTTTAAAAAAATCAAGATTGCCGTGTGTCCCTTTAAAGGAAACAAACGACAATCCGGTAGTTATTCTACACAACATACAATCCGGTAGTTATTCTACACAACAGACAATCCCGTAGTTATTCTACACAACAGACAATTCCGTAGTTATTTTACACAACAGACAATCCCGTAGTTATTCTACACAACAGACAATTCGGTAGTTATTCTACACAACATATAATCCGTAGTTATTCTACACAACAGACAATCCGGTAGTTATTCTACACAAAACGACAATCCGGTAGTTATTTTACACAACAGACAATACGGTAGTTATTCTACACAACAGACAATCCCGTAGTTATTCTACACAACAGACAATCCGGTAATTATTCTATACAAACGACAATCGGGTAGTTATTTTACACAACAGACAATCCGGTAGTTATTCTACACAAACGACAATCCCGTAGTTATTCTACACAACAGACAATCCGGTAGTTATTTTACACAACAGACAATCCGGTAGTTATTCTACACAACATAAAATCCGGTAGTTATTTTACACAAACGACAATCCGGTAGTTATTCTACACAAACGACAATCCCGTAGTTATTCTACACAACAGACACTCCGGTAGTTATTTTACACAACAGACAATCCGGTAGTTATTCTACACAACAGACAATCCAGTAGTTATTTTACACAAACGACAATCCCGTAGTTATTCTACACAACAGACAATCCGGTAGTTATTTTACACAACAGACAATCCGGTAGTTATTCTACACAACAGACAATCCCGTAGTTATTTTACACAAACGACAATCCGGTAGTTATTCTACACAAACGACAATCCCGTAGTTATTCTACACAACAGACAATCCCGTAGTTATTTAACACAACAGACAATCCCGTAGTTATTCTACACAACAGACAATCCGGTAGTTATTTTGCACAACATATAATCCGGTAGTTATTCTACACAACAGACAATCCGGTAGTTATTCTACACAAACGACAATCCGGTAGTTATTTCACACAACAGACAATACGGTAGTTATTCTACACAACAGACAATCCCGTAGTTATTCTACACAACAGACAATCCGGTAGTTATTCTACACAACAGACAATCCGGTAGTTATTCTATACAAACGACAATCCGGTAGTTATTTTACACAACAGACAATCCGGTAGTTATTCTACACAAACGACAATCCCGTAGTTATTCTACACAACAGACAATCTGGTAGTTATTTTACACAAAAGACAATCCGGTAGTTATTCTACACAACAGACAATCCGGTAGTTATTCTACACAACAGACAATCCGGTAGTTATTTTACACAACAGACCATCCGGTAGTTATTCTACACAACAGACAATCCCGTAGTTATTTTACACAAACGACAATCCGGTAGTTATTCTACACAAACGACAATCCCGTAGTTATTCTACACAACAGACAATCCGGTAGTTATTTTACACAAACGACAATCCGGTAGTTATTCTACACAAACGACAATCCGGTAGTTATTCTACACAATAGATAATCCGGTAGTTATTTTACATAACAGACAATCCGGTAGTTATTCTACACAACAGACAATCCGGTAGTTATTCTACACAAACGACAATCCGGTAGTTATTCTACACAACAGACAATCCGGTAGTTATTTTACACAAACGACAATCCGTAGTTATTCTACACAACAGACAATCCGGTAGTTATTTTACACAACAGACAATCCGGTAGTTATTCTACACAACAGACAATCCCGTAGTTATTCTACACAACAGTTTGCAAATCATTATTAATACATATTTGAATAGTTCAAAGCACAGACATATTAATAAATATTTGTTATTAGTTCTGTGTTCAGAGCAAAGAAGTTTTCCATAAAACTAATCGTTGCTTATATTGCACCAATAATATGTTTAAGTCTATGGTAGTTCAAGGATGAAAATGATACTGGTTATTAAATTATTAAATAACGCAAACAATTTTAGTGGTTGATTGCCGTGTGCCCCTGTAACACTTTCGCCACCAAATTTCAAATGTCGTCTGCTAAAATTTAAATTTAAACCTTTCGGTAATAGTTGATATATAAAATGTTATGGAAAACATTCTTACTGAGTGAGTGGCAAACAGTGTAAACCCTGATCAGTCTACACATAGTGTGCATGTTGATCTGAGCATACAGTGGTTGTAAGATCCATGTGTTCGATGGAGGCAGCGAACATGTTAAAGAAGATCGCAGATTTCACGGAATACAGCTGGTTATGAAGCTAAACACTGACTTGCACAAACATGCAATACAGCAGGACGAAGGAGCTCAATAACTTCCACAAACTGGTGTCAACAACATTTATTAATTGATAGTTCTTATTTCTTATTATATACCGCCGCCGCACTTAAGGGGGATATAGTAATGCCCTCCGTCCGCCTGTCCGTCCGTCCGTCCATCCATCCCATTTCGTGTCCGCTCTATAACTAAAGCAAAGCAATGAAAGTGCTGATGGACGGTGCCACTCAGAAAGTATTGATCAAAATCAAATTCCGAAAAACAAGGGTTTGCGTACTAAGGTGGTGAACATTTGTGCAACATATTATTGAAATCGGATGAGGCATTACCAAAGTTATGCGACCGGACGGACGGAAGGAAGGAAGGACAGACTGACAACGGAAATTATTTATCCCTCCCCTAATCGGCGGGGGATAAAAGTGAGGTTATGTAGGAATGTTTGAATTTTATAAGTGTCAAAGGGAAATAATTGTAACATGAAAATGTCAGAGAAAGTTGGTCATTGAAATCTGTCTAAGTGTTTGTCACAACTTTAAAATACCAAGTTGAATTGTTACGTTATTTAATGTCATTAATATCTTAGTCGTGTTATTGATCCCATGTCGGATATTTGTTTAATAATATTGATTACATCTTTATTTGTTATAACTGTTACACAAATAACACAAATGATGTACGGTACTTGCTTTATGTGCACTGATAAAACTGTCTTTAACGTTACGTGGTTCCGCCTTAAATTCCATTAAGCGATGTGAAAGCTTATATTAGCAGGATTTTATAAAACATTTTTTACTGACAAAAATGCCATAACCTGTTTAAAATGACCTATTAAATGTTTTAATTTTACAATATGCAATCTTTTAAAGCCAAAATTGAGGTTTTATTTCATACCCCCAACCAACCCCGTGTTCGCTTCTTGGAGAAGGGATTGGATGAGGTATGAAAGAAGCATCCAATCATCAGTTCTACAGGTACATAGGATATAACACAGCACCGGGGGATATGACTCTCAGACTGCTTCTTGTCAAATCTTACCCGTCGCTAAGTTGACGGCTGCGATATCTAGATACGAGCTGTTAACCGACCATTCTAGAGTATGCCAGCCATTGTGGAAGTCCAGGAAGTGGCCAGATGGCTGTGGGTACGTCATTGTGAATAAAGTATTCGTGGTTCCGTGTCCACTGTATGTCCCGTGAGTATCGCTAACACTCACGCTCTGGTCAGTACAGTTCGGCGTCTGGAAGCAAGCATCTGAAATACCGTGACATAAATGGTTCTAATGTTGATCCGGAAATATGGCAAGCGTTGGATTTCTGTTATTTCATATACGTAATTCAGTTTTTCTATTTCTAGTGTTTTACCCTACTTTTTAAACCAAGCAGATGGCTCAGAATTTTAAAAACTGACTACATTTATTCATGACGAATTTACTACCAGCACTCTACCGCGGTTTCTTAATGGAGTGTATCCGCAAAACAATGAAATGGGTGGACACTAATATGACTTAGTATGTGTGATATTGGGTCGTGACTTGGTTGGCCCTCCCGTCTATCGTCGACATACAGCATCACAGTACACGTCCTGGAAACTAATATGACTTACTAGGTGTGGTACTGGGTCGTGACTTGGTTGATCCTCCCGTCTATCGTCGACATACAGCGTCTTAGTATACGTCCTGGAAACTAATATGACTTACTAGGTGTGATACTGGGTCGTGACTGGGTTGATCCTCCCGTCTATCGTCGACATACAGCGTCTTAGTATACGTCCTGAAAACTAATATGACTTACTAGGTGTGATACTGGGTCGTGACTGGGTTGATCCTCCCGTCTATCGTCGACATACAGCATCACAGTATACGTTCTGGAAACTAATATGACTTACTAGGTGTGGTACTGGGTCGTGACTGGGTTGATCCTCCCGTCTATCGTCGACAGACAGCGTCTTTGTATACGTACATGCAACTTCGAACTAATTAGACTTACTCAGTGTGATAGTGAGGTTACCACATGTTTTATCCACCCGTCTGTCGTGGACACACAACTCCATAACATACGTCCATGAAAACTCCAATGTAAGAGTCGCGGCAACGTAGACCTTCCCGTTACCTGTAATTAAATACCCATGATACCGGCATTTACATAAAACATGCATTTTAGTTATTAAAACTGCCTGTTTTCTAATACTTTCTATTTATCTCCCTTTGGATGTAACTGCATACATGTGACCTGCTACTTTAATTCTGAAATTTAAGACTTTAAAAATTGTTTAAAAAGTTGGTTCCATAGAAAACTTACACTGCTAGGAAAAATTCCAGTTATAAACGCATTTGCATTACTGAAGCTTATATATACACTGACAGTTATGCCAAATCCACCAACACCAACATCTAACAAAAATAAAACTATTCTAATAAATAATATTAATGATTGCGAAAATTCAAATTATGTAGAAAAACTAACGGGACGCCGCGAATTTTTAAAAAAATCAAGATTGCCGTGTGTCCCTTTAAAGGAGACAAACGCCAATCCGGTAGTTATTCTACACAACATACAATCCGGTAGTTATTCTACACAACAGACAATCCCGTAGTTATTCTACACAAAAGACAATTCCGTAGTTATTTTACACAACAGACAATCCCGTAGTTATTCTACACAACAGGCAATTCGGTAGTTATTCTACACAACAGATAATCCGTAGTTATTCTACACAACAGACAATCCGGTAGTTATTCTACACAAAACGACAATCCGGTAGTTATTTTACACAACAGACAATACGGTAGTTATTCTACACAACAGACAATCCCGTAGTTATTCTACACAGCAGACAATCCGGTAATTATTCTATACAAACGACAATCGGGTAGTTATTTTACACAACAGACAATCCGGTAGTTATTCTACACAAACGACAATCCCGTAGTTATTCTACACAACAGACAATCCGGTAGTTATTTTACACAACAGGCAATCCGGTAGTTATTCTACACAACATACAATCCGGTAGTTATTTTACACAAACGACAATCCGGTAGTTATTCTACACAAACGACAATCCCGTAGTAATTCTACACAACAGACACTCCGGTAGTTATTTTACACAACAGTCAATCCGGTAGTTATTCTACACAACAGACAATCCGGTAGTTATTTTACACAAACGACAATCCCGTAGTTATTCTACACAACATACAATCCGGTAGTTATTTTACACAACAGACAATCCGGTAGTTATTCTACACAACAGACAATCCCGTAGTTATTTTACACAAACGACAATCCGGTAGTTATTCTACACAAACGACAATCCCGTAGTTATTCTACACAACAGACAATCCCGTAGTTATTTTACACAACAGACAATCCCGTAGTTATTCTACACAACAGATAATCCGGTAGTTATTTTGCACAACAGATAATCCGGTAGTTATTCTACACAACAGACAATCCGGTAGTTATTCTACACAAACGACAATCCGGTAGTTATTTTACACAACAGACAATACGGTAGTTATTCTACACAACAGACAATCCCGTAGTTATTCTACACAACAGACAATCCGGTAGTTATTCTACACAACAGACAATCCGGTAGTTATTCTATACAAACGACAATCCGGTAGTTATTTTACACAACAGACAATCCGGTAGTTATTCTACACAAACGACAATCCCGTAGTTATTCTACACAACAGACAATCTGGTAGTTATTTTACACAACAGACAATCCGGTAGTTATTCTACACAACAGACAATCCGGTAGACAATCGGTAGAACCGATGGATGCTCCCCGAAATATACTAGTTTGAATGATGACAGAGTTACGGTTCTTGCATTCTGGACTTTCTCTCATTGCCATCTATTATTGTGTGAAGTTTCATTGCAGTCCCGTCGGTAGTTTCGAAGATATGCTCCGGACAAAAAAATTCTAAGTATAAAGTTACAAAGGGCAATAACTCTAATTTGAATTATGACAGAGTTACGGTTCTTGCAGTCTGCACTTTCTTTTATTGCCCTCTATTATTGTGTGAAGTTTCATTGCAGTCCCATCATATGCTCCGGATAAAATTTAAAGTATAACATTACAAAGGGTAATAACTCTAATTTAAATGATGACAGAGTTACGGTTCTTGTACTCTGCACTTTCTCTTATTGCCCTCTATCTTTGTGTGAGGTGTCATTGCAGTCCCGTCAGTAGTTTTGAAGATATGCTCTAGACAAATATTCTAAGTAATAACTCTATAATTTGAATGAGGACAGAGTTACGATTCTTGCACTCTTGCACTCTATACTTATGTGAATTTCCATTGTAGTCCCATCCGTAGTTTTCAAGATATGCTCCGGACAAAAGTGGGACGGACGGACGGACAAAGCGGCGACTATATGCTCCCCGAAAATTGCTTGGAGCATAACAATCGACATTAATGCAAGATTATGATTTATTTATTCCCTAAAAGCTAGTTGGGTTAAACGTTTGTTATATATTAACACCACTGGTTTGTGGATACATTGGTATATGAATAAACTTGAAAAGGTGGTGGAAAACTCATTTTTAAATATAATCTTTATGAAAACGACATACGTACACTTTTTCTAAAGGACATTTTTTTTACAAGAAATACTTATTTCGTGGGGGGACATATTAAAAAATGAAAACAAAGACACAGTTGAACACAATTCTGATTTGAAGATCAATAATAAAACCGTATTCGATATAAATTGATTGAATACGGGTATAAAATACGTGGACAATTTATATGATTACAGGGTAAAGAAGTTTTATTCTGTTGTGCATATTTGTACGATATACTAAGATCAGATATGAAAGATAAACGATTTTATTATTTCGCAAACTCGGACGTCTGCCCCTGAGTCAAGGGTGGGTGGGGCGTGTGGGGGTGGGAATGGGGTGTTGGGGGGGATTTGGGATATTTTTTGTAATTATGTCTCAAATGTGTTTCCTCCTACGTCATCGGTGGGGTCTCAAATACACTAATAATTCAATTACAGTGTCATTTTTCCATACTTTTGCACATTAATTGGTATAATAGTTGTCTATGAAAGAGATACATAGCATGTCAAATGATTTACTATTTAAAACTCTGAAGTCTTCCCTGGGGTTGGAGGGTATGGGTGGGGTGGGTGGGGGGAGAGGGTAACAGGGGGTCAACATTTTTTTAATTATGTCTTAAACGAACATTTTGATGAAGGGATTACAGTGTATAATATACACTCCTGATTATACACTCCTGTTTTTCTCCTGTATGTGTGCTGTGGCGGTGGGTAGGTTGTGTGGAGTGGGGGAGGGAGGGGCGGGTGGTGGTCGGGGTGAGGTTGTAAGGAGCGTCATAAGGTCCATGATACACAAAATCCAATTGCAGTGTCATTTTTCTATTTTTTCTATTTATTTTTTAACTTGGCAAATATACGAGTAATCTCATTAAAATCAGACCCTTTATCACGGTACGATCCTCTACGCTACTAAGGCCTATAGCGGAGAGTATCAAAGAGTAATTAATGAGATGGACTCCTCTGAAAATACATAGCATATCAAATAAGTTCAGTGTTTCCACCTTAGAGGTGTGCCGAAGTGGGGGATTGGGGCTGGGTGTGTATGCGTGTGTATGTGTGTGTGGTGTGGGGTGGGAATATCATTATAATATGGTCCAAGGTCACCATGGGTCTCTGGGATAGGGGTCAAAAGTTCAAATACACAAATACTCTAAACATTTTTTATTCATTTACAGTGTCATACATGTATACAGAATAGCATAAATAGTACTATTTCTGATCTGAGTATCAAAGAACGATCAAAATAAGTACATTGTTAAAACATTGAAAGGATACAGGGTTAAAGGGAATTTACCTGTGTGAAGAAAACGTGGTTATTTTGCGATGGCGCGCCGTCGAATTCGTTCCAGTTTTTAATTTTATTATAGACTCAATGTAATGCTGGTCTTAATTTTATTTTTATTTTGACTTCCTTCTTCATTTTTTTTAAAAAAAAATCCCGTAAACCTATAAATAAAAAAAATCTGACCTTAATGGATAGTATGTTGCCATGTAGATTATATATATAATATATATTATATGAACCACATGTAAGCGTATACATATATATATGCGTATACGATGCTATGTAATATTTATATGAATAAAATATTGTATGAAAAAAATACGATGCTATGTAATATTTATATGAATAAAATATTGTATAAAAAAAACAAAAAAAAACAAGTCTGGACTGTTTAAAATCATAAAGGCGAAACGTGATGACACGCGGGCTTTTAAGGGTATTCGACAGTCAGTAAACGTTGGTACTGTTGTAGTTTACTGTATTCACACAGGATACTTACATTATTAGAAGAAGAAGACGAAGAAGACACATGAAAGGCTAATTCTTTCTTACTTATATCCAACGCAAACAAGATGTTGTTATGAATCCAAGAGCCGCCGGGGCCAGATTTCAGTGTGTAGTTTTTTGTGGTAATGCCGTCGACATCAGTATCATTGTCCTGGGCCTGCATCGAGTTGATAGCAGAACCTATAGATGCGGTTTTTTGTACCGTAATCGCATCGCCAGCTATAAAAAATGCGAATGGTTAAAATAGATCACACACTTGGAACAATATAAACACAAAGTTGCATTTGGGCTATCGGGCCTGTTTCTATCGAACACATTGCATTGACGTGTAACAGCTCATCAACACATTGTGTTGGTTATTTCGAGCCGCCCAAAGAGAGGAAACTGATGCTTAGGAATCCGGCACCCTAACACGCGCAAAGACTTGACTCGGGCAAACGGGACTCCCGGTTTACGTCCCCATCCCACAGACGAGGCTAGGGGAAAGGTCTTGCCTAAGGACACTCTATCGAAGTAACCCACTGTGACGCTCGCATTTTCTCCGGATTCAGAGTCGCATGGACCTCCGTAGACCCTTATACATGAACAAAAGATAACATTTTATTTAACATTCTTATAAACATTATCAAATATCATTTGCTCTCTGAAGATTCTTTTGAAACAATATAAGAACACGATGACTACAGCCCACAAAGCAACAGGTTCAGACATCCAGAAATATGCAGCAGATAAATTAGCACAAATCCTAGCCCACGTCTGATCTATGGTGTCATACAAGGGATAGTTATTGGCCCATTGCTCTTTCTAGCATTAAGCACATAAACGTAACATTCATCACCGGAAGATGCTTTGTAACAATCAAGTAACACACTATCAATCTCCACGCAGAGTTATCGTTCCTTGCACTCACATATACCTCTGCTAACTACTAAATTACAAGATTTTGGTAAAACCTGTTAAATTGGAATATGTTTGCCTAAAACTTATTTATTTCTTGTGTAAATATAATTTTCAGAATATCTGCAGATTAGATGTTGAAAGATTTGAAATAATGCATGAAAACAATTTAGTTTTAATCGGGACTATTTTACTACAAAACTAACACGTACTTAGTTCTCCTCAATCGATACGCATATGTAAACATTTAAAACCGAAGCTCGATAGCAGAAAATTACTAAAGAAAATTAATTCATAAAAAAAAGACATTATTTAATATAGGTCTATATATATTTTGTCTTTGCAGATCGCGCAAAAGGATTTATTATAAACATCGTCATAACTTTTTTGAATAATCACGTGACCTAACCGTTCGCCCTACTTCCTTTGACGTTGACAGAGTCAAATGAGGAACGAGTGTACTCTGGGTAGAGATTGACACACTATAACAAAAAGCCCAAAAACAAACGTTCAAGCAACATTCCGGTACAGAATCACATCGGATCATATATAATTATATAGAGGTTATTTTTAAACATGTAGTACAATATGGGTGTTCGGTTGGAAAGAGTTTTTTTCGTATAGAAAACAACAACACAAAAACAACGACAACAATAAATAGAATTGTACATTGCGATGATAGTAGTTGTTGCTTTTGTATCAAAGATTTATATCAGAGCTCGAGCTCTGAATTGTGAAATATACATGCTTTTTTATTCAGGTCTTATCTGTTACAATATTTTAAATAAATATGAATGTAAATATGCTAGAGCATTTAAAAATAGTTTGTTATAATTGCCAAGCTTCAACAAACTGCTAAATGTAAACGTGGGTGCGGCGTTCTGTGTGATGGATACTGTAAAATTCGTAGAGATGGTACTGCCAGCCTCACTGCTGGGGTAGCTGGAATGACGACACGTGACACCGACGGTATAAGAATCGCCAGCATTGACGCATCCGGACGCAGAACAAGTTGGACCACAGCCAGGGTCGCTGCAGGCCATTTTCGTAACCTGCAGACCTAAAAAAATATAAACAATTGTGAAGTAATAAGTTCAGATGAATATTTGTATTATTAATAATTATAATTGTACTTATGGATATAGTTTTTGTCAATACCAGCGAGAACTAGTTTACATGTTTATAATTACCTTTTTTAAGGAATAGGTTATATTCGTCTCCTTTTACCTATGTATGTATATTGTATAGTTATCTACATTCTTGTATACATATCTCCTATTTGTGGAAGAATTGTTTTACATTTGTTTTAAAGGAAGTTGTTAGTATTTTTCAGAAGTTTTCCTTCTTTCACTGGTTCCTGTACCCAGAGGGCCTTTCTCTTCCCATGATTAGGCTTGCATCATACCAAACATGTTCTTTTGAAAGTGTGTGTGTGTGTGTGTATTATCTGCCTGAATGCATACGCCTATTACCTGAGATTGTTTTTTGTTGTTTTTACATCCTTGAAGATAAGAGAATAACTGATTTACTCACGACATGGTATATATACAAAAGTATAGGTATATTATGTCGGACATCGTATTGAGAGGTTTATACAATATGTGACGTCATTGAACTTTTGCCCAGATATATCACTAGTGAGAAGAAACCGACATCTGTCCCGCATGCATACCGACATCGATATATCACAGCGCGCGCGCAGACACACACACACACACACACACGCACATACCATCAAGCTCGAATAGGCTGGATTTGCCAGTACTCAAAAAGCACGTGTCGCAAGTGGTTTCAGGATAGCATGTATAGGAGCAGTTGTTATTTGTGTTGCATACTGTTGTACCGTAGTTACACGTGGATTTCTGCAAGCACGTGGCCGATATTGCCTGCCACACGACGAAAACACTGTCTTGATTCTCGTGAATCTCTACATTTACGGGAGTTCCAGAAAATCCTGTTCCTGCTAAAACTGTAGAAAAAAACAAAGTCGAGATTTCAGATTTCTGCAGCAAAGAATGAAAAACACATTATGTGCAAATAACTGGACCTGAACACTAAACAAAAACTGATACTATTGAACCCTAAGACTAAACAAAAACTGATAATATTGAACCCCGATATATTATTGATGCAGTAAATGGAAAATAAGGAGTCGTTCCGGTCACTACTATCGTGTCTAATAACTAAGATATAGCCGAGTTATATTCGATATTAAATCAGAGACGTGTAAACCATTTACCTGTATTATCCGTAACACTCATGAAAACAAACACGGAGATTGCTAAATGGGGACTCATCCTCAATGTACAACCATAGATCTGTACTCGACTGTTTACACTCGACCCCAGATCAAAGAGCTACATTCCTCGCAGGCTGAAATTATTCGTACAAGCTAGCATGAGTATATTAAGATAGTTTTTAAAATACACAAGGTTGTTGTTGTTGTTAGCTCTACTGATCAAAGATCAGCAGAGCTTATGCCGACGTGCGGCGTCCGCCTGTCCGTCCGCCTGCCTGTCCAAAAACCTTTTTTATTGTAGCGACTACTTCTCTAAACTTACTAGATGGATGTTCATGAAACTTCACAGGAATATTGCCCATAATGTCTGGTTGATCCCAGTAAAAATTCACGTTGATGTAAAATCCAAGATGGCCGCCAAAGCTAAAAATAGATTTTTTAAAAACTAGTTTGTACCGACTACTTCTTTTCTTTTATTTTGTGACCCATTTATTCTCCCCATAATTTGACATGTTGTGGGTCGGGGAAACCATCCCACCGTACGCCTTACAAGCAAACACATAAAACAATACGGACGTGATATACATAATAGAATATAATGAACATTCTGTATAAAAGGTTGTTTTTTAAAGATATAGCCTGTTTTTGTTTTGTTTTATCGCTATTTGTACAATAAAAAAAGTCACTGATTAGAAGAGTACCGTTTTATGGGGAAATATACAAAAAAGATATTATAATAAAAAAGAAATTATAACAAAAAAGAAGAAACAAAAGTAGTGTTGTTTATGTTCTCCCCACATGGTCACATTTCACATCTCATTTATTGTTAAAAATATAGATACATGTATATAACATAGAATACAAGCAAGGTTTTACGCAAGCGTAAAATAGCTGCCGAGAAAAAGTAGCATTATATTTGGGTAGGAACTGGGAAGAAGGTTTAACATAATAACAGATCAAGTCACGTGTGTTGAAACAATATAAAAATATATATAAATAAAAACATGTTGTCACGAAGACGTAAACGTGCCAAGACCGTTTTTTTTTACCAGACACTTTCTTCCAAAGTTTTACCATCAGTTCTTCCTACCAAACATGTTGAATCAAGGTGGACGACCACGTTTCGTTCTGCTCAAATCATTGACATGCGTTACATATGGATTACATATTCACCTTTGTAGCACGACATGCTAGAATTACACATCAGCACAGAAATACAATGTTCACATGTAAGGAATGCGTGTGCGTTAGCGTGTGCATCACCACACAAATAAACTGTTCACTGCTATCATGTGTAATTATAAGATTGCGTTATCAAAGCGAAAAACTCAAAGAAACTGTTCATTGTTACCTTACCATGTGCAATTATGAAAACCATATAAGAGTCGCTGTGAATCAGACAGTTATATCAGTTCCTTGGCCAGAAAGTTACAGAAAACACAAAATGGAAGAGTGAAGTCTTTGATATTTATAGAATCAAAACTAATTAAAAAGATTCTTATATCTGTTCAATGTTTTCAAATGATTCGAGTACAATGCTTTTTGTTGCATTCTAACGATTTTCTTGTTCTGTTTTTAAAGGCCTCTATAGACAGTTTACTTTGTAAATGTTTAGCTGAGAAAATGTAGTACTTCATTTCAAGTAGTATGTACAACTCAGCTAATATTAAATATACGTGATTCTTCTGCGACATGTAAACATATATTATTGCTGAACAGCCAAGTTTTGTAACTTATTAAGAATAGATTGCGTTGCGGGACAATACTGAAGCATGTGCGTTAATGTTTCCGCTTCGTGACAATACGTGCACAATGGACTATCAATGATGTTTATTTTATGAAGAAATTTCCTTGTTGGTTTAACCGTACTTGAAACCATTGTAATGTTGCATTGTTGTATTTGCCGAGGATTTAAAGGGGGATATGTATATATCATTCCAGAAGCGGTGTACATCTGTTCTAACAGTTGGCTGTTGTTGGCGATATAGCTACTTTATAGCTACAGGAACGTTGCTCTTGATGTCTATTTGGTCCTTAGAAAACTGAAGGTCGGCCGGAAATTCAAGATGGCCGCCACAGCATCAAATACAAATTTGTGGCGACTACTTTTCAAAAAACTTAAGTGGTATTAATTGGAACCCTACTAAAATTACTGGCATGACATGCAGTTGGTCCTAAACAAAATTTATTTCGATTCGATGTCAAACATGGCCGCCAGCGGCCATCTTTGTTTGCATTATATTGGAAAAAATTGTGGAGTTTCCTCTGAAACTACTTCATGGATTTTCATGAAACCTTACAAGAATGTTGCTCTTGATATCTAGTTTGTCCAAAGTAAAAACCTGGTTGACCGGTAATTTAAGATAGCCGCCATAGCTATAAATAGATTAAAAAAACACAAGTTTGTGGCGACTACTTTTCAAAAACCGCAAATGGTATTATTTGGAACCCTACTAAAATGAGTGGCATTTATGAATGAATGTAGTTGGTCCTAAACAAAATTTAATTCGATTCGATGTCAAACATGGTCGCCAGCGGCCATCTTTGTTTTCACAGAGCTGTATTGGAAAAAATGGTGGCGATTATTCCTCTGAAATTACTTCATGGATTTTCATGAAACTTTACAAGAATGTTCCTCTTGATGTCTAGTTGGTCCTAAGTACAAACCAGGTGGGCCGGTAGTTCAAGATAGCCGCCATAGCTATAAAAAGGTTTTTAAAAAGTTTGTGGCGACTAGTTTTCAAAAACCGTAAATGGTATTAATTTAGAACCCTACTAAAATGACTAGCATGACATGTAGTTGGTCCTAATCAAAATTCACTTCAATTCGATGTCAAACATGGTCGCCAGCGGCCATCTTTGTTTACATATAATTATATAATAAAAAGCTGTGGCGATTACTCCTCTGAAACTTCTTCATGGATTTTCATGAAACTTTACAAATATGTTGCTCTTATTTGTCCTAAGTAAAACCAGGTAGGTCGGTAATTCAAGATGGCCGCCATAGCTATAAACAGATTTTAAAAATACAACTTTGTGGCGACTTCTTCTCAAAAAGTGGTATTGATTTGGAATCATTACTAAAATGACCGGCATGATATGTAGTTGGTCCTTAACAAAATTCTTTTGATTTGGTGCTTTATAAAGAAAGTGAATAATTGGTTAATGACAAAATCATAAGAATACCTCCACTAAATTTAGTCCCTTAACATTGCTGGTTTCTTAATTACGGTGGTACTTTAGAGCAGGTGGTCTCTTGATAGAGGTGGTCTCTTGACAGAGGCGGTCTCTTGATAGAGGTGTTCTCTTGATAGAGGTGGTCTCTTGATTAAGGTGGTCTCTTGATTAAGGTGGTCTCTTGATAGAGGTGGTCTCTTGATATAGGAGGTCTCATTATAGAGGTGGTCTCTTGATAGAGGTCGTCTCTTCATTGATGTGGTCTCTTGATAAAGGTGGTCTCTCGATAGAGGTGGTCTCTCGATGGAGGTGGTCTCTTGATAGAGGTGGTCTCTTGATAGACGTGCTTTCTTCATAGATGTGGTCTCTTGATAGAGGTGGTCTCTTGATAAAGGTTCTCTTGATAGAGGTGGTCTCTTGATAGGTGGTCTCTTGAGAGAGGTGATCTCTTGATGGAGGTGGTCTCTTGATAAAGGTTCTCTTGCTAGAGGTGGTCTCTTGATAGAGGTGGTCTCTTGATAAAGGTGGTCTCTTGAGCAGGTTGCTTATTTTACTGTATTATAAAGTACAACTCTTATGCAGCATGCAATAAATTTATTTTTTTAACAACTCATCATGACACTGTTTTAGGTTATTTCGAGCCGCCCCAGAGAAAGAAGCAGATACACAAAACATCCGGGAACCAAATCATACTCTTATAGATGCCTGTGTTTCTTTATATAAACTCCGGTATATATACGGGACAGCCCGGTTAATGGTTCCCCCGTCCTAAGGACACACCGAACTAACTTAAGTGGTGTAGCTGAGGCTCGAACCCGAGATCTCCGGATTCAGATTTGATGAAAATCCAAACTATATAGACACAATATAAACAAATTTTACAACATGTGTACACCGTTTCTAAACCTGCCGACGATGAGGTGTGTATATAACTGAAATATTCTGAGAATCCAAACTCTATGGACACAATACTCGTACAGCTTTAACCAGCCAGGCTAAACCCCAAAACTGGCGTGTCGAATTAAGAGTTACCAACTCATAATTCATTTAACGCATATTCAATCGGGAGTATTTTAAGAACCCGTTAATAAATCTTTACTTTTAATCGGCACATATACATTAATATATGACATGAACACCTGGATAGAGTTTTGATAAACGGTTTTGTAGTGTAATTTTGCCGTTATTTGGCCCTCTAGCTACTTTAAGTTGGGACTCAATGCAATTTTTAAGTATTTAATTTATCGAACCAGTAATATTTTGACTTTAACTTGTTTGCACAATTAAATAACTTTAACAACATTTGTGTTAAATATTTTCTGCATTATAATACTGCACTAGTTTTAAATATAGTCTTGGTATATATAGGCAATATGATCAATAATTAATAAAATGCATACATATATTGCTTATTAAAATAATGATTTCTAACAAGGATTTAAAAAAAAAAATCCTTGTTCGTAATGATCTGTTATGAAATGTAGAAAAAAAAAAATGGCAGTACGCCGCGAGTTAAAAAAAATATCAAGATTGCCATGTGTCCCTTTAATGAAAAACAAATGTTAGTACACATTTGTAATTGTCTGTGTCATGTAAAATGTTTGACAATTTTAAAAATGTTCGTGATGCATAAATAAAGAACGTTAACTTAGGTAAAATGAATTTTGTGTGTTCTGGTGCCAGTTTCACCATCAATTCCTAACGTTTTACTTAAAAAATACTTAAAAGCTTAATTTAGTTTAACTAAATTTTCCTTAAGAACTTAAGAAGAAGATAATAAAGCCTTTAAGTAATTGGTGAAACCGGCGCCTGGTATAATTAAAAAAAAAAGGAATAGTTGTTGTTATTTTAATTAATTAATAATCATATTCACAACTTATATTTGCAATGGTCCCCCGTACCATTGTACGGGTACCAAAGACTACCACTGTCCCTGTAAGCGAATCTAAATGTTAATATAAGAATGTCCTACCTGCATTGACACTACAGTTCCTTATATATACAAAATATATTTTCAGATACAGAAAAAAGAACAAGCTTCATCCAAAACGCTCATATATACAAGTCTTCAAACCAAAATTGAATCAAAATTATGTCATTATGGCTAAATGGCAATGTTAACAAGGACGTTCAAGATAGGACATATCACATGTCAAATATAATTTACCATGCGTGTACCTATATTCTAAAAAAAAAGCTGCTATTTTCGTTAATGCTAAAACACGATCTATGTGTCAAATTTGAGAAGACAAAGGAGTTAACGAGCTAATCGGCGGTTGCATTGTCTTTTATCGCGATTAAAAATAAGTTCGAAATATGTTATTACGTAAACATGCTACATCTAGAATATAAACACTTTTGTTCTTAATTGTCTATGCAATATTGCACACACATTATAAACAAGCAAATTCAGAGAATTATGGTCCACCTGATATGCCAAGGTTAAAATATCAGTTTACATGTCAATTTTTAAAAATCGAAGGTCTATAATTATAACTCCAGCATGATACAATGCGAACTGGCTAGTTATCGAACTTGGCCGAGATATTATGCCCAAATTGGTCTCAAATGTCATGAAGTTATTGAGCGGAAAGCGCAACAATCTTCAAGTTTCAAAACTCCAAGGGCCCTAGGTAATTACCTCCGGCATGATAGGGGCAAGTTGGCTGGTTCTCAAACTTGGTCGAAATATTATGAACTTTAACACCAAATTTCATCATGATGTGATTATAAATGTTAAAGTATTTGAGCGGAAACCACCAAAAAAAATATATTTTAAAAAAAGATTCAAGTACCAAAACTCCGGCTTTACAGATGCGATGGTTATCGAACTTGGCCAACATCGTATTGCCATAAACATTGTCCCTATGTTTCATCATAAGTGGATAATAAATGTTAAACCGCAAAAATCTTCCATTTTTAACAATCAAAGGGTCATTACTCCAGAATGATAGCTGCAGTCTTGGTGGTCGACTTGGCCGCGATATTAGGCCCATGCAGATCTGCACCAAGTGTCATTCAGATTGGATTACAAATGTTAAAAAGCTTCAATATCAAAAATCCAAGGGTCATAACTCCGGCATTATATGTGCGATTTGGATGGTTATCTTACGACCATAAATAGTTTCCTAAAGTCTTATCAAGATCGGATTATAAATATTAAAGTTAGCCAAGGGCCATAACTCTGTCATTATACGTGCAATTTGGCTGGTTATCGAACTTAGACAGAGCCTAGACATTATGGCCATACACATTGTCCTAAAGTTTCATCTAGATCGAATTATAAATGTTAAAGTTATTAAACGGAAACAGCGAAATTCTTCAATTTTCAAACATCCAAGGACCATAACTCCGGCAAGATAGTTGTGATTTGACTTGTTTTCGAACTTGGTCAAAATAGTATTCCCACAAGCATTGCTCAAAAGTTTCATCACGATAGGACTACATGTTTAAGTTATTGAACGAAAACCGCAAACATCTTCAATTTTCAAACATCTAAGGGCCACAACTCCGGCATTATATGTGCGACCTGGCTGGTTATCTAACTTGGCGTAGATATTATGACCATAAACATTGTCCTAAAGTTGCATCAAGACCGGATAATAAGTACTAAAGTTATTGGTCGGAAACGAAAGTCGAGTTTGAAAACACAAGGGCCATAACTCTGTCATTATAAGTGCGATTTGGCTGGTTATCAAATTTGACCTAGATATTATGGCCATAAACACTGTCCTGAAGTGTCAGCAAGATCGGATTATAAATTTAAAGTTATTGGTCGGAAACGAAATTGGCGATGCAAGGCAACGGAAATGCAAATTCAATTTGGCGGTGGACAACAAAATACACTTTACAAAACGTTTCCGTACTCTGACTACCATATTATCCGAAACAAATTGTCAATAACTTTGATCGTTTAGCGGATTTTCATGAAATTTGAAACAAAGTAAAAAAAAGAATGCGTCTAATGAAAATGTATTATATCTAAAAGTAGTATAGTATGTGCGTTTCGTCTATTATTCTGCTGCGTGAATGTTTATTTGTTGAGGATAGGAAAGTGGGCAAGACAATAAAGACATTTTGTTTTGTTCGTTCAGTCGTTACCTTACCAGTAAGTGCCTCTACGCTAAAGTAACGTGTCGGATCCGCGCTGCCTGCACCCATGGGTAGACCGGACGGGTTTTCAGATAGGTTACGCGACGGCTCCTGAATCCTCTCTCCCGGGTGGGGTTCGATCGACGTCCCCATGATTTATTAACTACATGATTTAAACTGCTATCGACCCGGAGGTGGAGCGGACATTTAGCGGTACGGGCGTAATCACCTTTGTCTATGGCTCCCAGGTAACTATCTATTCATTAGCATGTGTATACAATGTGGACAAAATGGCGGATGCGCGCAGACGAAACGCACATACACTTCTCAAAACTGCTAACTACACCGCTCACGTTTTGGGTTATATATATCGATGGGTTGAATGTTTTTCAATAAAATAAAAAGGAAATACCAATTCAATCATTTTTACATCATTTCATTTTATTTTTTTCATGGGCAATGCTAGAACTAAACCACAATAAGCAATTACAAACGACCCATGTAAACACTAAAGTCACACTTTTCCCATATATTACAAACGACCCATGTAAACACTAAAGTCACACTTTTCCCATATCTACATGTAGATATGGGAAAAGTGTGACTTTAGTGTTTACATGGGTCGTTTGTAATTGCTTATTGTGGTTTAGTTCTAGCATTGCCCATGAAAAAAATAAAATGAAATGATGTAAAAATGATTGAATTGGTATTTCCTTTTTATTTTATTGAAAAACATTCAACCCATCGATATATATAACCCAAAACGTGAGCGGTGTAGTTAGCAGTTTTGAGAAGTGTACTATACATACTTCTAAACTATAAAACAACAATACCTGACAAAAACGTCCCTTATAAAACACACCACTGTTACAAAATTCGCAACATATCTTGATTTATGTCTTGCGTGTTTAGTACCTGGTATATCCACGTTTGCACGAATTACAGTCACACAACGTGATTTCATAGACAGTAAATAGTTCTTAAAAGGTGTTTTTTCATTGGTTACATTTTTCTCCTTACTTTGTTTCAAATTTCTTGAAAATCCTTTGAACCAGTTATAGGTTATTGACAAAAACAAGGCGGTCGTATTACATACAATTTTTGTTTAGTGTATATGAGCAACACGCATTGTATTCGTCTCGGGTTACACCATATTTGCTATCATAATAATACGTACAGTAAAATAATCGGTGCCGCAAAAGTCTATGCCAAATCGGAGACCTGTTATTTGGAAATAAGAATTAAGTGCTTTTTCAGGTTAATATTTCTCAAAACAGCATGGAAATTGTCAATATTTCAAAACTAGTTTGGGTTAAAACAAAGCAAGATTGTCATGGATGTCTTTTATTTGATATTGTTTGCTCTACTGGCCAGTAGGGCTTAATGTCATGGTCGGTTGTCCGTCTTCTGTTAACTATTTGATACAACATTCTAGCGCATTCGTTTTGCATCCCAACTTGTGTTTTCAAATACACACACCGAACGTTTTTTTCTTATCAAACACATTCTTCCTTATTCTTACCATCAGTTCTTCCTAATTTAGAGCAAAACATCTTGTTTTTGCTTCCAGGACAATTGCTCACATGTAAGGACTGCCTGTAATTAGCCTTACATCTCAAATAAACTGTTCACTTCTACCGTGTGCAATATTGCGTTACAAAAGTAATCAAAGTACCGAAGGTACTGAGAGCATGGTGAACTATGATTTGTGTATCCATGTAATGGAAGGTTTCTTACCAATCACGCATGACATGGATGAAAATGTATCAACTCTCCTTAATACTAATACATCAATGCATTGTTTAAAGGGACACTGTCCGTAAGTAAGCAGATATTGAGCATAACCAAATAACTGTCTGACTTTTATTCAGTGAAATATATACATGAAAACATAGGCATAGACACTAAGAAGTCTGTAGTAATACATTCGTGAGTTTGAAAAAAAAAAGCTTGAATTATTATTGGTAAATATAGTGGGACCCACCGTGTTTACCTTTCTGCGATCACGTGATTGCCATAGTATTTAGGGCGTAATATGTATAGCCCGCTTAGCTCAGTCGGGAGATAGGTCAACCACTTTACGCTCACTATACCGCGAGTGTATTTTAGTTTGGGCTGCGAGTTCAAACGCCCGAAATGGTTTCTCTTTTGTTTGTACCCCGATTGAATTCCGTCAAACAATCTGCTTTAGTCAGTAAATATTCAATAATGTTTGATGTGTAATGTTGCAAACATAATTAGTGTGTGTTTTATAAGCTAAAAGTTACGGACAGTGTCCCTTTAATGTATCTGGAAGTAAGGCGATTAAAACAAGAGAAGGTCAGGTATATACAGGAATAAAGAAGGGAACAAAAGGAACAAAAGGAATGATTGGTTATAATGAAAATTAATCTCCGAAACGCTTCATCACCTGTCAAAGTTTGAGTCATTAGAAATGAATATAGCGTCAAAAAGGTCAAGACAGCTAATTTTGCCAATTCGATGGGAGGTAATTCACAGACCTTTGACCAACATAGCTGAATTTAAACAGGAAACACCCTTGCATTTATATCGACCTACTATGCAAGTATAATTAAAATCAAATGAAAACGAGTGTAGTTTGAAAGACAGTCATATCCCCCGCTGCACAAAGATTTATAATATACAAATTTAACTGTAAAGTGACAAATTCTCCCTGAAGTTTCCTTGTTCCAAAAAGTGTGACCTTCAACTAAAAGAACATATTCTTTACACACAACTTGTAGTAGTGACATACAGACTACACATATACAAAACATAACTTATAAATCTTTGTGCTCATTTGATTTTAATCTCACAACTCGGAGTATCCCTGGTCTCGGGATACCGTTTTTATTTATTCTCACAACTCGGAATACCACTGGTCTCGGGATACAGTTGTAGTTCATTCTCACAACTCGGAGTAACACTGTTCTCGGGATATCGTTGTGATTTAATCTCACAACTCGGAGTGAACATGATGTTATTTTTGGTTGTTATATTTTTCAACCATGTATGTGAACATGATGTGAAGGCCCGGGCATTTTGGCCTAATAGGTATCTACGCAAACAGGGAGTAAGTATACGCGCGACAACATAAAACTGCAAAACGATCTGTTTCTTCTCCCTGTATACTTACTGCCTGACGCTACTGAGAATTTCACGATTCATATCCCTAATTGTAATTTTTACGTGGATTTTTTTTTAAGTCGACAAAACATTTGTTGACAATAATCACCAAAGTCACGGTAACATTAGGCCTATACAAGAAAGCGTTTTGTTTCCTGTCACCCAACCGAATCGCCGTTTTTACCCACGACACAACAACTTTTTACCCCTTCATTTTTTGTTGCTTTGTTTTGTTTTTTAACATATTTGTGTTTTGGCCTTAACAGAATATAATTCAATCAGTTTTGCATGTAATTTGAAAATTGTAATAAAAGGTAACATATTTGTGTTTAGATCAACTCTTGTTTGTGTAATGTATTTCTCTCTATGCTACAGTCATACGTTCGAGTCCCGCATGTTCCACGTTTGCACATTGAAGAATGTTTGACAGCTACTCATTAACGCGCGGCAGGACTGGGGTTCTACGAGTTTGTTTCAAAACAGATGAGGTCTACTTTACATCTACCAAATTGACGCATAGATAAAAGTCGTAAACATCTTAAAAAAAAAAAACACTCTCCACACACACACACACACACACACACACACACACACACACACACACAATCAGGCTTTTTATGTGGGTCTTGGTGTCCGATTAACATTGACAAATATTAATACTTTTTATTCTACATGACCAAAATATAATGAGTCTACAAACTCTTTTATTTGCAAAGAAATGCATCATGCACAGTAATACGTGCTATCCTAGGTGACGCACCAGGGTTAATTTCAGCATATTACGTGCGATTCCACCCTAGCTATATGGTGTTCTGAAACTTTAGACATTAACAAAATGGTTCTATTTTCACATTTTGATTGATAGTGTTTTATATCGTGAACTGGAACAATTTTATAATTTAAGATATTTCTAGAAAAATCCTGATGTACCCCTTTTAAGATCATTGGGCATGAATTAAACAAGCTTTTTTACATAAAAAAAAAAATAGAATTAGAATAAAACAATTGGTCAGATTCCCGCTCGCTTTATAATTTTCTGGGACTGCCGCTCGCTCTCCCGACTGAGCTAACAAACAACCCTTTACAAATTTTGATGAACTATAATCACTGTAGGGATCCGTACACCGGATATTGGTCAAGACCCCGTTCACTAGTACGGAGTTTTGGTCAGCCATGTTGTAGAAAACGTGCGGATAACAACAGCAAAGGTAGGTTAACCACGTTTTTCTCCTATTTTTGTTCATGTATATGAATAATCAGTATTGCTATATGTTGCGGAAACATTTCCCCGTTTAAATATTATCGTACATTGTTGACATATTACTTCAAATGCTACAATTCGGATCAAAGAAAAACAATTGCCGGTGCTGAAATTCGCCCAAAGTACCCTTCAGCAATAAATATCTCATTAATTTTCAAGTTAATGAAAATTTTGAATTGGCAGATTTATTTGTTTTTCCAATATACGTGCATGTTCAAAATTTCAGCATCATTCATCCGAAATTGGCCGAGATATGAATCGAAACAAAACGTGCCCAGCGTAACTAATTCACATAAAAAGACGCTGATTTGTGTACGGAGTCTTGTCCATGTACTGTACGGGGTTTTGCAATGCTAAGATTGTTTTCGCTGCTCTGCACTGATGTTATTTACTTATATTTGTAGTAATTCGTAGACATTATTTAGGTCCTATATGTCTTATACCATTTTGTATTGTTAAGACGAAAAAAATGCAGAAAACTAAAACTCAAAAGGGGTAATTCTTGAGAAAGACTCCGTACTTATTCCAAATAACTACATGTACTACAAACTAAGTCCAGACGTATATTATTGTCTGTTAGAATTGATACAGTTGTCCAATTTTAGCTCATTGTGACCACAGTTAACGTCATATACTTTTTTTCTCATTTACAACAATCCATCACATTGGTCAATGTTTATTCAACTTAGAAATTGCTTTAATCCGCGAATCTGAGGAATCATACAAGTCAAAACTTATATCCCAGTTAACTGATAAATCAATCCCCCCGAGTAAATGGTGGCGTATAGCAAAATCGATCTCTAAATTGAACAAAGTAACTCAACCAAACTTTCCAATAAAAAATAACGGTCGTATTTTAATACATCCAGTAGACAAAGCAAACGCATTGAATTATTCCTTTTCTGCAACATCTCATATTGAACATGAACCGGAATTACCTACTTTTCATAATCGCACTAACAATAAAATGAATGACTTTATTATAAATGAAACGGAAGTAATTGATCAATTGAAAATCTTGAAATTATCGAAACCTCCAGGCCCAGATATGATTAGCCCAAAGGTGTTAAAATTAGTTTTAACTAGCATCGCTGCTCCATTGACGCGACTTTTTAATCTGTCATTGTCCACTAGAAAAGTACCATACCAATGGAAACAGGCGAATGTAACTCCTATTTTTAAGGGCAAGGGAGAACCTGACATGCCGGGCAATTATAGGTCTATATCCATTACCAGTATTATTTGCAAATTGATGGAAGAAATCGTATTTAAACACTTGTTCAACTATATCAAAACGAATAACCTTCTGTGCAAATACCAGGCAGGCTTTTGACCTAGAGACTCTACAGTAAATCAGCTCATAGAAATATATAATAACATAATAAGCAACCTCGACGCTGGGAAAGATGTACGATTTATATTTTGCGTTTGACAAAGTATGGCATGCTGGGTTGTTTTTCAAATTAGCTAAATATGGTATCAATGATTCATTATGTAACTTGATACGTAGCTATCTCTCTGATAGGCAGCAAAAAATAGTCCTAGATGGATTTTCTTCAAGCTTCAGTACTATAGATGCAGGTGTTCCGCAAGGCTCTGTTTTAGGTCCGTTTCTATTTCTGCTTTATATAAATGACATCACAGATGACTTATTGAATGATGTACGGTTATTTGCTGATGGCACTTCTCTTTTTGTTGTAGTTGATAAAAAACCAGTAGAATGTGCCAACTATCTTACAAATGATCTTTGCAAAATATCTGAATGGTCAAAAAAATGGGCTGTTACATTTAATCCTCAAAAAAACAAAAGCCTTGTTTGCACTAGAAGAAACTATAACCACCCACCAGTCTACTTTGATAATGATATAGTACAAGACGTAGCGTCACATTGCCACCTTGGATTAACAATTCAGTCCAATGCAACTTGGTCGCATCATATAGAAAATATATACGAAAAAGCATGTGCACGATTTAACATTCTAAGAATGCTTAAGTACAAACTTGACAGACATTCTCTATTGAAAATATATATCGCCTTTATAAGACTTATACTTGAATATGGAGATTCAGTATGGGATAACTGTACACAGGGAGAATCTGATCTATTAGAGAGCGTCCAAGTTGAAGCAGCACGAATAATAACAAGCCTCAGATGCAATTCCTCTAGATCATACTTATATACTGAATTGAACTTAGAAACATTAACAAAAAGAAGAAAAGATCATAATCTTGTAACTATTTACAAAATAATTTATGGCATAAGTCCAGATTACATGTATAACTTAATCCAGCCATACTTACCTGTAAACAATAATTATAACCTTCGAACTTCAGGATTAAACTTACGTCTCCCTCTTTGTTGTACAACATCATATTATAACAGCTTTCTGCCGAGTACAATTAAATTGTGGAATGCTTTACATTTAGACGCTAAAAATGCATCATCTGTTGAACAATTTAAGAATAAACTTAAGGCTATTGAACATAGGACTGACAGTCCATATCACTATAATATAGGAAATAGGAATGATAACATCATCCATTGTCAATTAGGAAATAACTCAAGTAATCTAAATACGCATTTATTTGACCACTTCTTGACAGATTCAGCAGTATGTCCGAAATGTGGCAATCCATGTGAGGACAATACTCTTTTTTTTTTCAACTGTCCACTGTATAACCAATTCAGAAATGACTTACTTGATACCCTAGCCAATCTTGTTGATGTCACGCATATTAACATTGACTTGATACTGAATGGCAGTTCCAATCTAGACGATACTACGAACTCAGAAATTGTACTTATCGTCCACAAATACATCAAGTGTACCAGGGGATTTTCGTAGAATTATAGATGTATGTACATGTACATATGTATATGTATGTATATACTATTGTATTTTCAGTTATGTTTTGTCACAATGCTAGAAGTGTTTTTATATATTATCATCTTTCTTCCTTTTTTATTGTAATTTTTATTTTTTTGTTTGTCTGTTTTCTCAGTTATCTTAAATTCCAAAATTAACTACTGGTTACAGAAACTCATACTAAAACCATTATATTTTGTAATAATCGGTACATTTTTATATATATTTCGTATTGGTTTCCAGTATGATTTTCTTTCTGTTGATTCTTTTTTTTTCTCACTTAAATTCTTTCTGACAGTACAAAGTGTTAATACTAAACAATCACGGTACACATGTTTCAAAGATTCTAAGTTAATTGTCAAACCACTATATGCAAACTGTACTACAATTCCACATTTTATGTTATGTTTGATATGAATTTATTGTTTATATGTACCTTGATATGGGAGAGGTCTTACATAGGCATTGCCTGTTGTCCAATCCCATTCAGTACTTGAATAGAATGTTGTTTAAATAAAGTATTATTATACGTCCCACAGGCGTTAAAAATCCTTACCGTATTTTTTCAAACAGTTTGCCTGTCAGGTTAAAATTAATTCTATGCCCCATACTGACATCTAAACTATGTCAAACTTTCCTAAGCATGTTAATAGGAAATGTAAAGTTGGTTCTTAAACTACATTGACAACACATTATATAGATAACGGCATGGGTTAATATTAATTATCTATATTGCTCGCATGATTATATCTGTTCAAGGAAATCTACGTTGATTCAGTTCTAATGACACTACATTGACTATTTACAAACATTCAATGAATGTTTTATGTATTACATGTAATAATGCAAGTACCATTAAAACCATAGTTTCATACAATATATTTAAAGCAAAACTCCGTACAGTAAAAAGAGAATATTTGCAGTACTCCGTACACAAGTGCCCAAGACCCCGTACACAAACAATACTTTTGTTTCGATTCATATCTCGGTCAATTTCGGATGAATGAAGTTCAACATTTGAATATGTACGTATATTGGAAAAACAAATAAATCTGCCAATTCAAAATTTTCATTAACTTGAAAATTAATGAGATATTTATTGCTGAAGGGTACTTTGGGCGAATTTCAGCACCGGCAATTGTTTTTCTTTGATCCGAATTGTAGCATTTAAAGTAATATGTCAACAATGTACGGTAATATTTGAACGGGGAAATGTTTCCGCACCATATAGCAATACTGATTATTCATATAAAATGAACAAAAATAGGAGAAAAACGTGGTTAACCTACATTTGCTGTTGCTATCCGTACGTTTTCTACAACATGGCTGACCAAAACTCCGTACTAGTGAACGGGGTCTTGACCAAGATCTGGTGTACGGATCCCTACAGTGATAATGCAATGTAATGGGACTTATTCTAAATCCGGAGTGTCCGAATAGACCAGAAATAGAAATAGTCACTCGGGATCAAATGACGTCCTATATACCCAGTCAGAACTTGTTGATTTGCATTCGGTCTCGCCGACACGATTGGCACCAATCTCTACCCAGAGTACACTCGTTCCTCATTTGACTCTGTCAACGTCAAACGGTTAGGTCACGTGATTATTCAAAAAAGTTATGACCATGTTTATAATAAATCCTTTTGCGTGATTAAAGATAAAATATAGATCTATATTAAAAAAATCAATTTTTATTTCCAGGAGTTATTTTTTTTTAGTAATTTTCTGCTATCGAGATTCGGTTTGAAATCTTAACATATGCGTTTCGATCTGGGCTGATAATCATATAAAGCCCTGTTTCGATTGAGGAGACATAAGTACGTATTATTTTTGTAGTAAAATAGTCCCGATTAAAACTAAATTGTTTTCATGCATTATTTCAATTCTTGCAACATCTAATTTGCAGATATTCTGAAAATTATATTTACACAAGAAATAAATAAATAAATAAGTTTCAGGCAAACATATTTCAATTTAACAGGTTTTACCAAAATCTTGTAATTTAGTATATGTGAGTGCAAGGAACGATAACTCTGCGTGGAGATTGGATTGGCACAAGTATTCAGGATTATTTTACAACCGAATCAGTCATTTTAACTTCATAGCAAGGGAGGTAAACACTTAAGAATATTACACAGCGTACTACAAAGTAAGCTAAAAAATCTAATTAGAATAGGCAGCAACAACTTTTTACTTATGCGATAACCATTACTGACCAAACCTATTAAATATTATATGAAGACTATAAAGGCCATGTATATTTCTTAAATATATTAATCCAAGAAAGATGGAAGATATGCGTTTGATGGTGTTGCAAATCATGGAACAATACAGCGTATGAATACATTTTACGCAAGATCACGTGACGATAATTACGTGATCATCATCACGTAATCATCACGTAATTATCATCACGTGATGATGACGATTGATCTATTTATAGAACGCAAAAGCAAAAGATGAAATAGGTACATAAACAATATATAACTTAATGTATCGAAAAATTATTTGAAATTGAATTGAATTGGATTTTATAGTCGCACCAACAGCTACGGTCATATGGCGACTTTCCAGCTTCCACTGGTGGAGGAAGACCCAAGTGCCCCTCCGGGCAATTTTCGTGCACGGGCGGGCACCTGGGTAGAACCACCGACGTTCCGCAAGCCAGCTGGATAGCTTCCTCACATAAAGATTCCTAGGCCCCTGAGGGATCGAACCTACAGCGTAGCCTAATAAATTGGCTCCTATGCAGTTTTTTATTTATTATTCTGACGTTCTATGTAACTGCATATCCAATACGAAAAATTTCAAAAGAGCATTAAACGTGTATTTTAACACACTAACCTACAGCGGTGAGGGGCAAGTGATTGCAAGTCAGAGACTCTAACCACTCGGCCACGGACGCCCCTTATTTGAAATTTCTAAATGACATTACCTTATTTGTATCCGCACTAGAAAAGAAGAAACACATGGGTCTTCTTTTTCAGGCAATGCGTCGATTCATCAGTGAGGCTGTAGTTAGGATTCTTGAAAAAGAACTTGGTTACTAAAGCTTGGTGAACATGTTCACCATGCTAAAAACTCAAATAAACTATTCATTGCTACCTTACCAAAGAAATCATTACAGAGACGGCTGCTTGGCAGCCGAATAAACATCAGAGTTGTGGCCTTTGATTTATTAAATTAATGGGGGAAAACACTATATTTTGCCTTGTCCACACTCTAGGCTTTCATTTTTGTAGCTGATCTTTACCAAACTTAACCAATCTTAATATCAATGAAAGCTCGGACGAGTTCGAAACCACCACTATCATATAATAACCATCCGAGTTATGGCCCTTGATTTAATGAAAAATCATATAGTTTGCCTTGTCAACATTCTAGCACCTTCGTGTTGCGTCAGATCTTTAACAAACTTGACCAGTCTTAATATCAATGAAAGCTCGGACGATTTCGAAAACCACCAATATCTAGATAATAAACATCAGAGTTATGGCCCTTTGTTTAATGGAAAATGCTATTTGTTGCCTTATCAACAATCTAGCGCCCTCATTTGCGGTTACTAGAAAGACCTGAATACACCGAATCACCGGAATACACCAAAATACATGTAATAAAGGCATTATTTATGTAATTAATGGATAATAAATGATTATTTATGATTTAAATAGTAATTTATCCACACAGAAGAGTGATTTATGTGTTTTGGGGTCTTATATACGCACACTAGTCATACACCTATAGCAAAACTACATACTTATCTCCCTTGAAAGAAAACTAGTGGTGACTAGTGTGCGTATATAATCCCCCAAACACATAAATCACTCTTCTGTGTGGATATAGTAATATTTAAATCATAAATAATCATTTATTATCCATAAATTACATAAATAATGCCTTTATTATATGTATTCCGGTGATTCGGTGTATTCCGGTCTTTCTAGTAACCACTCATTTCACGTCCGATCTTTATGAAATTTAACCAGAGTCGTAATATTAATGAAATCACGGACGAGTGCGAAAAACACCAGTATCGGATACTAAACACCGGAGTTATGGCTCTTGAATTAATGAGAAAAAAATGCTATATTGAGCCTGGTCAACAATCTAGGTTTTCATTTTTCATCTGATCATTACCGAACTTAACCAGAGTCTTAATATTAATAAAACTCGGACGAGTTTGAAAACCACCAACTTTTCTATTGCCTTTGGCTAGTAGAGCTTATACTATGCTATGATGAGATCCTTCGTCCGTCCACCCGTTAACGTTTGCCTCTTTAGACGATAGGGCCTTCATTTTTCATTTGATATTTATCAAACTTGACCAGATTGAAAATATCAATGAAAGCTCGGATAAGTAAGAAAACCAGCCAGATCGGACCAGTAACACCAGAGTTATGGCCCTTGATTTAGTTAAATATGCTATACTTTGCCTCGTTAAGACGATATGACCTTCATTTTTCTTCTGATCTTTACCAATCCTGGCCAGATTGTTAATATCAATGAAAGCTTATACAAGTTACAAGTTTAAAAAAACAGCCAGATAGAACAGGTAACAACAGTGTTATGGCCTTTGATTTAGTTAAATATGCTATACCATAGCATGCATGTACCTCTAGCTCTTGTAGTTTCAAAAAATAACTTGATGTAGAACTGTGACCCTCGGGTGGGTCAGATTTGAGCTCAGGGTCAACATTTGAACACACCTGGTAGAGGACCATAAGCTGATGGTACATGCAATATATGAGAGCTCTATGTATTGCGGTTTCAGAATAGAATTTTGTTTCTTCTCTGTATAAAACCAGTGAACTAATAAGTAGCTTACTCTATACAATTTTGAACTCTTGGGTCGGAACCATTTATGACATCTTCACTTGAACAAATTTGAACAAATAAAGAAAAAAGTCAAAATCTTTTGGTTCTTGAGATGATTTATAAGGTTTCGATCGTTTATAGTAACTGGATGCTGCGTTAACCTGATTTTAACAAATTACTGACAATGATCATCCATGTTAGTGAAGTTTGGTCAAAACTGACCAGGTGGTTTTAGAGCAGAGGTCATTTACAATTCCTGCCGGACAGACAGATGGAAAGATTGCAAGATCATTGCAAAAGCTCAAGCCTTAATTCAGCTCAGGTGAGCTAAAAAAAAACAACCAAGGTCGATTCATGTTAATATCAAGACAATATAAGCAATGCTCTGCCATCTCCCACATATTGCATGCAATTATTTTGAAGATTATAATCATTATCAACGTTTGATATTTTGCTCTTGTTTTGTGCATTAGTTTAAGGGCAGATTACAAGTATAGGTTATGTCACAGTTTCTTGAAATACCTGTGATTAAATATGCATCAAATGAATTAGGAATTCGAGGCTCCAATATTGGGGTTGGGCCGGTCTGGTTAAAACCATTTTGAGTTTGGATTCTCAAAATATATGTATACCTCATGGTCAGTAGGTTTAGAAATTGTGTGCGTATGCTGTAAATTTTGGCTGTTGTTGGCAGGATAGCTACTTTAATTATTTCTATTTATAGCAATATTAGCCATATTAGATGTGGAGACACAGTGGCTGACTGAACTGACAGTATAAAATGTCCCTGTCACGTTGTATAATGTTCTGACCAGCAGGAATTGTATTTACGGTATATATAAATATATAGGCGAATGTAACAAGATGGCCATCTCAGATTACACATCATCATGGACAATCCATATATATAGCAGAGAAAATCATATAATGAACAGGACACCTTTCACAAACACTCGATCCAGAAAGGATACTAAATGATACAGTAATTTTGTTAAAATACAATGTGGAAAATTATCATTAGTGCTATAGGTGTAGCACACCCTTTGCAACACAGGAAGTGTCGGCCTGAGGTAGTCGCATAATGGCGTCAATAAATAAATCTCATTTCTTTTTGTAAAAAAAGGCATTTTCACTAATTTAAAGTGCTATTTTTGGTTTATATCACATTGTTGATCTATTTGTTACACTTTTCAATCATTGTCATGTTAAAATTGTGAGTTTTTAATTTATTTTGCTTATATGGAAATGAGTGTATGAATACAATATTATGGCATCTCAGTGTTTATGTCTTTAAAGGGACCATTCATTCATGAGACAAGTTCTTTCTTAGAAGATACATTACCCCCATTTTTCTGTGGATTATTTGGCAGCATATGTGTCATTTGCGATGAGAATGTAAGTTATTCATTTTTAATTTGGGCCTAGATATGAATTACAACATAGCCAAGGTAAGTTTTTTTTAAGTTTTTTTTTAGTATTTAACCCATATAATGACCTTCAGTGTGACCTTGACCTGTATATTTTAACATGGTCATGTCGATGTTGTCATGATGAGTATATATTGAAAGTTTGATGAAGAAATATCAAGAAATGAGAAAGTTATAGCCAATGTTAAGTTTTCCTGAAGAAAAAAATGAGTATTTAACCCATATAATGACCTTCAGTGTGACCTTGACCTGTATATTTTAGCATGGTCATGAGATGTTGTCATGATGAGTATATATTGAAAGTTTGATGAAGAAATATCAAGGAATGAGAAAGTTACAGCCAACGTTAAGTTTTCGTGAAGAATTGAATTGAATTGGGGTTTTAAGGCGCACCAACACATTACAGGTTATATGGCGCCTATCAGGCATGAACATGCCAGGCTCATCTTCCATGTACATCGAGATAAAGTATGGAAAATGGGCCTAGAACCTTCTCACCCTGAGCTGCAGAGTTGCTGCAAATTCTATCGTAAAAACTTCATTTACGCTGGAGCCACGTTTATTGTTTTTCTGCCACTGCTCTTAGTGATGTGAGCAAGATGGCACCTGAAACAATGCAGGGGTCATGATGAAGACCTTTAATGAGCATGAACAAAAAATGACAAAATGAATATGAATGGGGGGGTCCTACCCCTCTGCATGTGACGGTGTGTTTGCAGTGGTTGTATTCTACCCCGGCAACCACACGGGGATTTTCGTGAAGAACAAAAAAAGAAAAAGTAATGACCTGCAGATTGACCTTGATCTTTATATTTTAGTATGGTCATGTCGATGTTGTCATGATGTTTTCGTGACGGACTGACTGAGGGACAACAAAGTGATCTCTATGTATTGCATTTTTCTTCAAAAAGGCGACACAAAAACGGAAATGACGTCATCAGTTATAGAGACGCTTAAGTAAAACGCTGACATTTTAAATTGACGTTGACGTTAAAATAGCGTATGCTAAGTTGCTAACGTTACAGTGTTTCGACATGTTCGACTATTTTTCCATATAAATTCCTACATTAAATTCATTATGAAGTGTAATTATTTGGCGATTTTCAATCTCCGGTAAATTTACAATAGAATGAATAAAACCAATATACCAACTATAACAAGAGGTCAATGACCTTGAAGCTCTACTGACTGATTTTGATTTCAGGAAGTAGTCGCTACAAACATTTTTTTTGAAAATTTATTTTTAGCCGTGGCGGCCATCTTGAATTACCTGCCGACCTGAAATTTTGCTAGGATCAATTAGACATCAAGAGCAACATTCCTGTGAAGTTTCATGAAAATCCGTCAAGTATTTTCAGAGGAGTAGTCGCTACAAGTTTTCATTATATAACTCTATGTAAACAAAGATGGCCGCTGACAGCCATGTTTAACATCGAATCAAAACGATTTTTGACAAGGACCAACATCATGTCATGCTGATCATTTTAGAAAAGTCCCATATCAATATCACTTATAGTTTTCAAGAAGTAGTCGCTACAAACTTGCATTTTGAAAATCTATTTTTAGCCATGGCAGCCATCTTGAATTTCTGGCCGACCTGAAATTTTGCTAGGATCAATAAGACATCAAGAGAAACATTCGTGTGAAGTTTCATGAAAATCTGTCAAGTCGTTTCAGAGGAGTAATCGCTAGAAGTTTTCATTATATAACTCTATGTAAACAAAGATGGCCAATGGCAGCCATGTTTAACGTCAAATCAAAATAATGGTCGACTCGGATAACCATCATGTCATGCTGATCATTTTAAATTTAAATTTTTGGCCTATCTGAAATTTTGCTAGGATCAATTAGACATTCAGAGTAACATTCCTGTAAAGTTTCATGAAAATCCGCCAAATAGTTTCAGAGGAGTAGTCGCTACAAGTTTTTACTATATAACTCTATGTAAACAAAGATGGCCGCTGGCAGCCGTGTTTAACGTCGAATCAAAACGATTTTTGACAAGGACTAACATCATGTCATGCTGATCATTTTAGAAAAAGTCCCATATCAATATCACTTATAGTTTTCAAGAAGTAGTCGCTACAAACTTGTATTTTGAAAAATTATTTTTAGCCGTGGCGGCCATCTTGAATTTCCGGCCGACCTGAAATTTTGCTAGGATCAATAAGACAACATGAGCAACATTCCTGTGAAGTTTCATGAAAATCCGTCAAGTAGTTTCAGAGGAGTAGTCGCTACAAGTTTTCATTATATAACTCTATGTAAACAAAGATGGCCGCTGGCAGCCATGTTTAACGTCGAATCGAAACGATTTTCGACAAGGACCAACATCATGTCATGCTGATCATTTTAGAAAAAGTCCCATATCAATATCACTTAGAGTTTTCAAGAAGTAGTCGCTACAAACTTGTTTTTTAAAAACCTATTTTTAGATTTGGCGGCCATCTTGGATTTCACATCAACATGAATTTTTGCTAGGATCAACTAGACTTCATGGGTAACATTTCTGTAAAGTTTCATGAATATCAATTCAGTAGTTTCAGAGGAGAAGTCGCTACAAAAAAAAGTTTACGGACAGACGGACGACGGACGCCGCACCACGGCATAAGCTCTGCTGATCTCTGATCAATAGAGCTAAAAAAGTAGGGTTCCTTTTCCCTTAAGTTGATATACTCCCATATAATCACCAAGAACTGTTGTTTGGTGATCATTGTGATAAAACATTTAAAGAGGGCAAGTTTGAAGAAAGCGAATATGAAGGAAACTGAATTTTGTTTTATTAAAATTCATAACAACAAGGCAATAATTTACACACAGACATATATCAATACATAATTTATATTAAACACAATGAGCTATATAGAGGACCTTACATGATTGACTGTGTATTATTGATTTTAATAAACAAGTTGGATAAAATGATAGGATACGAGTCAATAATACACAGTCATGAATGTAAGATTCTATTTATCACATAACACACCTACGACGTGGTTGTTCCACTTTAATGTTGTCAATTTACCTTGTAAGAGAAACCATGACATTGTGTTTTTGTTTTCATGACGTCAGCTACGTTACGCAGCTGTTCGCCCCACAAATAATGCGACACCTTAATCTAAATCTAATGTTACTAACATGTATTTTATAGAGTAAGATTTCAAGTAAGGTGTCTCATTCATTTAAGGTCTAAACGTATCGTATGATATACATGCAAACAACTGGGATTAAATGTTTACTGTACACAAACACAATGATTCGGTCCTTATATAGTGTATTACGAGAAAAAAGTCATGGCTTTATTACACTCCCAGAAGCCATGTTATGAGATAAATTCATTTATAATTGGATTAGTGCAATACTTCTTTGCATTTGCAATACGTATTGGGTAAATTGCAGCTTTAACAAGAGGTCAATGACCTTGAAGCTCTACTGATAGGTTTTGATAGCTAGATCAGCATTCCTGTGAAGTTTCATGAAAATCTGTCAAGTAGTTTCAGAGGAGTAGTCGCTACAAGTTTTTACTATATAACTCTATGTAAACAAAGATGGCCACTGGCAGCCATGTTTAATGTCAAATCAAAATAATGTTCAACAAGGACCAACATCATGTCATGCTGATCATTTTAGAAAAAGTCCCATATCAATATCACTTATAGTTTTCAAGAAGTAGTTGCTACAAATTTGTTTTTTTAAATCTATTTTTAGCCATGGCGGCCATCTCGAATTTACGTCCGACCTGACATTTTGAAAGAATCAACTAGACATCAAGAGCAACCTTCCTGTGAAGTTCCATGAAAATCCATCAAGTAATTTCAGAGGAGTAGTCGCCACAAGTGTTTCCTATATAACTCTATATGAACAAAGATGGCCTCTGGTGGCCATGTTTGACATCCAATCAAAATGAAACTTGGTTAGGACCAAGTACATGTCACACCAGTCATTTTGGTAAAGGATCTAATTCAGTATCACTTATGGTTTTTGAGAAGTAGTCGCCACAAAGTAGCATATTTACTATTTTTAACAGTGGCGGCCGTCTTGAATTTCCTACCGACCTGACATTTTGCTAGCATCAACTAGACATCAAGAGCAACATTCCTATCATGTTCCATGAAATTCCATCAAGTAGTTTCAGAGGAGTAGTCGCCACAAGTTTTTCCCATGTAACTCTGTGCAAACAAAGATGGCCTCTGGCAGCCATGTTTGACATCCAATCAAAATGAACTTTTGTTTGGATCAACTACATGTCGTGCCAGTCATTTTGGTAAAGGTTCCAAATCAATATCACTTACGGTTTTTGAGAAGTGCCACAAAATCGCATTTTTAGCCGTGGTGGCCATCTTGAATTTTTGGCCGACCTAATTTTTGCTAGGATCAACTAGACATCAAGAGCAACATTCCTGTGAAGTTTCATGAAAATCCGTCCAGTAGTTTCAGAGGAGTAGTCGCCACAATTTTTTTTTTACAGACAGACGGACGACGCACCACGGCATAAGATCTGCTGATCTTTGATCAGTCGAGCTAAAAATACACTTTACCTCACTTATTGGAAGAGACTGTTAAGTTTACAGAGATCGAATTCCATTCAAATCTGCAAAAAAATGCAAACTGATGTAATATAAACAGAATTCAAATATAATTTGCATGGAACGTAAATTACACGCATATAAAGTATAAAGAATGGATGCGCTAAAATCAAACTGAACCCTAGATGTCAATGACATGTTTACAATTGCAAATGCAGTAAGCTCAATGCTCGACTTCTGTGAGTGTTTTATAATGCTACCAATTAAAGAAACTAACTCACCAAATAAAGGCACTCCAAAACTGTTTATCAAAACTCTATCCAGGTATTCAGATCATATAATAATGTATGTGTGCCTGTTAAAAGTATAGGTTTATTCATGAGTTCTTGAGTTGGTGACTTAACTTGATGCTCCAGTTTTGGGGTTTGGCCTGGTTGGTTAAAGCCATTTATATTATGTCTATAGAGCTTGGATTCTCAAAATATGTAAATTAATAAATATGGCTGTTGATGGCGGGATAGCTACTTTAAACTAATCAAGATATATTAATTCTGTATATCATTAAATTCTGCATGCAAAATGGCTGAAACTACAAAAAACAATAAGACAATATCTTAACTACCTCTCGACATTACTAGCTATAATCTTCCTTCATACACACTCAGACATATACAGGCATGTACACAGGCAAGACGTGTAGAACATTAAAGAGGCTCTACCTATATCTACACGATTTTAATATAAAATATTTTTAAAAAACCCTCAATATTACTGCACTTTTATGCTTATGTAAACACCGCTATTTTGTGAGTGTCTTTTGAAGAAACGTTTCATGTAACAGTTGTTTTATTGTAGTTTAAATAAAATCTTAAATATAAGGAAGTACAGCCTTCAAATTAAATGCTTAATGCTTTTATAACGATTGGTTCGGACATGGGCAATGGGCTTCAGATGAACAACAAAATATATTTTGAAGAATTCTGATAGTAAACAAATAATTTTTATATGATCAGAAAATGTTCGTACTTGGCTTCACTAAATTGAATTGAATTGGGTTTTAAGGCACACCAACACATGAAAGGTTATATGGCGCCTAAGCATGAACATGCCAGGCTCATCCATGTACATCGAGATAAAATATGATAAATGGGCCTAGAACCTTCTCACCCTGAACTGCAGAGTTGCTGCAAATTCTATCGTAGAAACTCCATTTACGCTGGAGCCACGTTTATTTTTTTCTGCAGCTACTCTTTTGATGTGAGCGAGATGGCACCTGAAACAATGCAGGGGTCATGATGAAGACCTTTAATAAACATGAACAAAAAATGATAAAATGAACATGAGTTTGCGGGGATTCTACCTCTCTGCCTACCCCTCCAAAGGGATCTGCAGTGGCCCTATTCTTTGCCCCATGACCAAACGGGAGCCCCCGGGAACCACACAGGGTGGCTTCACTAAAACAACTACGAATGAAATTGCAAAATATCCAATTTTTACAATTTGCAATTTTCAACACAAGAATGTGTATTTCACTAGGATGAAACAGCCTTTTACCTCTTTCATAGTCCTATTTTGACTGAGTAGTTTATATCACTTGGTGGACATAAAGATACAGGTACAGCCTCTTTAACCAGTTAACAATCATTTTGGAATTCTAATTCTATAATGTATAATTCTGTATAAAAATGGATCTAAGACAATTTTACATGTACATATACACATGTATATTGTACTGATTATACAAGAAAACAATTAAAATCAATGAATCATATGTATAGAACATTTAACCTATGCAAATTTGCACTTGTCGCATCATCTTTAATACTGATGTCTGTTAGTTAACAATTATAAAATATTTGACATTTGTGGAGCACATAAAACTCTTTTTTTTTTAACATTTTCTAACAATCAAAACTACATAAATATACTGAACTCCATATCTACAGATAAATACCAAAAGTTATTCTTTACAGACTTGAACAGAAAATGTGAGAGTGACAATGGTGCTGATCCATTCAATGGAGTAATTACAAGACTGGTGAAAATTTGTCAACCCAACGTCTAGTCAAATTAAGATAAAAGTTTGGTCCATTTTTACCATAATCCAAGTAAGCCCTTCCCGGTACATCCTTTTCGATTGCAGACTCTATCTGGGTGCCTTCGTGCCATTCGTTAAAAGATGTTATGGAAATAATTTTTGGAGACACTTTCATAGCACTGGAAAAAGATTCCTGATAATACTTGCCATCCAGTCTTTTTCTAGTGTTCGCAGCATTCCACGGACGGACTTCCGTATCAACATAGCCAGGACCAACACTCGGAATAAATAATAAATTTTTGCTTTTTGCAAACTGAGACAACTGCTCCCAATGCTGCCATGTGCTGCCGTATGTAAAACCGTTTGTGGCAAAATAGGTAAAATAACCATCAAACCCAGCATTGGATAACTCGTCTGTATGCTTCGATTCAACAACCAGTCCGACGAAAATGCCGTCTAAACCTGTATTTCTTACACTCAGTGGTCCATTGGTTGTGAAAATCTCCGCCCATTTGTTGCTCTCCAGGAGATAAGAGTCATAGATGTAGAAAAGTGGGAGATTGTTCTTGCCTTTGAAGTTTGTTCTGTAGAAGGCGGGATGTGTGCCGTATTTATCGATGATGTACTTCAGGTTTTCCTTCATGGAATTTTGGTCGCGACCCTTGTACGGCTCAATGTGAAGCGCCACCTATAATATATTAATTAGATATGTCATTTACCAGCTCTAGTAAATTAACATTTTGAACTGTTTCACAGTTCATCAATAAATACTTTAGGTTATATATAGCTTATTCCAAGAAACAATTAGAAGGGTGTTCCACGGAACACGTGTGTCGCCTGCCGTGTGCTTATTTCAGCAAGTACAATCTAACAATAAAATTTGAAGGGGTGTGGTGGGAGGGGGCGCGTCGCAATCCTTCATGAATAATGGAGCAGTTTTTCTTTGTTCTTTAACATCGGTGGAGGATGTACTAGTACAGGGGACTGCCAGGTTAATGTTCCCACAACGCAAACAAAGCAATGGTAGTAAATGACTATTGCACAAGGTCAAATGTTCAAAGGTCCGTGACAATGTCTCAAACAAGCAACCTTTCACTAGTAGGCAAGCACCCTTCCACTTGATCCTGGTACTCCCAAACCCCCAACAAAGCAAACAACAATGTCAGACAACAACAATAAACACAAACAACTCAAGGCAAGGAAAACAAACAACACAATGAAAGCAAACAACACAAGACAAGGAAAACGAATGACTCAAGACAAGGAAAACAAACAATGCAAGACAAGGAAACAAATGAATCAAGACAGGAAAGCAAAAATCACAAGGCAAGAAAAACAAACCAACATGAGACAAGGAAAAAAATGAATCGAGAAAAGGAAATCAAACAACACAAGACAAGGAAAACAAATGAGTCATGACAAGGAAAGCAAACCAGTTAACACAATATGAGAAAAACAAACAACACATTACAAGGAAATCAAATGACACTGGACAAAGATAACACACAATGCCAGACCAAGAAATTAAGCAATAAAAGCAAAGGAGAACAAACGACTCCAGACTAGGAAAATAAACAAGTTGAAGACAAGAAAAGCAAATGACTCAAGACACAGACATATTCATATCTGATATTAGGTCTGTGCTCAAGACAAGGAAAAAATGACACAAAACAAATAAAAAACACAAGGCAAGGAAAACAAAACAACAAAATATAAGGAAAACATCTGACACGGAAAACAAATGACACAACACATGGAAATTACATGATACCAGACCAAGAAAACAAACAATAAAAGACAAAGAAAATTTAGGAAAACAAACAAGACCAGGAAAACTAACGACTCAGTAAAAGGAAACAAACAACCCGAGGCAAAGGAAACACATGACACGACAAGCAAAACAAATGATGCAAGAAGAGAAAAAAATGACTTAAGACAAGAAAAAAACAAACAACAGAAAACAAGGAAAACAAGCAACACAAAAGACACAAGGCAAGAACAACTCATTATGCTAAACAAAATACCTGTACAAAATTGTTTATTCAAACCCTATCCAGGTGTTCAATTCATAAAATAATGAATATGTGCCAATTAAAAGTATGGGTTTATTCATGCTTAAAAATACCCATGATGAATATGTGTAAAATGAATTATGAGTGGGTAACTCTTAGTTTACAGTGTACATAAATTATGTTGTAAAATTTGGCTGTTGTTGGCGGGATAGCTACTTAAAAGAAGAGCCCAAATAAAATACCAGCTAGTACCTTGAGTGCATACTTGTGGGCAATGTCCAAAATGAGAGGTATTAAGGAATCTGGTTGTATACCCTCCGCGTCAGAATCCCCGGGTGGATACCAGGACACAACAACAACACCTAAAATAAATATCCATTTTAAAAATATTTAAAAATATAAAATACACACCATTATACATGGAAAATGTAGAGATTATTTTAGTGTTATATTTTCACACTTACAACATAGCTTCAACTTCAATGACAAGGGCAGTGGTTTAGTGGTAGAGCATTTGCATTGCCTGTGAAAGGTCATGGGTTCAACCTCCGGCTGGGTCACATCAAAGATTTCATTAAAATGTGATCGACATACAGCATATAACGGATAGCTCTAGAACTGGTTGGCTGGTGTCAGAATAATGTGACTGGGTGGGGCATCATCTCCTATGTCTGCGGTGTGGTATTCCAGTTTATTATATACCTATCAATAATATATACATAGTACCTTCATTTTCTTACAATGGAATACAACAACCTGTATCACACTACAGGTTATCACTATGCTACTAAAAATAGAATTAGTATCACTATCTTACTAAAAATAGAACAGCGGTTTTTCCAATGATTCAAGTAAGTTTTACGCCACTATGCGCGAGAACGTCAAGACGACGTTACGTCATACAAACAAAAGAAGTAGGTCAGACCAATGAACACCAACACCTTAAAACTACATACATTTTCCCGCTGCACTTTATCGAGAAATAATATGCTTTATTGAATGTGTATGCAATAGCAATGCAAATATTTCTATGTTAATGAGTGTAAGAGGTATATAATAAAAGGTAAATGCCAGCTCAGGATCACACTCGAGGCTCTGCCTCTCGTGTGATTCTTGATCTGGCATTTACCCACTTGAGGTGATACAAACTTCCAGAACACGTCACTCTAGTAATAATCCTATTGTATCAGCACTAAAAAGCTGAGCACTGAGCTCACTGCTACAAGAAGACACAGTCACACCATCGTGATATGATTGAACAATTGTTAAAAGCGACATTTAACATACATATACTCAGCAAAAATAAAAGGTATCCACTTTGTTTTCCTGCAAAATCTGAGACTGTAAGAAAGAACTAACAATTGTAGCATGATTTTCTTTTAATAACATCTTTATTTGATGTTCACACAAAATTTCATCGAAATATACCGAATAAAAAAACAAGAGGCCCAAGAGGGCCTGTGGACGCTCTACTGGCTCTAGATAAAGTTTACGTATAAGGGACCATAACTCTTTCAAATATCGTTCAACCAGAACATGGTGAAGATATACGCAACTAGGCTTGATACTGATTGTCCCTGACGCTGAAATCCACCCAGAGATTCAGGTGAACTAGTCGGTACAAAGTTAGTGTATTAAAACCTTTAAGGGGTCATAACTCTGCCAAAATTCATTCAACCAAGACACGGCAATGATAGATGCAACTAGGCTTGGTACTGATCATCCCCATCAAGATTCGTTGAAATGCAGCAAGGAGTTCAGAAGAGACTAATCTGGACAACGTTTGGCTTTTAAAACCTTTAAAGGGCCATAACTCTGCCAAAAATCATTCAACCCGAATATGGCGATGATATGCACAACTAGGCTTGATACTGATCATCCTTGTCAAGTTTCGTCAAAATCCAGTCAGGGGTTCAGGAGAACTAGCCCGTAAAATGTTTGTGTATCAAAAACCTTTAAAGGGCCATAACTCCATCAAAAATCTGTTAACCGGAATGCCACGATGATATGCACAACTATGCTTGCTGCTGATCATCCCTGTAAAGTTTCGTTGAAATGTGGGGAGGCGTTCAGGAGAACTAGTCCAGACAAAGTTTATGTATTAAAACCTTTAAAGGGACATAACTCCGCCAAAATCATTCAACCGGAACACGGTGACGATATGTACAACTAGGCTTGGTACTGATCATCCTTGAAAAGTTTCACTGAAATCCGGCCAAATGAAGGCCCTTCTTCTTAATGAGGCCAAAATATAGCATATTTCAGAAAATCAAGGGCCATAACTCCGGTGTAAATGGTCCAATCTGGCTGGTATTGAAATTTGTCGGAGCTTTCATTGATAGTAACAATCTGGTAAAGTTTGGTTAAGATCGGATGAAAAATGAAGGCCCTATTGTAGTATTAACGAGGCAAAATATAGCATATTTAACTAAATCAAGGGCCATAACTCCGATCTGGTTGGTTTTCGAACTTGTCCGAGCTTTCATTTATATTAACAATCTGGTAAAGTTTGGTAAAGATCGGACTAAAAACAAAGGCCCTATCATAATATAGCATTGTTAACTAAATCAAGGGCGATAACTCCGCTGTTGCTGGTCCGATCTGGCTGGTTTTCGAACTTGTCCAAGCTTTCATTGATATTAACAATCTGGTAACGTTTGGTAAAGATCGGATGAAAAATGAAGACTATAGTCTTAACGAGGCAAAATATAGCCTTTTTAACTAAATCAAGGGCCATAACTCTGCTGTTACTATTCCGATATGGCTGGTTTTCGATCTTGTCCAAGCTTACATTGATATTAACAATGTGCTTAAGTTTGGTAGAGATAGGATGAAAAATGAAGGCCCTATCATCTTAACGAGGCAAAATATAGCATTTTTAACTAAATCAAGGGCCATAACTCCGCTGTTACTGGTCCGATATGGCTGGTTTTCGAACTTGTTCGAGCTTTCAACGACATTAACAATTTGATAAAGTTTGGTAAAGATCGGATGAACAATGAAGCCCCTATTGTCTTAACGAGGCAAAATATAGCATTTTTAACTAAATCAAGGGCCATAACTCCGCTGTTACTAGTCCGATATGGCTGGTTTTCGAACTTGTCCGAGCTTTATTGATATTAACAATCTGGTAAAGTTTGGTAAAGATCGAGTGTAAGATGAAGCCCCTATCGTCTTAACGAGGCAAAATTTAGCATTTTTAACTAAATCAAGGGCCACAACTCCGCCGATACTGGTCCAATATGGCTGGTTTTCGAACTTGTCCGAGCTTTCATTGATATTAACAACCTGTTAAAGTTTGGTAAAGCTTGGATAAAAATTGAAGGCCCTATCGTCTTAACGAGAAAAAGTTAATGGACGACGGACAACTCGTCATCCCATAAGCTCTGCTGGTCTTCGACCAGTAGAGTTAAAAATCACAGTTTAAAAACATAGGTGTGAAAATGTAATTAACAAAACTTAACAAATGTAAAGGTTAAAAGACAATAGCATAGATTTAGAAAGTTCATTTAAATACACAGGAAATATTCAAAAACTCGATAATATCTCGTGTTTCCACTTTAGAATTCGGTGTAAAGTGGCACATGAGATATTATTACATGCGACATTAGCGAGTTTGTGAATATTTTCTATGTATTTGAATGAACTTTCTAAATCTGGGCTATTGTCGTTAACCTTTATATTTGTTAAGTTTTGTTAATTTCGTTTTCACACTTATATTTTTAAACTGTGATCTATTTTTTTATTATTCCGTATATTTCGATGACATTTTGTGTGAACATCAAATAAAGATGTTATTAAAAGAAAATCATGCTGAAATTGTTAGTTCTTACTAGTCTCAGATTTTGCAGGAAAACAAAGTGGATACTTTTTATTTTTGCCGAGTATATATGCATCAGTGAGCAACAATTAAAGTAGCCAGAGTATACGTGGCTGCAACATGACAAGTGGGTTTTATGTCATATTCAATTATAAATATGTACATTTGTATATGCAAGTAATTAATCGACACAAACCTTGGAAACTAGAAATTGTTATTGTCCATGGGACAAAAACACATGGCTCCCACAATCGCCCGAACAGACATAATTGACGACTCTAGGTCCAACTGTTCTCTATTGATCTGAGATCGTTTTGATATTCAATATCCCTGTGACTGTATTAACTATCTGTATCAGTAATATCTACTGGTCATGACCAACCATCCTTCCAAGTTTGAGGAACCTAGGTCCAACCATTCCCTAGTTATTGATTGGTCACCGGGACCTTGACCTTTGACCCCAAAATCAATAGGGATCATCTACCGGTCATGACCAACCATCCTTCCAAGTTTGAGGACACTAGGTCCAACCATTCTCTAGTTATTGATCGGACCGTTTTGATAGTCAATGTCACTGCGACCTTGACCTTTGACCGTGTGACCCCAAAATCAATAGGGGTCAGCTACCGGTCATGACCAACCATCCACTTCTCCTGCTCTTCACAGCGTGCACGTCGCGGAGAGGGCACTGGTGACACTCATGGTGTTTGTATGGGGGTACGCATTGCCAGCCCTGTACAACATTACTGGTGGGGTAAATCACTATATTCGCGTATAGTGACTAACACACTAGTACTTCTGAACTGGTTTGTCTCGGTTCAGGAGCCTGAGTGTCACTTGACTGATAGTGAAGAAGTCCCCTGCACCCCCATCAAGGCACTCATCATCAGACGGAAGTAGAGAGAACTTGGAAGCTGTCAGACAGAAGTCCGTGGGCCAGAGCTGAGATCAACCAACACACAGTAGAAGTAGCAGCAGCAGTATCTAGTTAGTAATAGTTAGGGATCGACGCCGAGGCCTACATTCGTCCGTAGTTTGACAGCAGAAGAGGGATACATGACAAATACAGCCGTCTGATAATGCTTGCAGCGCAGGGGCCATATGTGATGGGTGTGGCCCCAAATACAAGGACCCCCGACCACTAGCGGCTGTAGGGCAATACACTAGCGGATGTAGCTTCACCACCGTAGCGGATGCAGGCCACCTCGACCACCAGACCACCACTTCACCGCCACAGCGACAACTACACAGAGCAGCAGCGACACAACACTACACATCTACAAGAGAAACGACGACACAGCAACACAGCAGCACCAGATCAACCAACACACTCATCTAGAACAGACCAGACTCTATTGTGCCCATAACGCCAGGGTTCTCCTGGCGTTTTAGTTGGCGGACGGTCTTTAAACCTTAGAAATAACAACGACCAACCATCCTTCCAAGTTTGAGGACCCTAGGTCCAACCATTGTGTAGTTACTGATCGGACATCGTTTTGATAGTCAATGTCATTGCGACCTTGACCTTTGACCCCAAAATCAATAAGAGTCAGCTACCGGTCATGACCAACCATCCTCCCAAGTTTGAGGACCCTAGGTCCAACCATTGTGCAGTTATTGATCGGACATCGTTTTGATAGTCAATGTCACCGCAACCTTGACCTTCGACCTAGTGACCCAAAAATCAATAGGGGTCATCTACCTGTCATGACCAACCATCCTTCCAAGTTTGAGGACCCTATGTCCAACCATTGTTTGGTTATTGATCTGACATCATTTTGATAGTCAATGTCACTGCAACCTTGACCTTTGACCTAGTGACCACAAAATCAAAAGGGGTCATCTACCGGTCATGACCAACCATCCTTCCAAGTTTGAGGACCTTATTAGGTCTTTGGTTTGTCCACAGACATATATATGTTATTAGGTCTGTGGTTTGTCCACAGACATATAAATGTTATTAGGTCTGTGGTTTGTCCCATTTTTATTATTGATCTCCTGAATGATAGTGCTACACAAACGAGCCCATTAGATGACTGAGCTACCTTAAAGGGACACATGGCAATCTTGATGTTTTTATCAGGCACCAAAATTATTAATCTGGTATCATCTTTACTTTACACCTACTTGCATATAATTAAATTTTGAGTTTTGACTTCGTTATTATACCATAGCTTTAAATATATTACTAGTGCAATAAAATCAACAATTAGTATTATGCAATAATTATTTACTTTGACCTATTTTTATAACTAATATTAATGAATGCAAAGATGCATTTATGAAGAAAAACTAACAGGGCGTTGTGAGTTTTAAGAAAAAATGAAGATTGCCATGGGTCCCTTTAAGGAGCATTGTCATCATGAGTCTTGGAGATTATTTAACTGCTGTGATCGAATATAGGGAAACCCTTCACCGGGATCGAATATAGGGAAACCCTTCACTGGGATCAAATACAGGGAAACCCTTCACCGGGATCGAATATAGGGAAACCCATCACTGGGATCAAATACAGGGAAACCCTTCACTGGGATCGAATATAGGGAAACCCTTCACTGGGATCAAATACAGGGAAACCCTTCACTAGGATCGGATACAGGGAAACCCTTCACTGGGATCAGATACAGGGAAACCCTTCACTGGGATCGAATATAGGGAAACCCTTCACTGGGATGGAATATAGGGAAACCCTTCACTGGGATCGAATACAGGGAAACCCTTCACTGGGATCGAATACAGGGAAACCCTTCACAAGATAATAGCCATGTGGACGTTCTTTTCACAGATGAGCAGACGTGAGTGAAAAATAACAACATTCCTACCATATAGTGAAGGATTTCCATATAACTGAACCCAGCAATTAAATAATCTATATATACATTTTAAATCAGTTTGTGCATCATTTAACCAAAATGCTTCACTTTGTTGAAAGTTCTCAAAAAATAACGTCTACCTCCTCAACAACTGACGGCGTAACTCAATGTCAAATTTAGTTAATTTTGTGTTCGGAGTTAGTTATAATTGCGATTATAAATTTTCTTTCACTGAGAAATCCCTATATCTTTCAACCATAGAAATGTAATAAAATAGTTTCTTAAACATCCAAAAATGAAATATTCTGCATACCTATTCTAGCATATCTCATCATCTGCATGTGCACGTCCACCACGTCCGGGTCGTCGGAACTGTACGCACCCAGCGAAGGATAATAATTTGACCCAATATCCTGCGGGGGTTTGTGTCTTCCTTTCGGCCATTTTACAGCCTCTTTCTGGTTCCAGTGCTGTATAAACGGATGATTCCAGTGAATGTAGTTCTCGTCGTGGTCTGGATTTCCATACCATGGATAGTAAAATGCGTGTATATCGTAACATGGTGCTGGGGTGTCTATCGAAACAGGATTCAATTTGATTTTGATCTGAGTTTCTGATTGTGTTATGAGCTCAGACTGCTTTGCGTTGTTTATAGAATTAGTCGATTTGTTTTCCATTTTTGATATAGTCTCATTGATTTTCCGTATTTCTGTTTTAAGCTTATCCTGTCTGCGTACGAGAGCTGGAAATATATTCCTTGGATGGGCTATTATCTGAAACGGTAACTTTCCGTTTGATTCTCTTCTTGTTTGATTATTACCAACATCTAAACTTCTTGCATTAATGCCCCCGTCAACTTGTCCGAGCAATCGTAAGCCAAGAACAACAGTTATAACTATACCTATTAGAATGGCCAGTCTTACACACTTAAATCTCAGTCTCAAGTACCTCAAAGACATCTCAAATATTTATAATGGAATATGATATGTTACAAATAATTTAAAGTAAACCTTTTCCACAAAATACAACTTGTTTACAATATTAACAAAATAATATAACATGCAGCAAGTTTCACAAATAAAAATGTAAAAAATACTTCGTGAGTGTAGATTTAATGGTTTACTGGTAATTTAAAGAGACCACTTAATACAAAATCACAATTGGTAACACAGATGTGTGAGATTTTTTATTCTGGTGCATTTTAAATTTCAATAAAATTTGAAATTGAAATGCTGGTCTCTTATAGAGGTGGTGTTTGAAGCAGGATTTACTATATATATCACAGATAAACAAAATAGAAATTGAAATTTCTCAGTTTTAAGACAGAAATTGTTTTTTCATATATGACTTGACATCAACTGATAACTGAACATTTTTTATATCCATCAGCTATATATTTGTATAATAAATCAAGGTAAAACATAAAGATATAATTTATCGCATTTATATAAATAAAATCAAAAATGGATTCTAACAAAATAAATATGAAATATCACAATTAATTTGATAAGTTCATGTAAACGATTATCACAAAACTTCCAATTAATAGTCTGTTAATACTGATCAGTTGCAAAATAATTCAAATATGCACATTACACACTGACTTGGAATGGTATTTATAATTTAATATAATAACATCTAAATTTATTTACACACAACACAAACTCAATTTTTTTTTGCCAACGAAATGTACCACAAAAGGAGTGGTTATAACAGAATCACAGCGGCTTCATGTCACTTCGGTATATAAAAAATATGATTTTATCCATTTTACTTCAAATGCTTGACACATTATAGATTGATTTTCATTTTTATTTGCTCCAAGAATTCCATTTTAATCCTTTCTCAGAATGACAGGTATAACCTCTAGACTAGAAACATAGAATGTGACAATATAGTTTAATCTTGTTCCCACAACCTACCATGTGTAGTGTGGTATAATGTGGCAGCAGTTATATTCGTAGAATATTAATAGAAATCCCGAATGAATATATTTATTTGCCTTTAGAAGATATTCCACTTAAAATGACACTTGCTAGATGTGTTTCACATAGGTTCTCCATTTGAATTAACACAGGTGTTCCAATCATATGTAACTCATCCTCCTACTGTCCACACTCATCTGTAACCTGCACGAGTAACTTGTATGGCACACTGAACAGTGTAGACAGACTCATATTCTAACCAAATATTTCTGTAAGCAGAGAAAAGGTCATAAGATTGTTTTAAATACTGCAATTGAACTGCAAAATGACATGTGATGACATGTATCAGTAGTGGATCAGCTGATATGGTCAAATTATTCAAAATAATGCAAGTTTTGGCTCTGAGTCATGAATTTTATCTACATGCAGATAGATAATAAACCAGAGCAAGAAAACAACCTATGTAGTTGCAATAAAAGTGATGTGGAATTTAATAACCTCATTAAATTAATATGTTTAAAGGGTTTAGAGAAGACACAAGACCTTGGGCTAAAATGATGTCCACCCAGGACAACATTTCATATGACCAAGTATCAAACAAATAAAAGCGAGATAATCATAAGAAGTTAAGTTACTGAGGTTACGGTAAGTGGTATGACTTTGACCTTGGGTTGTCGTTCAGCAATGTCCACCAATGCCAACAATACATATATTACCAAGTATCAAAGACATAAAGTGAGGCAATCACATAAAGTTAACTGAGGTTAAGTTACCTAACCGAGGTTAAGTTACCTAACTAAGGTTAAGTTTGGGGAAAATAACGCAAAATATGACCTTGACCTTGGTATTTTTTATTATCCAGCGATGTCCACCAATGCCAACAATACATGACCAAGTCTCAAAGACATAAAGTGAGACAGTCACATAAAGTTAACTGAGGTTAAGTTACCTAACCAAGGTTAAGTTTGGGGAAATAATGCAAAATATAACCTTGACCTTGGTAATTTTTGTCGTTCAGTGATGTCCACCAATACCAACAATACATATGACCAAGTATCAAAGACATAAAGTGAGGCAATCACATAAAGTAAACTGAGGTTAAGTTACCTAACCAAGGTTAAGTTTGGGGAAAACATGACCTTGTCCTAGGTAATTTTTGTCGTTCAGTGATGTCCACCAATGACAACAATACATATGACCACGTATCAAACAAAGTAAATGCAGCAATCACATACAGTTAACTGAGGTTAAGTTACCTAACCAAGGTTAAGTTTCGGGAAAATAACGCAAAATATTATCTTGACCTTGGTAATTTTGGCATTACTTGATGTCTCTTGACCTAACAAAGCATCTGAGAAAGTTTCAGAAAAATTTGAGCAGCGGTTGTTGAGATATAGTTGATTTAAAATGCAGATGTCGCTGCCGGAAAAGTCACTGATACATCTCGTTACCCTCTATGTGGGCGAGACAATAAAGGCGAGTGTTTCAAGGTGGTTATTATTAAATATATCTGTAGTTGAATTTGAAAGTTATTGTTTTTTGAGATTTGAAACAAATTATGCCGAGTTTTTAACATTGAGAATATGGCCTATATCATCAGCTATATATGTAGGGTCCGAAGTGTTACAATAAGTAGATTTCATACTCAGTTAATTACTGGTACTGGTTAAACAGTTTCAAAAAACGTGTCTTTGCAGAATCAGGCATGGATTCTAGAGGTGTGGTGCACCATTCCCCAAGGAGGTATTTTTTCCTTCTAAAAAGGTTACATCCCCTAATCTGAAATCCTGGATCGGTCCTTGGGAACCTTAAATCTGACTGAGTATATTTTTATTTACCAATGTCTACATCTAACAGAACATGCTTTAAAGGGACATGCAGCAATGTGTGTGTGCGTGCCTGTGCATGTGTTTATAGTCCCTCCATCTGTTAACCAATAGGATGTCCTATTAAAATTAGCATCTTGATTAAATCTAGTACCGTTTTGACTTTAAACCTGCTTTCATATAAATAAATAAGATGTCGATCAGTTTTCCTTTCTTCTTATTTTGCCATAGTTTTAAGTATATTATTGATGCATTGTATGTTAAAGTTAGAAACATGCAAAAACAATTTGCTTTTATACTATTCTTATAATCATTATTAAAGGGACCCACGGCAATTTGATTTTTTAAAAACTCACGACGTCCCATTAGTTTTTCTCGTAACTTGCATTCGTTCAATCATTAATATTAATTGTTAGAATAGTTCAAAGCAAATTGTTTTTACATATTATTGACTTTTGATAATATTGCACCAATAATATATTTTAAAAATATGTAGAATAATGAAGGAAATAGAATTCTCTATTTTTTATTTAATTATATGCAAGCAGTTTTAAAGTCAAAATGATACAGGATTAATAAATCGCTGTACTAATTGTAATGCCTGATACAAAACTCCAGATTGCCAAGTGTCCCTTTAATGATTGAACAAAGTCAAGTTATATAGGAAAACTAACAAGACACACTAGTTTTTGAGTCAAGATTGCCCTGTTAAGAAGAAACATCGTCAATAAATGAAACATGATCTACCAATAAAGTATACAGCCAGCCAGAAATGTTCTTATTTGGACTCACCCATCTAATAAAAACCTTGGCAGGTGCCTTATTCATTGAGAACATTACAGTACCTGTACCATATCAAGCCAATGTCAAGCTACCATTGACACATATGTAGATAATTATTTTACTTGATGAAGGAAGTAAATTTGAAAACAGTCAAACTGTCAATTAACAGATCCTCTTAACTGATAATATTGTATACCCTGGAGTGTTAATCTCATATTTTGGTACTATATATAATGTTCACACTCTTGATGGTGGGAGGGGTCAAAGTTCTCCTTTTTGCTATTTATTTTGGGTTTAAAGCCATTATCATTGTTTTTTTGAGTTCTAAACAAATCAAGATATTATTATAAATCTGACAGTAGTCTAGCTGACATAATGTTTTTATTAATTTATAAATCTTAAGAAAAAAACACGCACACACAAGAATATGGGATGGATGCTCCGCTGAAGTAGATGATTTGTGTGAAAGAAGGTGTACCACTGGACATAAAGTTAAAGTGTAGGTCAAAAGAAACAAGAGATGTTTGTAAAACATATATGCCCACCTTCAACGACCATGACACAAACATTCCTGCCAAGTTTCGAGTTTGTAGTGCCAGTCGTTCTCTAGTTATCGTGAAGACAAGATTTCGGGACGGACCGACCGACATTTGCAAAGCAACGCCCCTTTGAAAAAGTGGGGGCATAATAAACAACATGCCTACCAAAAGAAGAATCCATTTAATATATGCCGGCCAAGATATGTCTGATAAACATGTTATATTAAAACTAGAAGGCCACAACCTTCATGATGAGTCTAATGGTGAAGACAAGCCTAGATTTTTTATTTGCCCATCACCAATGTTAATCCCATGAAATATTCGTTCCTTACATACTTACTTTTTAAATTAATGCCATCATAAACAGTGCATAGCCTAGCAGAGACCAGACGTGACCTATATTTAGTTCAAAGTTTGCAAATTTCCAATAGGTCATTATCTCCTTTTTTTTCCATGGCATTTTGATAATTCTGTCATTTTTTTTCAAGATTTTCAGAGCTGTTTTAAATAAATCTGTTTCAAAATAGTGCATCAACCCCTTTAATTATGGGAATGTACATACTTTACATAAAAACAACTTAAATATCGATACGTTATCAATCGTTGACAAAATATGTCGTTCTTAAAACTGAAAACATTGCTCGGGAAATGCAACAAAATGCAGGAAATCAAAACAATGACACCAGACAAGAGAGAGGTGAATGCCACCAGACACCAAAATAAGGGATTTGCATCTGTTAAATTTCAGGGCTGACCTGCACAGACACCTGGACCACATTGTGATCGCAAATTAAATGGGCTCAAAAATAAATTAAGAGTACAAAGAGGAGTGATTCTGTCTTTACTCAAGCTAGAGTAAGAGCTATTGTCATTACGATATATATGCAATTCCTTTCATTGCCCTCTATCATTGTGTGAAGTTTCATTTCAGTCCCATTAGTAGTTTTCAAGTTATGTTCCGCAAAAAAGTTATATAATTTGAATAAAATGCTCTGCATTTCATTCCATTGTTCACTTTTACTATGTGAAGTTTCACTGCAATCTCATCAGAAGTTTTCAAGTAATGCTCCAGACAAGAATTTTCAAGTAGAGCAACGGCGGGTTTTATCGACCGTCGGTACTTATCGGCAGGCAATCTTATTCCAATTATTATCTAATTATCCCACGTCAATCAAATATATAAACGTCATCATACTTCTAGGAAGTCTTTTCCGCCATATTTGCTTATGTCAACACTTGGTACAAAGTTTTATCGGCCCCGACTTTAAGGTAGGTATCATTTTTACTCAACATTATGCGTGCGTTACGGTGTGTCATAAGAAGGGGTAATATTTTAAATACATGTTATGCTTAGTTATTGTCTCAGTGAGGTTGTTTTAGACATTTCTTATCCATGCAATATGTCTACCTTTGCCATTTGATCGTGAATTACATTGCAAGGCTATCAGTAACCTTGAAACCGGGGTGTCGATAACTGCAGTCCAAAAATGCTATTTCTGCAGTTATCAACCAGGTACGTATTTGACATTGAATAATGAAAAATATATCATTACATAACGTAATAACGTACATATTTCTTGATTAGATTCCTCTATTGCAGATGTCAAGTCAGCAAAACGCACGAAAGAGGTTGAAATATTCACCTACAAAAATGGCAGCTGCTGTTGCCATGGTAAAGTGTAATCTCTAAGCGGCAAGCTTCTAACACGTATGGTGTCCCAAGGACAACCCTTCTGGACAAGATTGCGGGACGTGTACCGGAAGAGAGAACCTCCCCAGTAACAGAGCCTGTGCTTACAAACGCAGAGGAAACTGTATTGGCGGACTATTTGAAGCTAATGGCGAGTATAGGATACCCAGTATCTAGAGAAGAATTACTTGCTGAAGTAAAAAAAATCCTAGATGTTGATGGCCGCAATAATCCTTTCAAGAACAATAAGCCTGGAAAGGACTGGTTTTATTCATTTAAAAAGCGCCACACGGATTTTAGTGAACGTACCGCGATGAATTTAGGTCATCAGCGAGCTATCGTCAATATGGCCATGGTTCAGGGGTGGTATGACGGGTTGTACCAGTATCTTAAGAGTGAAGTGCCAGACTATGAAAACCTAGTGAAAGACCCGAGGCGCGTATTCAACGCGGACGAGTCCGGCTTTCTGTTGTGTTTCAAAAGTGGCAAAGTGCTAGCCAGAAAAGGGGCACCGCATGTCTACAATGTGACGACAAGTATAAACAGCAAATTACTGTAATGGTGGGTTTCAACGCCTTTGGTGACTATTTGCCACCCCTTATTGTTTATCCAGTGCAACGCTTTCGTGACACGGGAATAACGGATTTCCCACAGGCTACGTATGGCCATAGTGCCAATGGGTAGATGGATGGAGAATTATTTGTTGCCTGGTTACAACAATTTGAATCGTATGTGACCGAGAAACAAATAACTAAACCTGTCCTCTTGTTCGTTGATGGCCATTCAACCCATATGACCCGTTCTGCAGGACAGTTTTGCGCTGACAAGGGAATAGTATTATACTGTTTGCTAGCCAATGCAACCCACATCTTGCAACCATGCGATATAGGTTTTTTTCCCCGATGAAATCGGCGTGGAAACGTAGTGTCAGAGTATGGCAACTTGAATATATCGGTGAAGGACTAACTAAAAAGGATATCCCAAGAGTGTTCAAAAAAGCATGGGATTGTGTTGCTACTGCCGAAGTTGCAATACATGGCTTCAGGAGGTCTGGATTATTTCCATCAGACCCGAAGCTTATTGACAAAACAAAACTAGAACCGTCATCTGTTGCTAACCCGATCAAAAGTGCCGAAACTACCGAAGACAACCATCAAGTCTCTGCCGCGGGAGATAATGACAACGTGGTCCCAGTTACAGACAGTCAGGATGGCACAGACCCAGACCATGGCTAAACACGAGACACAAATTACAAACATTCAGAAGTCGGCAAAGTTCCTACATATGAACAACCAGGAATAGTGTTGACAGTCTAGTGCTGGTTACGTGTCTCCAGCATTTGCTTTATTGAAAGTGCCAGAGCCCAAACAGAGAAACTGCCCGCAACATTGCAAAGCAAGTTGCCGAAAGCTATATCCGGGAGTAAGGCCTTAGAGTTGTTTGCACAAAAGGAAAAACAAAAGGAAGAAGAATTAGAAAGGAAACGTAAACGTAAAGAGGAAATAGAGAAAAAAAGAAAGGAAAAGGAAATAATGAAAGAAAAAAAAGATTAGAACGGGAAGAAAAAAAGCGTAAGCGTAGAGCAATAACAAAGCGTCAACGAAAAGACACAGATAGCTCATCATCGGGTGAAGAACGAAATAAGAAAGTAAAGACAGAATACATTGAGTCAGATGGCAGTTTCGATGAATCAAAAATGTGTCCGGGCTGTCATACTGACGATGTTAGTGGAGACGGCGATGAATGGATAACGGCCAAATTGCCCACGTATGTGGCACGTCAGCTGCACGGGAGATGCAATTTTACTGGAAATACCAGTAGAGCAGTTGAAAAACTACCCGTTTCACTGCGAGTATTGCCTATAATATACCGTTTGTGGGACTGGTGTTGTCAGGTTTTAGTGTTGATGGAAATGAATTAATTGTTAATTTGATTCAGACTGTTAAAAGTTGATATTAAGCATGAATTAATTGTTAATTTGATTCAGACTGTTAAAAGCTGATATTAAGCATGAATTAATTGTTAATTTGTTAATAGACATGACTTGCACCCCCTTTAATAAAATCTTTGTTCACTTTTTTTAAAACTGTCTCACCCTGTCGATAACTGCCGAAACATGTTGATATCTGCCGATTGACCTCATACTTTTTCCACGGTCAACTTGTAGAATATAGTGGTATGTAACCTGCCATTTGGGCCTATTTGTTTCCCCTAAGGTTCATTAATTACGTTGGGTAAATGTAGCGTGAAATTAACCAATCAGACGAGAGAATTTTGTGATATGCATCTTAAAGGGTCGATAACTGCCTCCGTTACTCCAGAACGTTACAAAGGTCATTAACTTTAATTTGAATATATTGCGCGCTGCACTTCCTCTTATTGCCCTCTATCATTGCGTCAAGTTTCATTTCAGTCCCATTATTAGTTTTCAAGTTATTCTCCAGACAACAAAATTATAAATGGCCACAAGTCTTAATTTGAATAAAATTGAATTTATGACTCTTGCACTCTGCACGTCCTCTCATTGTCCTCTATCATTGTATTAAGTTTCATCTCTTTTAAAGTTTTCAAGTTATGCTCTGGTCTTTTTTTGCTTGTTTTGAATGTTTTGAATGGTGTTTTGCAGAATGTTTAGCACATATTAGGTCATATATTACGGTCGATTTTTTGTGGTAGAGGCAGACCACCCTGTTTTTCCACGGAAGAATCAGTACTGAATACCTCGCGCCATCTGTAAGAATCAACATTTTCTCTTCTTGATAAGTCAAGCTCCTGACAATATGTACAAGTACCAGTTTAAAAATATAAAGGGAAATAACTCTTATTTATAAGAAATAAAATTATTGTTCTTGCGCTCTGTTCTTCCTATTAATAATCATTGCCATCTGCACATCCTATTATTGCCCTCTATCACTGTGTGAAGTTTCATTCCAGTCCATTAGTAGTTTTCAAGTTATGATGGATCATCCGGACAAGAATTATAGGGGACACTCCACAGTTTAATGTACAGTTCTCAATAATCAAACCCATGACAAGCCCTTAGCCTGAATCCTTAAGCAAAATAAATCACATCATCATTGTGTCATACATTTCTTAGAAGACAATAAAATTACCCATGTTTCTATACCAAATAAAAGCATCAAAAAGCATTTTCTGTACAACTTTAGTCCCATTTCTTTAAGATTACCCCACCCCTCAAAACATGCTAAAAAAGCAATTTTAGCAATATATCAAATGTCAATAAATCAAAAAAATGAATTTTCCTAAGCATATCAGGGTCATGTCTGCACTCATAATGCTCTTGCATATCAGGAAATGCTAAGTTTTACATACCTTCTCCGGCATTTTAAAAAGTAATTCCATGCTGATCTCCCCGCGAGTCAAAATCAGTAATTTTACCTACTTTTTGGAAGTTTTTGCTAGTTGAGCATTTTTCTATTTATAGCCTCCAAAAACCAATGAATGCATAATACATCAAAATAAACTTAGAAGTACTCAAAACTGTAAAACAACATCAAACATGTGCTTCATAATTATTATAAATGCATGCCATCCATGGACCTAAAAGATGCTTAGTTGAATTCTTTCTGATTTACACATGGATATTCGTGCACCCTATATGTATAAAATTACAAAGAGCAATATTAAACTCAAATTTAAATGAAATATAGAGTTCCTCCAATTCGACTTTTCTGCACTTCATCTCATCGTGTTAAGTTTCAGCTCTGGATATAACATGAAAGGCAATAACTCTTATTTATATGAATATAGAGTTATAGTTCTTGCTCTTCCTCTCAATGCCCTCTGTGTAAAGTAAAGTAGTTTGAAAGAATTATATAAGTACAGGTATGTAAACAATTCCCAACCCCACCCCGAGTACCAGCAAAACATCAATTTAAAAAGGGCATGTCTATAAATATATAGTTGTTCCAAAAAAATATCCTTCTCTTTGGTGAGTTTTATAAATGGACGTGTGGTATCGGGCTTTATATGACATGCATCTCCCCTTTTGGGTAGATTCGCATAAGAAATGTGGTTGTCATGGTAACAAAAGAAATATAAAAGAAATGTCTGTCTGTCGGTTGGTCCATCGATTGATAACATCGCTATTGTGTAAGAATTCACCAAAACAACACAGAAATATGTGGGAAAAAAAAGAAAAAAGTTTTGAGTGTGTGTGTGTGTGTGTGTGTGTGTGTGTGGTAAATAAGTGGGGATGGGGAGGCAGGGCGGGCGGTGTTGGGGAGGGGAGCAACTTCGCTATATGAGTAAGAATTGACCAAAACAACACAGAAATATGTATATATAAAGAAATGAAAAAAGAATTTGCAGAAGACAAAATTACTAATGCAACCCTTTACAACAACCTATATGGAAACCAATTCCCAAACTTAGTTGAGCTAGGACAAGAAATGTAAGAGATATAAACACAGCTTACATGCAAAATTTTATGTGAAATAGACACATTTTAAGGGTTATCCGAATTTGGGTTCCATGGGAGCCCAGGGGTTACAGGAACCAAACTTACTTGAGCAGCCCTTAAGATAATGCTATAACGAAGCTCATGGCCTAATTTGGTTGTGCTAGGATAGGAAATGTAAGAGATATAGACTTGTAAAACACAGCTTACATGCAAAATTTGATGTGAAATGCGACACATTTTATCAGAATTTAGGTTCCATTGGAGCCCATGGGTTACAGGAACCAAAATTGCTTATGCAGTGGTTAAGATAATGCTATAAGGAAGCCCAATGCCAAATTTGGATGTGCTAGGATAAGAAATGTAAGAGACATAGACTTGTAAACACTGCTTACACGCAAACCCAGATGTGGGACAATGATGCCAACGCCGACATGATTACATAAGCTCTCTTATTCTTCGAATAGTCTAGCTAAAAATCACTAAAAATTGCTTGTCTATGCGTTAACTCAAGAACAGCTGGCAATCGAAACTTGGCAGGAATGTTTGGGTCATGATGTAGTTGTGCAACTCACCTTTTGGGTATATTCGCCTAAGAAATGTGGTTGCCATGGTAAAAAAACATGTAAACAAGAGCTGTCGGAGAACAGCGCAGCTCGACTATTCGATTTTTCAGAGAACAATAAATTTATAGCTAGTATATACCATCAGAAAACAAGGCTACAACAATGTGGAGAGGTGGTTGGGAGCACAACATAACTATGTGTAAGAATTGACCAAAACTACTAAATATGTAAAAAATAAAAAATAAAAAAAAATGCCGAGTTTTGAGTGGGGTGCGGGATGGGGGTGGGAGAGAGGCGGGGGTGGTTGGTGGGGGGGAGTGGGTGGTGAGGGCAACATATATGTGTAAGAAGCTATGTAAGAATTCACCAAAACAACACAAAAATATGCAAAAAAGGCGGAGGGGGCGGGGAGGGGGCAACATAATTATATGTGTAAGAATTGACAAAAGCAACACAGAAATATGTGAAAAAAAAAAAAAAGCTGTGGAGGGGATCGGGAGTGTGGTTGGGGGGGGGAGCCCATGCCCCAATATGGGTGAAGTCATAAGATGCATAATGCTATAAAAAATCCCAAACCAAAATTATAGATATATATATGCTTCCATGCAAACCTAGATCTGCCTTTATTGCACATTTTTGTTCAGCTAGGACAAGAAATGTAAGAGATATATACCTGTAAACACAGCTTACATGCAAAATTTGATGTGAAACAGACATATTTTAAGGGCTATCAGAATTTGGGTTCCATGGGAGCCCAGGGGTTACAGGAACCAAACTTACTTGAGCAGCCCTTAAGATAATGCTATAACGAAGCTCATGGCCTAATTTGGTTGTGCTAGGATAGGAAATGTAAGAGATATAGACTTGTAAAACACAGCTTACATGCAAAATTTGATGTGAAATGCGACACATTTTATCAGAATTTAGGTTCCATTGGAGCCCATGGGTTACAGGAACCAAAATTGCTTATGCAGTGGTTAAGATAATGCTATAAGGAAGCCCAATGCCAAATTTGGATGTGCTAGGATAAGAAATGTAAGAGACATAGACTTGTAAACACTGCTTACACGCAAACCCAGATGTGGGACAATGATGCCAACGCCGACATGATTACATAAGCTCTCTTATTCTTCGAATAGTCTAGCTAAAAATCACTAAAAATTGCTTGTCTATGCGTTAACTCAAGAACAGCTGGCAATCGAAACTTGGCAGGAATGTTTGGGTCATGATGTAGTTGTGCAACTCACCTTTTGGGTATATTCGCCTAAGAAATGTGGTTGCCATGGTAAAAAAACATGTAAACAAGAGCTGTCGGAGAACAGCGCAGCTCGACTATTCGATTTTTCAGAGAACAATAAATTTATAGCTAGTATATACCATCAGAAAACAAGGCTACAACAATGTGGAGAGGTGGTTGGGAGCACAACATAACTATGTGTAAGAATTGACCAAAACTACTAAATATGTAAAAAATAAAAAATAAAAAAAAATGCCGAGTTTTGAGTGGGGTGCGGGATGGGGGTGGGAGAGAGGCGGGGGTGGTTGGTGGGGGGGAGTGGGTGGTGAGGGCAACATATATGTGTAAGAAGCTATGTAAGAATTCACCAAAACAACACAAAAATATGCAAAAAAGGCGGAGGGGGCGGGGAGGGGGCAACATAATTATATGTGTAAGAATTGACAAAAGCAACACAGAAATATGTGAAAAAAAAAAAAAAGCTGTGGAGGGGATCGGGAGTGTGGTTGGGGGGGGGGAGCCCATGCCCCAATATGGGTGAAGTCATAAGATGCATAATGCTATAAAAAATCCCAAACCAAAATTATAGATATATATATGCTTCCATGCAAACCTAGATCTGCCTTTATTGCACATTTTTGTTCAGCTAGGACAAGAAATGTAAGAGATATATACCTGTAAACACAGCTTACATGCAAAATTTGATGTGAAACAGACATATTTTAAGGGCTATCAGAATTTGGGTTCCATGGGAGCCCAGGGGTTACAGGAACCAAACTTACTTGAGCAGCCCTTAAGATAATGCTATAACGAAGCTCATGGCCTAATTTGGTTGTGCTAGGATAGGAAATGTAAGAGATATAGACTTGTAAAACACAGCTTACATGCAAAATTTGATGTGAAATGCGACACATTTTATCAGAATTTAGGTTCCATTGGAGCCCATGGGTTACAGGAACCAAAATTGCTTATGCAGTGGTTAAGATAATGCTATAAGGAAGCCCAATGCCAAATTTGGATGTGCTAGGATAAGAAATGTAAGAGACATAGACTTGTAAACACTGCTTACACGCAAACCCAGATGTGGGACAATGATGCCAACGCCGACATGATTACATAAGCTCTCTTATTCTTCGAATAGTCTAGCTAAAAATCACTAAAAATTGCTTGTCTATGCGTTAACTCAAGAACAGCTGGCAATCGAAACTTGGCAGGAATGTTTGGGTCATGATGTAGTTGTGCAACTCACCTTTTGGGTATATTCGCCTAAGAAATGTGGTTGCCATGGTAAAAAAACATGTAAACAAGAGCTGTCGGAGAACAGCGCAGCTCGACTATTCGATTTTTCAGAGAACAATAAATTTATAGCTAGTATATACCATCAGAAAACAAGGCTACAACAATGTGGAGAGGTGGTTGGGAGCACAACATAACTATGTGTAAGAATTGACCAAAACTACTAAATATGTAAAAAATAAAAAATAAAAAAAAATGCCGAGTTTTGAGTGGGGTGCGGGATGGGGGTGGGAGAGAGGCGGGTGTGGTTTGGTGGGGGGGAGTGGGTGGTGAGGGCAACATATATGTGTAAGAAGCTATGTAAGAATTCACCAAAACAACACAAAAAATATGCAAAAAAGGCGGAGGGGGCGGGGAGGGGGCAACTATAATTATATGTGTAAGAATTGACAAAAGCAACACAGAAATATGTGAAAAAAAAAAAAAAAAGCTGTGGAGGGGATCGGCAGTGTGGTTGGGGGGGAGCCCATGCCCAATATGGGTGAAGTCATAAGATGCATAATGCTATACTAAAAATCCAACCAAAATTATAGATATATATATGCTTCCATGCAAACCTAGATCTGCCTTTATTGCACATTTTAGTTCAGCTAGGACAAGAAATGTAAGAGATATATACCTGTAAACACAGCTTACATGCAAAATTTGATGTGAAACAGACATATTTTAAGGGCTATCAGAATTTGGGTTCCATGGTAGCCCAGGGGTTACAGGAACCAAACTTACTTACGATAATGCTATAAGGAAGCAAATGGCCAAATTTGGTTGTGCTAGGGTAAGAATTGTAAGAGATATAGACTTGTAAACACAGCTTACACACAAAATTTGATGTGAAATTGGACACATTTTATGGGCTATCATAATTTAGGTTCCATGGGAGCCCATGTTTATGCAGTCCTTAAGATAATGCTATAAGGAAGCCCATGAACAAATTTGATTGTGCTTGAATAAGAAATGTAAGAGATATAGACTTGTAAACACAGCTTACACGCAAACCTTGATGTGGGACGCCCCACGCCGACACCACACGCCGATGCCAGAGTGATTACATAAGCTCTCTTATTCTTCGAATAGTCGAGCTAAAAATCATTAAAAATTGTTTGTCTTCGCGATAACTCAAGAACAGCTGGAACTACAAACTCGAAACTTGGCAGGAATGTTTGTGTCATGGTGTAGTTGTGCTCCTCCCCTTTTGGGTAGCTTCACATAAGAAATGTGGTTGCCATGGTAACAAAATTGACAATTATAGAAAAAAAGTAGTTTCATCTACACACTTGGATTTCTTATCATAATTCATTTATTCACTTTCCTGTTTTCTTGTTAAAAAATATACATGTATGATTTATTTTCACTCTTTTAAACACAAACTATTAAATAATTTTGACATATGGGATACTTTATTTTGATGAAGAATATGCAAATTAAGCAACCCACGTGAAAGCTAAAGGTAAAATACCTACATATATATATATATAAGGATAACTGCCAATGATACACTATGGTCTATTGAAAACTCACAAAAAATTGCTTTGCTTCCATAACTCAAAAACAGCTGGCACTCAAAACTTGGCAGGAATGTTTGTGTCATGGTTGTCATGGGCGTTCCTGGGGCTAATTTAGGTATACGCACCATCGAGTTTTCTGGGAATCACAAATGCGCCTAACCCCCTATACCTTCAGTTTTTATTGCATTTTTCGCATTTTTTATTTGTTTGCCTTCTTTAATAGCCTGTATGCATGTGCGTCTGTGCGTATGCCCAGGTACGCCCCTGGTTGTTGGGGAGGGGGTGGGATATGTTTTACAAACATTTCTTGTTTCATCTTATCATTAATAATAATTCACTGACATGGTGAATCACTAAAACCCTTTTGAAATAGTTGTTGCAATATACCATTATACATAATAAATATATTGAAACAACTCTTCCCTCGGAAATCTCGTTTAATTTGGGTTGACTGAATCAGGCTTTATAGGACCCAGGTAGTATTTAAGGTTTAGTCAATTGAAATACAGCGTTATGTTTTCAAAAACATAGAAAGAGTCACAGCTCTATGAATTTAAAACCATTTGAGATTTTCAAAGCTACATCACTCTGCACACCCTACATTATCGGTACTCAGTATCAGTACTTTTTGTACTTTGATTTAATACCCCCCACAAAAATCACTCGGACACTTGCACAGTTCCAATCATACAGCTGCCTGTACAGATACAAAAACCGCTAAAAGCATAGCATATAAAATAAACTTAAGTTTCAAGACGTCAAAGGCTAGTTAAATAAAGGAGTTGCGTACCAAGAACAGTCGTGTCCATACAACTGGTTCTCTTTCTCAAATCAAAGAAGAAACCAGCAGTCTCTGACAGTACAGTAAATACGATTGGTCGGATCGTGCAATAAAGCCAATGAGATTGCTTAATACATATCGACGGTAAATTATGGGATATCCGCCATTTTCTCCCACGCCGGAGAATGCGATGCTGAAATTCTACGTAGAAAATTGCTAATTTATCCATTTCTTTGCGTCTTTAACGCAAAAAAAGACAGACATGGAGGCGGTAAGAGCTTTCAACAATGAGGTAAGTATGATGATGTTTATATCCGTTTTAAATAAGGCAAGCAAATCACATTTTATGTTGATGCTTGTGCATGTGGTTTCATTTTTATTTTAAAATGGGCAGATAATTTTCGCTTCGAATCGATATTTTGAAACCACACTACTAACCCTTATTTAAATACATCTAAACATTATCCATTTTCATGGGAGTTGTTTATTCTTTCAGAAATGTTTTGTTACTTATTTCAACTAGGTTTACATTCTTCCTGTTTGAAATCGTTGCAAATTAATTGGTGCTTTGTCTTGTTTGGCTATGCTGTGTCCACCTATCTCGACAACCTGCAGTGCTTTTTTCTACATTTTGGGAACATAACCCATACCCTCAAAATTTGGAATTTTAGCATGACTTTTCGTTAAATTGGGAAACAAAACAGTAAACATTTATTCAGGTGCACAAATTAGCACTTAGTCTGGGCGACCAAAACTTGACTTTCATGTGGTGACCAAACATATTCAATCCAAAAATATGGAAAAAGGGTAATCATTGAACACAAACATTTAACTTAACTGTTCCATTGCCAATGGTAAGCCTGTGGCTTCTGGAGGCCCATCTCTGGTTGTTTAACAGTTGAGAGTGTCTTGGGAAACAACTAGCATAAAATTTTATTTGATTATTATGCCAATATTTGTTCGTCTGCTCTTAAAGGCATTCACACTCGGTGCTTGGACAACACTTTCTGGTAGGGAATTCCAGTCTTCCACTACCCTAATGCTAAAGGAATTTTTTCTGCGTTTAGTTTTGGCTTGTGTTTTAAAAAGTTTTACGGTATTCCCTCTTGTTCTAGTATATGTTGCTAAAGGGAGAAAGTTTTGGATTGATGATATAAAAGGGTAATCATTGAACACAAACATTTAAGTTCGGGGATTTTACCCCGCAGATTTTGCTTTGGTCCCGTGAACTACAAACTTTTGGTCGAAATAAATAGACAAACCCTTTAACAAAATAATAACAAATATATTGCATCACACTCCAATTGATTTTAGCGTGAATTGAATCACAGTCTATATGACGCGTGGATTACCGGTTAACAAACAAACACCTGTTAATCTGGGTCTACGGAACAAAATTACGCGTCGGAAATTATCCAGATTTGAAATATTGCAAATATGGCAACATCGTGTTTGAACGTTAAACATTAAACTTCAGGTAAACTTAATTTTTATAGTGCAAATAGTCACTCGCCCTGTCGGACAACCAGACGCCAACTGTTACTCGTCCGCAGGCAGATTGCACTCGCCAATGCGAGCGGGCGAGTGGAATTTTACACCCCTGTTTTTTTAAGGGGCCGACCCTAAATCAACATGTATGGGGTTTATACAAAATTTTCGGGGGCATAAAGTAATCGCACCCTCCGTCCGTCTGGATTCTGCCTGTTCGTCATTCCGCTTTTCGTGTCCGGACTGTACCTTCAAAACCCCTACATGGATTTTTGACTAACTTGGCAGAAGTGATCACCATAACAAATCGAAGCGCCGTTTTATAAAACATCCTTTAATAACTTTAATTTTTGTGAATTCTGTAAATATTTTATTGGCAAGAAAGGTGTGCAAGGATATGTATTTGAACTTAAAAAACTATTATTCCATTTTACAATAATGTGTCATTATGTCAAAGATTCAAAGTTATGAAAGTTATTGGTGTTATTATAACACTAGCTGTCTTATTTTCTGCATCTTCGGTGTCAGACTGCACCTAGGGTGCGTGCATCTATAAACGTCCGTAAAAAAGGCACCCGAAGACGTCAAATAAATGAGACTACCTCAGACAGTGCATCCCAAACACACGAGCCGTTTCGTAGACTGAGATGACATAAATGAAAATATACTTCTTTGCGCCATTTGTGTATTGAACATACATAAATTAGTAAAGTCTGTTACTCAACAGCATAAAAATAGTATGTCAACACAAAATATAACAATGCGTAATGTCCGGTAAGTTTCGACTGAACGGTCACCCAGGTTAAAATGCGCGCTGTTTATGTACATTTCGCCGATTTATAAATAATTAAATTATCCTCATTAAAATTATATTTCTTTGTTCTTTAAAACGTGCGTAAAACAAAATTAACAAACAACAAACACAAATAAAAAACAAAGTCAGCAAACACAAATAAAGTCAATTTTATTTTTGCCGATTTTTATATTTTTCACATGTTTGACCGCTAGCATTTGTTTTATTTCAGTTTGGTCTAATTAACCGGTAATCAATCAGAAGCCGGTAGCAATCAATTAAACAGTTAATCCATTGAGGTCATAATAATCTCCACCCGCAAAAAGCATCATAAACTTCAAAGATAACCGTTAAATTATTAACACAATAGCAGCGATTAGATTACACAATGACACCATTTATAGACAGGTTATTTTCGCCTCTGTGCCACAAGCTGTGACAGCAGCGAATTTAATTGGTCGAGGGGTCTAGGTCGTCAGCCAAGGTGTCAATCACTGATATGCAGTGCATGCTCATTATTGTGATGTTTGGGCTATCGAAAATAGGTACATGTGTATTGGATTGATGCTTGGAAGCAAATACACGCGCGTCATAAAAATGCACAGGTGGTAAATTAGCTGCGTCAGGATAGGGTCAAATTGAATTTCCATGCGTCAAAACGCATGTGTACGCGTCTGTTGAGAAGTCTGATATCTATCAACCCAATCAAGCGCCTGTCTGACAAGGAGACGGTATATTCCGGAATCCATTACGGACGAGGTCGGCTTGATTTTTTTTATTATTTTTTTGGAATGCAATAAAAACCATAGGGTCGGCGGGAATTTCTAGGGTAGGTCGGGTAACCGGAAACAAACCTAATGATGTTGTTCTTCGTGGTCTTTGTGTAAACATCATTGTCATTAGTATTTTTGTTGGTTGTGGTGAGGTTGATTGTTATTATTTTGTTTTTTGCTACTGCTTCTGTTGTGAATACTATCTACATTAAATTTAAATCGGCGACTTCAATGTGTGTTGACTGAATAATTTTTTCCAGCAAGTGAAATATATGGCGAATGAAATGTATGACGCTCACATTTTATTTTAGTGCCCTCGAAGCAAATATCTGCAGGCAGTCCATATCTATTTTTAATAATGGAGTGTCCATCTATGTCTCCCTAGTATGTCTGATCCCACGTGTTGGGCCGGCCTGACCTCTTGACATGATCGAACGATTTCCTTCCACGTTCGCTGGCATTGTGGTTTGTTATTCTGCATTTTACTCGCATGCTTCCGGCTTGCACATGCTCGTAACGTCCTTCCGGCTGCAGTAGTGGTTTCCTGCCACATTCCCTTGTGCTATCAGTGTTCTCCCCAGGCTATTAAGGCATGTCACATTTAACATGCCTTCACAGCAAAAAGGCTTTTGCAACATGCCTTAATTTTGAAAAGACATAGAACACACTTTAACTATTTTATTTGGTTTAGGTTAAATAAGTTTAAAACACCATATATAAAATCACTAGCCTACTTCTTATATAGATCAAGTGTCTTTGACAAACTACCCATACATATAGGGGTCAGGTATAAAAGATACACTCTGAAGCATATTTTCTCTGATAAAAACAACATGCCTTGAGAAATTCCTGGGGAGAACACTGGCTATGATTAGTCAATTCTGCAGAAAGTGCAAAATCGTCTGTTTCCGGCTTGCGCGTGCCGGTAACCACATTCTGGTTGCGTTTTCCTGACACAATCCCTCGTGCTATGATTTGACATTCTGCAATTCATGCAGAACGGTTTGGATTCATGTTTCTAACTGATTTGCAGTAGTGTTAGGGCTGTCTTTCAGAGTATCATCTTCGTGGGAAGTTGACCTTGGTGCTGATCAATCTATTTATCGTTTTCATGAGGACTCTTGTACCATTTGGGTTGAGATGAATACCGTCCCTGTGGAAATACTGATATAAGACATTCCCGTCGCCGTATACAAAACTATTATGGCAGTCAATCAAGGTCACATAATGATTTGATCATGCGATTTATAGGAGTCATATCTCCATCCCGTCTTGAACACGAAGAGCACACACAGACAGCAATTTTGTTTTGCAGATGTTTGATGGTCTGGCCGTGTTTGGTACGGAGTGTGTCAATATGTCACCATTATTAACTACATTTGCGCGCACGTAAATCACTATGTTACAATATTCTTCTAATGACCAGCTTATCAATTGCGATTTAATGTCGCCCATTGTAGCACCTGGCAAGGTATTATGAACCAATTCATCATCTCTCATATCAGTGTTTCAACTGACTTTTTCATTTGGGGGTACATGTACACCCTACTGTTAAATTTTGGGGGTACACTACAAATTTAGGGGGTACACTATGAATTTTTAAGATTTTTAAACCTTTCAACATACTTTATTTGCTACTGAAGGCATTACAATACACAGCACATTGTAATATTCAAGTTGACAACAGTTTTTTTGTTGTTTTTTTCTTCTGTGAGGTCAGTTTTCTGTGCGTGATTTTTTGTTTTCATGCGTGATTCACGCACATGTGCGTAAATGGGAACAGTGCATATCCTACTTTATTCTACCATAATAAGCAATAATTGTTTAGTGAATTAATCAAAAACTTTAATTTTTTGTTACAGCTGTCTGCTCTTTATGAAGGCAAGCCGCCCATTTCCAGGGCCAAGATGGCACAGTTGACCAAGTGTGCCATAAAGGCCATCAAGTTCTACAAGCACGTGGTCCAGAGTGTCGAAAAATTTATTCAGAAGGTAAAGTGTAAAAGTAGCTTTTTATACGCCTAATTTTAAAATGGGACATAGTATCCGTCCGTTAACAATTAGTCATATCACTTGATAGCTATACAAGTATAACACCAGCAATCGTGAAAAATCATAGGTACCCTCGGTTAGAGGGGGACCCTATTGCTGTTGGGGTCAGTCTGTCCCGGTCACAAAGACCTCATGCATTGATTTCTCCGAACATATAACACCAGCACTTGGTAATAGAAGGAACCTTATTAGCTCGACTATTCGAAGAATAAGAGAGCTTATGTAATCACCCCGGGGTCGGCGTTGGCGTCGGCGTCCCACATCAAGGTTTGCGTGTAAGGCCAAACAGAATTATATGTCTGGTTCAGGTTACCCAACCGACCCTAATTTTTTCCTGCGTGTCTAAACTTTTTTTCCGAAATTTCCAAAGTACGAAGTTGAACGAGTACGAATGTGCAATGTGAAAAAAATAACCAACGCTGCATAAACTGTATCACCGTTTTTATCTTGTATATATACCGGTTAAATTTCACTGCGCTATCCTTAGCGACACCTGTATAGTCACCAACTTCGAGAATATTCGTTACGAGGAATGAAGTTTAACCGGAAGAAGAAGAAGTACAGTAATAATTGTCTCGCTTTTCCGGCAAGCGTCTGGATCACTGCAAGGTCATTCAGAAGGTGGTGGGGTAAGACATGTAACATGGAGAGTATTTTGGTTATCACGATTGACAAATGTCGTCATGTGAAGGCCAAGCAGATTTACATGGCCACAATATAACACAGCTGGCGATTTCATGAGGTATTGGGAACGAAACACCCACCAGCCAGCAAAGATTATCTACCCCACTGCGTCGTTAGCAACGTATTTGGGAAGCAATCGGACACCACATTTGAGGTGTTCGCGTGTTTCTTTTTAGTGTTTCTTTGCTAAAGTGTTGATGGCATGTTATATATGATTACCGAGGCATAAACTGTGGTTTAATACGAAACTCTGAAAGCATTTTAAAATCATAATTATGTAGGTATGCCATGACATAATACAGTTTAAATATTATTAAATGTCCGGAATTTCCTCCTGTCCAAGTATATGATATGACATAATATTACAAAGCAAATGTGTCGGACCACTAGTTCAGTTAATGGTCCCCTTCGAAAAATTATATAAGCAGGTTAGCATGCCACAGAGGATGACTGAAAGCCAAAGAATGCTACATATCATAGTTATGCTCGTGTAAAATAATAGTTATGCTCGTGTTATTACACCAAAAAGCAGTGTCAGAAAGCAGTAATGGTATACTACATCAACAGAATTGCATCCTAAAAGTGAAAAACAAATAATAGATGGACATACATGACATACATGATACTCGCCTTTAATGTGGCATTTAATACAGGATATATAGTTTCATAATACAGGCTTTTCAAAAATAAAAAATAAAATGCCTACCTACCTACCCTAATTTTTTTGACTCCGTAACCTGAACCAGACATATAATTCTGTTTGGCCTAAGCTGTGTCTTATCACTTACATTTCTTATCCTAGCACAACCAAATTTGTTCATGGGCTTCCTTATAGCATTATCTTAAGGGCTGCATAAGCAATTTGGGTTCCTGTAACCCATGGGCTCCAATGGAACCTAAATTATGATAGCCCATAAAATGTGTCCCATTTCACATCAAATTTTGCGTGTAAGCTGTGTTACAAGTCTATATCTCTTACAATTCTTACCCTAGCACACCCAAATTTGGCCAATCTCCCCTGCGCTCCCCCCACCCCACCCCCACTTGAAACTATATTTATATATTTCTGTGTAGCTTTTGTCAATTCTTATACATATATGTTGCCCCCCCCCGCTCCCTACCTGTTATTTTTTTTTAAATATTTCTTTGTTTTAGTCAATTCTTACACATATGTTGGCCCTCATCCACGCGTCTCTCCCCCCCCCCCCCCCCCCCCCCCCCCACGCGCACGCACACACGAATTTTATATTTTTTTTGTTACATATTTCTGTGTTGCTTTTGTCAATTCTTACACATATATGTTGCCCCCTCCCCCCAACCCCACACATATATGTTTCTTCATTCACCACCCCCACTACCCCCACCATCCACCCCCACCTCTCTCCCACCCCCACACTGCAACCCACTCAAAACTCGGATTTTTTTTTTTGATTTCTGTGTAGTTTTGGTCATTTCTTACACATAGTTATATTGTGCTCCCAACCCCATCCCACATTGTTGTAGCATTGTTTTTATGATGGTATATACTAGCTATAAATTTATTATTATCCGAAAAATCGAATAGTCGAGCTGCGCTGTTCTCCGACAGCTTTTGTTGCTTTTGACATATTTCGAGCCTATTGTATTTGGTGGGGGAGAGAATTTCTATAGGTTACTGTAAATCACTGTTAGCCATACAGTTTCATGAGCAAAGTGTGATATTCAGTTTTTCTTCAGATTATGAGGCCCACCCAATAAATACATTTGTGACCAGTACACATAATAACACATTAAAGAATGTTGTATATTTATTGTGTTGTGCTGTGATTTTTGGTCTAAAAACAATTAAGAAATACCAGACAAGTTTTGTATTCAAAAGCTAAATTATAAACATATATTTTTTCATTAAATTAAATTACAAAGTGTTGTTAAGCTATTCTTACCCTCAATATAGCAATGCTATACAAATACAAAAACTAAGAGTGGGCTTCGATTTATATACCTGAGTTGATCAGCCATGAAGCGTGCTGGCTGTAAATATTCAAGCTTTCCATGCTTTTTCACTGACCAAGTAGCGTTGGGAAATGCGTCTTTAAGGTCTCAATGACCTTATATAGATAAGCATTTTATAAGTTAAACAGCCAGCCACACTCATGTCAATTTATACTATAAATGTACATGCACATTTCCAATGGTGAGAGGGGGAATTTTCATAAGTTAGTTGTACATAAATATCAGGTTGTTTTAATTGCCTGGTTTCAATACATGATACATGATTTAAATATTGTTATTTTTATAGTATTTCCTTGTTTACACGAAAAAAATACGAAATTCCTCAAAATTAATCCAAAAACTATAACAGTGTTCACTTTTAATCATCAATGTTAAACATCATTCCCGATTAGCTTGCAATTATTCACACCGAAGGGGTATTTTATTTCAGAATTGGGAAAAAACAACTATATTTGGCAAATGGGAACGGGTCCGATAGTTGGACCCGTGAGAATAGTAGAAAAAGGCCTGCATTAGAAAGTATGGGTTTATAAACTGCCCTAATGGCAGTGGAACAGATATTTCAGTTGTATATATTTTGCTATTACTTTGTCTATTGATGGATCTTTATTTAATGTGTGTGAGATGATGAGCTTTTAAATGTCAGTTTAATTAATTTTGACATTAAATGTTTCAGTGTAAACCGGAGTACAAGGTTCCGGGCCTGTACGTGATTGACTCGGTAGTACGACAGTCTCGTCATCAGTTCGGCTCACACAAGGATGTGTTTGCTCCACGATTCACGAAGAACATCATCACCACATTCCAGAATTTGTTCAAGTGTCCAGGTGAAGAGAGGGTAAGTTTTCTATGCTGGTCATGTTTTGTTTGGCCGGCCACATTCCGATATTCTTCTAGTGTCGAGGTGAAGAGAAGATGAATGAAGGTGCCTTCATCTTTCTATACAGCAAATTTTTTCTCGCCCTTTTGGGAATGGTACCAGTACCCAGTGAATTGGGAAAAATTGCATTGTTTTGCCCTAAATTGCCGAATTTCGGCCCCAAAAATGGCCAAACGAGTGCCCTGGATACTTACTTTATGATTGATTGTTCAGTATTATCCTTTCAATAGGTTCCATGAATATTGAAAGCTTTCACATCTAAACATTTCCCCTTTTAAAAACATTCTCATAAATAGCGCAAAATCATGGACTTAACCCTTCATTTATATGTAAAACGACAAATTTCAAAGAACAATGCACATAATTTGCATAATTTCTAAGCCATGGGCCCCTTCCCAAAAACTGTCTGAGCTTCCAGCACGTTGGGCATGTGAGAATAATATCCCAAATAGTTATTAGCAACGAAAACGTAGATTTTCTGACATTTATTACAGTTGTCATCATCATAGCCCGAGTAGTAAATTCATTATCCGCCAGTCTTTTTCTGCCGGGTTTCTCTCCTTCGAAATAATGAAGAAGGGACATTGTAGGTTATAATTAGACTGGCAACTACCTTCAATTCATAATCGGTCAGTTTACATCGAGGTATTGATTCATACTAGTCTAGATCATCAGCGACGCTTGTTTTCAAGGCAGACATCTAGAACCGTTCTTCTATTTTTTTTGACGCGGCACCCATTTTACCAAGATTCTGGTTTGTTTCATTATATCGAACTAATTTGGCTGATACAGACACAACTCAGGGCTCCGGAAATATGGTTGCCCGACGCCCCGGGCAAGTGGATTTTGGGTGCGGGCAGGTGACCTTCGTAAATCTGGTTGTCCGTCACTTGCCCGATGGACGTTTCATTATCAGATAAAAATCAAGGGAAAATTTGCCTGGACTGTGAAGTTTGCCGATAATTTCGTAGTAATTAACCACCCGTCACCTTCGCCGCGAGCAATTACTGATAAGTGTCATAAAACTGACCTGTTAAAACTGACCTGTGTTGTTCGTTATTGTTTAATCCCTCCCACTTGACAGTTTATCAGAATTTGATTGGCCGAGGAACGCTTGGGGTGCCAATCTTCAATTGAAGACGTGCGGTCTTTAGAATTCGTATACCGTGTGAAATATACCACAGTAACGAGCCCCTCTATGCAGGAAGTAATTAAGTCATGCGCCAGATTAGTGTGAAATACACATCAGTGTGTAAATCAGTTATTGAGATGGTGTTGTCGCTTTGTATGTCGGTCGGCGTGTCGTAGGTAATATATTCTGTTCAATAATTAAAAATCATGACGCAACACTTAACCTAGTACTGTATCCATATTATCCAATCAAATAACCGATGTATTTTTATCAGCCAATGAAACAACTCCCGTTCACTACCACGTGGTAAAGTGAAACAATGGCGATTCAATCAAACCAATTTGTAAACAAGTAGGACAATTAAACGATTATGGCAATTTGACGGCGTTGTTTGATGAGCAAAGAAACTATCGACGCATGTCGCTATCGACGCATGTCGTAATGAATAGCTAGGTGTGCATCTGTTTCTATTTCAAAATGCCATGTTTGTTTTGAATGAATCCGAGATCAATGACGGAACGGCGTGTTTTTGTTTTGAACTTGTATCGAAGATGTGCTTCGACCTTGGCTAGTTTCGATAATTATTCGAAGAAATGCAATTTGGCATCTCAAAAGATATTAACAGAAAAACAACTACAGTACCAGTCAAATTTAGGCATAAACCGTGCTAATAATTTCCAACACATAAGATTTATCTACATGAATTATATAACGAAAGTGAAAGTAGGAAAAAAGTTCTGTTTGACCTAATGCATCATTCTTTTCATTCTTTTTATCTGGTGTAGTCTATAACAAATGTAAAAGTAGAAACAAGTTTTGTTCGACCTAATGCATCTTTTTTTTGTTAACTGTCTGCCCTTTTGCACTAGGAGCAAGCATCTTGTACATCTTAATTCCATAAGCATTAGGGTCTACCAATTTGTTACCAGGTTCATCAGTGATGTTATATCCTCGGGGTATCCTCACTGACACCCCACTCCCCCTCTCCCACCGGTGGAGGAAAACACTGATATGTGCACAATGGTCACAAGCTATAGCTCTGATCCTTCATGATTTAAGTCATTCATTTTACAATGAAATTATGTAAAAATTTATGACAAAAAAAAACAGTGAGAGAAAAGGATTTAACTTAGCGTGCGGTCTCGACGTAGCTTTATTTTGGGGCAAGTGACTTTTGAAATTGGGGCAAGTGACATTTTGGGCAGGGCAAGTGGATTTTGAAAATCTACTTGCCCTGGGCAAGTGAATTTTCAAAATATTTCCAGACCCCTGCAACTACTATCCAAGATACACAGAACGGCAGAAAGACAATAAATTAATCAATAAACAAAGAGGGAAACTTCATTATATCAAACTAAATTTGAGTAAATCTGGTTTGTCTCTGCACAAAAGGTCAAGACATTTGTATTTACTATCAAACGTCGAAAATGATCAAGACTAAATATAGCATCTTCGTCCCCAACCGCGTTCGAAAACGGCAAATAAAATTGAAAATCAGTCTGTTCTGAAACTGAGTCGTTTCCGACAATGTATAAACCAGATTAATGAACTTTTAAATTTGTTCACATGCAAAGTCGTTAATTGTTGGGTCAGATTATGTTCAGATTCATTTTTGCATTACATTTTCGTCGAATTTTTAACATGGTGACGGGCATATGGGCTTGCAAAATTTATATGCACGACTTGATTTTTACTGACTTCAGGCTATTGGCTAATTTCTAAGACTAGAAGGCTTGGCTGTATTAAAAACATTAAATTTTGATTTCAACCATTATTAAAATCTAATTAACACACCAATGATCAAATATATGTTGTTGTCATTTGTTTACAGAGCAAGATTGTTCGTGTGTTAAATCTGTGGCAGAAAAATGAAGTGTTTCCCAGTGAAATTATCCAGCCCCTTCTGGATCTGGCTGCAGACCCCACAAAACCGTCAGCAATAGCTGCAGGTATGTTTATATCTATTGTTTAATGACAGGAAATTTAATTAAGTAGTTATTCAAATCGACATGCCATTTATTTTTATGCGTCGTCTGGTTAACAGTAGTAAGGCCTTTCACATATTCTGGGTCATTTTCAGCACATTTTAGGCCATATATGACAGTTTTTAGCTCGACTCTGATCAGCAGAGCTTATGCCGAGGTGCGGCGTCCGTCGTCTGTCTGTCCGTCCGTAAACTTTTATAGCGACTACTCCTCTGGAACTACAGGATGGATATTCATGAAACTTTACAGAAATGTTGCCCATGAAGTCTAGTTGATCCTAGCAAAAATTCATGTTGATGTGAAATCCAAGTTGGCGACCAAAGCTAAAAATTGATTTTTAAAATACAAGTTTGTAGCGACTACTTCTGGAAAACTATAAGTGATATTGATATGGGACTTTTTCTAAAATGATCAGCATGACATGATGTTGGTCCATGTCAAAAATCGTTTTGATTCGACGCTAAACATGGCTGCCAGTGGCCATCTTTGTTTACATAGAGTTATATAGTAAAAACTTGTAGCGACTACTCTGAAACTACTATTTTCATGAAACTTTACAGGAATGTTGCTCTTGATGTCTGATTGATCCTAGCAAAATTTCAGGTCGGCTAGAATTCAAGATGGCCGCCACAGCTAAAAATAGATTTTTAAAAAATCAGTTTGTAGCGACTACTTTTTGAAAACTATAAGTGATATTGATATGAGACTTTTTCTAAAATGATCAGCATGACATGATGTTGATCCTTGTCGAAATTTATTTCGATGCGACTTTAAACATAGCGGCCATTTTTGTTTACATAGATTTATATAGTAAAAACTTGTAGCGACTACTCCTCTGAAACTACTTGAAGAATTTTTTATGAAACTTCACAGGAATGTTGCTCTTGATGTCTAATTGATCCCAGAATTTGTTTAGGTCGGCCGGAAATTCAAGATGTCCGCCATGGCTAAAAACTGATTTTTAAAAAAAGTTTGTAGTGTCTACTTCTTGAAAACTGTTATTTTGAATCGACATTAAACATGGGCATCAGTGGCAATCTTTGTTTACATAGAGTTTGTATAGTAAAAATTTGTAGTGACTACTCCTCTGAAACTACTCGACGGATTTTCATGAAACTTCACAGGAATGTTGCTCTTGATGTCTAGTTGATCCTTGCACAATTTCAGGTCGGCCGGAAATTCAAAATTGCCACCACGGCTAAACATAGATTTTTAAAAAACAAGCTTGTAGCGACTACTTGAAAACTGTAAGTGATATTGATATGGGACTTTTTCTGAAATGATCAGCATGACAAGATGTTGATCCTTGTCGAAAATTATTTTGATTCGACATTAAACATGGCTGCCAGTGGCCATCTTTGTTTACCTAGAGTTATATAGTAAAAACTTCAACTTGTAGCGACTACTCCTCTGAAATTACTTGACAGATTTTTATGGAACTAACTTTCTAACACGTTGAACTACAAGTGGGGTTTGAACTCGCAGTGGTGCCGAAATAACCTATATATATACAACGTGTGGATGCGCCATTCAACAATTCAATTCTTTACCAGTAGATTTGTCTGGCTTATTTACATTGATCCATACATTGCAGTCCAGGCAGCAGTTGACCGTGTTATGGCTAATAGCGGTAAACCATCTAGCAGTTCACAACCACAGCCGCCCCTGCCACAACCCCCATCGGAAGCATCAGCCCCTGCAGAACCCCCCGGAGATGAGATCAGTCAGGCGGCGGCCGAGAGCATGTTGGCCACGCAGAATGATATGCTGAACACAGTCACTCAGTTATTGCAGCAGACTGACTCGGTAAGCTTGTATGCAATGCTTTTGTAAGTAGAAGTTGTGAAATAATTTCTATACTTTATATGTCATCAATGACCGGTATAGGGAACTCAACACGTGGTCAGCGTTTAAAACAATAGTTTGGTTTATTACTTAGGCCAAACAAAATAATATGTGTGGTTCAGGTAACCCGACCGACCCTATTTATTTACCGCCGAATCGCCGACCCTATTTATTTTTTTCGGGTTGAGAACGAATTTTCGTGGGTACGTTCGGTAAAGAGTACGAAACACCGCGAAGTACGAAACGCCGCGAGTACGAAACAACGCATAATACAACATGGTGGCGACCGTGTTCGCGTTTACTTTCGAAAGATGTATTCACGGCCCGGAAAAAAAAAATGATGAAGGCAGTCGTAAACCAAGCTACATTGATCGATATATTTCAAGAAAATCTCCACGATTCTGGCTTAAAAACCAGTTCATTTCAGTGTTTCGCCTATGAGAATATGGGAGATGGAAGTCCCTTCGAGTAGCAATGCAAAACCCGATAGGTGGCGCCGCGTAAGCTATATTTAGAATTTAGGAATATCCCAACCTGGAGTTTGGTACGTCAAATTACGCATCTTTTAAGTGCTAAGACACTAAAAAGTGGAACTTTTTATGTTGAATATAGGAAGAAAACACTGCATACATTACGTAATTGACCTCACGGCTTTTGTTATTTATTGGTCGATGAAAAATAAATGGAAGCGAAGTGCGGTTTTTGGAAGTTCAGTATTAAATCGGATGATTACGCTCTAGTTTATGTACAAATAAAGTACTTCAATAATTAATCTTCAATTTGTTTTATATTTAATCTCACAAAAAATGACGTACTCGTGGTGTATTTGCGCATTTTTCAACACCTGCTAACATCAGAAAAGACAACTCTTGTCATGTGACTGTAATGCGCATGCGTGGTACTACAAACAAGATCGTCTTTTTCGAGTCTTATTTCGGACTAGAAACTTGTTCGGGATCCACTAATAATTCTCATGAATTCTTTAGTGAAATAACACTTTAAATATTTCATACACATGTTATCATTCATCACGAAAGAACTTTTGGCTTTTTTAGGCTAATTTACTCATTTTTCAGAATTGTTCAAATTTGACCTTGACATTGTCACGATAAGTCATGTAGGCCATCTAACGCGAGTACTCATTTGTTTACATAGCAAAGATGACGGGTTTGAGACCAACTTGTGAAAATAGTAGCACATATTTAAAAGAAAAAGGGAAAGAAACATTCATTTGACACATTACTTTGTAAATAAAGATCTGCATGACTTCATTGCAAGGAAAAAACAATATTTATCAGCTAGGTTGCTTTTTTCCGAAAAATTGATAAAAAGGCTTATTCATTTTGGCAATTGTTGGACACAAACATTTTTTTTTTTGCATGTGGGGTGGTTCATAAACTTACTTTTTTTTCCTCAATGGACTATTTTGATGATACTGTTTAGAAAATACTAATCAGTTTCCCAATATTTTCTAATTTGAAAAATGCGTTTGCATTGCTACTTCGAGGTATTTTTTAAACATGTGACACGATCATGAACATATTTAAATAAAAGTGAAGCCGTTTTCTTTCAACTATGTACGTTATTAAGGGTGAAATATTATAATAAATTTTAATAGTTTAAATATCAATGTTCTCCAGAAGTGGATGGGACACCGTTCACTTATATACCGAGTGCAGACTTTGCATCTTTGCAACCCTCTTGTCAATTTCTTTTTAATATATTTCACTTTCAAAAAGGACTTAAAAACAGATATGTGCATTTTTATTTTAGTCAAATGAATTTATTTTGCTCTGACATGCTACATTTTTTTAAAATATTGTCCTGGTTGTATAAAGAGCCAATAACCAAACAAACATATTAAGCAAAGTATTACAAAAGTATTAAAACACTGTGTTTGACCTATTTTTGGAACGTGTCGAGAGAAAAAAATAAAAAAATAAAATATAAAAAAATCCCTACCTACCTACCCTATTTTTTTCCCCAATGTTACCTGAACCACACATATTATTTTGTTTGGCCTTATTTGAGATACTGTTAAACAGCTAATTTTGTTTTATGCACAGATTTCCTTTGTTTTTTTTCTCAATTTTAACAATTTTCCTTGCATGGTCATTGATGTCACCTGTAAAGGCACTAATTACTATCTTGTTACCAGGGCAACACCAGCTTAAGTGCTCAGCAGCAACAGTTACAACAGCTGCAGTTGCTACAGCAACAGTTAATACAGCAGACCCAGCTGATGCAGCAACCCTCGGGTGCGGGGCCAATCATCGACAGTAACCTGCTGGCCCAGATACAGACCCTCACCAACCAACTCCTCGCCAAGACAGAGACCAAACCCGAGGGTGGTGGATTCAATACAGTAAGTTGCATTCCTTGATTGAAGAAGAGATGGTAGTGCTTGAACGATCTAGTTGTACTTTTACTGTCCAGTTGTCTAAACGTGCCAAAATTAATGCCCAATTTTAGGATATGATCAAAATATGTAAAAAGATATAACGGCAGTCATTCATATCATTATATTAACCCTTACCGGCTACATATATATATATAATGGACTGTTCTTTCTTTGAATTAAGACCATTCCATTTATGTGACAAAGGGGTGTTGATGGGGGAAATGACTGATCACTGCAGCATGAGAATGTGTATTGGGTGATTGGAGGTGAGATTTGCAGCATGAGAATGTTCATTGGGTGAATGGAGGAGAGATTTGCAGCATGAGAATGTGCATTGGGTGAATGGAGGAGAGATTTGCAGCATGAGAATGTGTATTGGGTGAATGGAGGTGAGATTTGCAGCATGAACATGTGTATTGGATAAATTGAGATGAGGTTTGCAGCATGAGAGTGTGTATTGGGTAAATGGAGATGAGGTTTGCAGCATGAGAGTGTGTATTGTGTGAATGGAGGTGATATTTGCAGCATGTGAATGTGTATTGGGTGAATGGGGCCATCAATAAAAAATTGTTTGTTTGCTGTGCTCCTACCCAGAATTTTGAGGATGGGTAGGTAGGTAGGGATTATATTTTTTTTTATATCAAAAGCTTATCCAATCTACAACACTATAAAGGCCCTAGTACGATGTTAGGGCATAGGTTATTAAAACTAAACACAAGGACTTGCAGATTATTATTTTAGCCATGTGTATTTAAGGTAGGAAAAAGCTTTATTTTTAGATATTTTTTTTATATATATTGTTCGCATATATTATGCCATTTTTGTACTAAGGCAACTTTTTGATAACCTTTGCAATCCAGATTAGATGCTTAACAACTCTGGCTAATAAAAGTATCATTTGAATAAAAAAAAATAATAATAATAATAATTTCGGCCCGAGGTCATTAAAATATTTTGAGTCTCGGCCGAATCGGATGAGTCGGTCGGAGCACGGCAAACAAACATATTTGTATTGATTGCCTGGAGGTGAGATTTGCAGCATGAGAATGTGTATTTGGTGAATGGAGGTGAGATTTGCAGCATGAGTATGTGGTAAATGGAGGTGAGATTTGCAGCATGAGAATTGAATTGAATTGAATGTTGTTTAACGGCTCATCAACACAGTATTGGTTATTTAGAGCCGCCCCAGAGAGAGGGGAAGGATACATAGGGGAGAATGTGCATTGGGTGAATGGAGGTGATGTTTGCAGCATGAGAATGTGTATTGGGTGAATGGAGGTGATATGTGTATTGGCTGTGGAGGTGAGGTTTGCAGCATGATAATGTGTATTGGGTAAATGAAGGTGATAGTTGCAGCATGTGTATGTGGTAAATGGAGGTGAGATTTGCAGCATGAGAATGTGTATTGGGTGAATGGAGGTGAGATTTGCAGCTATAGATATAATTGCAGGCAGCACACCATAGAAGAATTGAATTGAATGTTGTTTCTTATCAACACAGTATAGGTTATTTAGAGCTGCCCCAGAGAGAGGGGAAGGATACATAGGAATCCGGGAACCTGCCCTACTCCTATTATGGAATAGATACCTGTGGTTCTTTAACGTGCTCGGAGGAAAGACCGATACACGGGACCGCCCGGTTTACGCCCCCATCCAACGAACGGGGCTGAGGGAAAGTGTCTTGCCCAAGAACACACCGACGGAACTCAGTGGCACCAAGGAGGATTGAACCCGGGGCCTCCGGTTACAAATCCGACTGCGCCATGCCAGCCCTCACACCATAGAAGAAGAAACTCGGTCTATAATTTAATATTAAAAGCTGTGTCTGGGTCAGAAAAACTTTAAACATTTTAATTCAATTGCTTATATCTCTTTCAGCATTATTTCTTTATACTGTTACATTTATTTTGGAGATGTCGAAATCAGACTTTGTTTATTACTATATAGTGAGTTTGGTTTCTATTGCAGAAACTACTCGACTTTGACTATGGAGATAGTGATGATGAAGAAGACAGAAGGCAACCAAATGAAACTAACGTTGCGGGGTATGTAAAATTCAAAGTATAGCCTAAATTAGAGTTCAGAAATTATTTCCATTGAGCTTTGAATTTGCTTTAAGAATATGACTTGTGTTTTAATGGAAGACACTTGGAGCCTAATATTGTGTCAAAGTTAGAGGTGTTGTCATGACAGTAAACCTGATCTTTGGTTGTGTTATTTGCAGGAATGTTCAGACTATTCTGAATGACTCGACCCTGATGCAGCAGATCCACCAAATGTCCCAGACCATACAGAAAACAGAGCAACTAAAGACAGAGCTGAGTGAGCAGGAGAAACGTCGCAGGGTACTGGAACAGCAACAAGCTGAGTTTGATCAGCAAATAGCACATGTATGCTACATTCTTGGCATCAGTTGTTTTAAAGAAAAAAGTAGTGAAAAATTGTTTGGGCACAGGACTTTTCTGTTTCTTCCAACAGCTGTTCAGTAAAACACCTATAGATTGTAACATGCCATGCACTAGTCGCATAACTCTATAACCTATTTTGACAAAGTTATGCATCTTTTTGTAGTCAGTCCATTTCGTCGTTAACTTTTTTCGGTGTAAAGCTCCTATCTCAGAAACTGCTCGTCAGAAACTTTACACATGCATTCACTATTATATGAGGAACTCGGAACAAACAAGTGCCATAACTCAGTTATGAATTTTACAGAATTGTGCCCTTTTCCAACTTATTTGCACAATAAATAGACAAGGCCTTGAAAAGTCGAGCATGCTGTTTTTCGACAGCTCTTGTTTATATTCATATTCTTTGTTACTATTTCATCAGATAAATGTCACGTATCTGATACGGTGCAGCAGAGTTCATTCATTGTCACATATTCAAAGATTTATCTGATATGGTGCAGCAGAGTTTGTTCATTGTCACATATCTGATGCGGGGCAGCAGAGTTCATTCATTGTCACGTATCTGATACGGTGCAGCAGAGTTCATTCATTGTCACATATCTGATACACTGCAGCAGAGTTCATTCATTGTCACGTATCTGATACGGTGCAGCGGAGTTCATTCATTGTCATGTATCTGATATGGTGCAGCAGAGTTCATTCATTGTCACGTATTTTATCTGATATGGTGCAGCGGAGTTCATTCATTGTCACGTATCTGATGCGGTGCAGCAGTGTTCATTCATTGTCACGTATCTGATACACTGCAGCAGAGTTCATTCATTGTCGCGTATTCAAAGATTTATCTGATACGGTGCAGCAGAGTTCATTCATTGTCACGTATCTGATACACTGCAGCAGAGTTCATTCATTGTCGCGTATTCAAAGATTTATCTGATACGGTGCAGCAGAGTTCATTCATTGTCACGTATCTGATACAGTGGAGCAGAGTTCATTGTCACATATTCAAAGCAAAAGGTCAAAATAATGGCTAAAACAGTTAAGTGGTCAAGCTAAGCTTATGAGCAAACAGAGTTTAGGGTTGGAGGTGTGTGCTGGATTCAGTCTGTCTTTTCTTAGCAACATCAATTTTACGCTCAACATCTTGCTAAGGAACACTTCAGTTTATCAAATTATCTTATACATGTCACAAAATACTGGAGGTTGAATTGTCAAACCTCTTATTTCAGGGTATACAACCCCCACCCCCTCCATTTTCTGCCCCACCCCCACCAGCACCTGATGATGGATATAGAGAAGAGGGTGAATACGAGGAAGAACAACTTCTTGACGAGGATTTCCGAGACCACCACCAGCTGCGTGACAGGGATGATAGTAGGGACGTGCGACGTGACCGGAGAAGGCGGTCAAGGGACAGATCAACCAGATCAAGGTCTGTGCATTTTATATAGAGACGTCACATTTAGGGTTTACTACGAAAAAAGCAGGGTGAAACCTATATTGTATTTCTGTCAGCAGTGTTGTTGATGTGTGCATGATCTGATATTCAGAATATATTGATTTGTTTCTAAATCTCATGTGTATCATACGTTTTTCTACGTAATTTGCATATCATTATTGGCCCTATACATAACCTTTTTTTGTTGTTTTTGTTTTTTGCATACAACATTACATTAAAAAAATACAATTACTACACAAATTTAAACAGCACAACATTTATACCTGCTTCATGCTAAGCTCAGTGTTTATAGGATACAGCGCAGTAGTGCATCAGTTTACACATGAGATATTGAAACTATCTGGCATAGTATGCCAAGTTTAATTGTTTTCTCCCCGTGTGGTTGGCGGGGTAGAATACAACCACTGCAAACACACCGTCACATGGAGACGGGTAGGACCCCCATATTCATTTTGTCGTTTTTTGTTCATGCTCATTAAAGGTCTTCATCATGACCCCTGCATTGTTTCAGGTGCCATCTCGCTCATATCACTAAGATTAGTGGCAGAAAAACAATAAACGTGGCTCCAGCATAAATGGAGTGTCTACAATAGAATTTGCAGCAACTCTGCAGTTCTGGGTGAGAAGGTCCTAGGCCCATTCACCATATTTTATCTCGATGTACATGGAGGATGAGCCTGGCATGTTCATGTCTGTTAGGAGCCATATAACCTTTCATGTGTTGGTGCGCCTTTATAAAACTCCATACAATTAATTGTTTTCTAGTGGTTGGATTGTGTCATTCCCAAGTTGTAAGGCCCCATTTTATGTTTAATAAACATATTGTGCCTATAAATTCTGACGAGTAAACTGACTTTCTCCAGTAACATCATGCTTTTGACAAACTTGCAGTAGTCCGAAAAGGAGGAGAAGGTCTCGGTCCAGGTCCAAAGAACGAAGACGTAGATCCAGATCTAAGGACAAGGATAGAAATAGTACACGGTAAATATTTATGAAGAACACGATATGTTTGTATTACGACCCACCAAATGTTTTTTATGTCCTGACTTTGGTTGTGGAGGTGGCATAGTGTTACACTTGTCTGACTGTCTGTATGTATGTTAACCTTGGTTTAGTTATTTAGCTCTACTGCCCTATAAAGGGTCGGATGAGTTTGATCTTTGAACCTTGTTACACATGATCAGAGGTCAGCAGACCTGATCAGAGATCGGCAGGACTATTGTTGAGGTGCGACATCTGCCAACTGTCCGTCAGTTCGACAACTTAATAGTTGTGATTTCTCCTCTGAATCTACAAAACCGGATGGATTTTCATGAAACGTAACAGGAATGTTGCTCTGGAAGTCTGTTTGGTCCAAAGTAGTAATTGGGTTGATAGAAAATTTAAGATGGCCACCATGTTACTAAAAATGTGTTTGAAAAGACAATTTTGTGGCTTCTCTAAAAGCATTACTGGTACTGATTTGGAACCATTGCCAAAGTTACTGGCATGACCAGCAGAAATTTATTTTGATTCAACATCAACATTTCTTTATATAAAGTTATATTCGAAACACTAATGGCTACTACTCTTCTAAAACTAATTGATGGATTTTCATGAAATTTTACAGTCAATCCTATGATCTTTCTTGACGTGTAGTTGGTCCTCATTAAAAAAAAATAATAAGGAAATTAAAATTGTGTTCTTTGATAAACACATTTAAGTCTCATGTCGATACATTGTAGGTCCAAGGATAGAGATAGGCAGAAGGAGAAGGAAAAAGAAAGAAAGAAGAAATTTTTACCTCCTCTCCGAGGTAACAATGTCACCAGTAAGTATTTAATGCAGCTTGATTGTTGTCCCCTTTCCCCAAGTATGAAATCTACATTCATAGATTACTACATGTAGTCCCAGACTTAAAAAAAGCAACAAAAGTTTTTACCTTTATACACGGGTTGACCTTGATACAGAGGTTGACCGTTATACACATGCTGACCTTGATACACAGGTTGACCTTTATACACAGGTTGACCTTGATACATAGGTTGACGTTTACACAGGTTGACCTTGATACACAGGTTGACCTTTATACACAGATTGACCTTCATACACAGGTTGGCCTTTATACTCTTTCAAGCACCTACACTGGAGAACACTGTATACCATCACTACTGACCAGCACTGTATAGAAATGCATTTTCTGAAGAACACGGTATGTCTTTATTACGACCCACCGAATGTTTAAATTCAAAAGACAAAAGACTGTGTATTGTAGCATGGTCACTGAAATTCCTTTTGTATTTACATAGGTGTAAATCGTTTAATTGAAAATAACACGTGTCAAAATAAATGGTGTACTCTAATACCAGTTTTTGGAAGATACTGAACTGGAAATGCTACAAAATAAATGGAGGTTGATTTTGATGAGACCCTACTCTATTACTTATTATATAAATATCTTGGCATTATTACAGTTCTGCCTAGAGGGTAAACACTGCATATTAAACCTCCCTTCTCACTGCTGGGGATCTACTAGCACTGGTAGTTTGACTTTCTGAGTATTTATTTTGCTGTTTTTAGATTACAGTTCATCATATATCTAAGGATTTTTGTACAGAAAACTCCCAGGCATCCACAAACTAAAGTTAACCTTCATACCCTCATCTTAACTGATGGGTTGGGTTGAGTTGGGATACAGCAAATTATGTTGTTTTGGCCCAGGCCAAAAATAAAATTATGTTTGTTTCCCCTTCCCGACCGACCCACCGAAATTGCCGCGACCCGAATTATTTTTTCAACACTGGCGAAAAAAATAATTTTTTTTGGCGATTTTTTTTTTTTTTTTTTTTTTTTTTTTTTTTTTTTTGTATAGGGTGGGTACGAGTGTCTGACCAAAGAATGTATTCCAGTTTTGATCTCAAATAAAAGAAATGAAATAAAAAAAATATTTTACCTACCTACCTACCCAACCCTTTTTTGCATGGGTCGGGAAGGGGAAACAAACATAATTTTATTTTTGGCCCCATTTACAACCCTATTGTTTTCAATATATCACTTGTTTTATTTGATACATACACCCAATTATGTATGAAAGTGGTGTTGTAGTTCCTTTGCTTAAGATTGACCAATGCATTTCAGTTTGTACAATGACCATATGGATTGGTCATCTAAACAAGTTCACATCAGAAGAGGAATTGAAGGCAGAATTAGAGCACTATGGACCAGTAGAAAGTATAAATGTGAGTATGAGAAAGTAATAATAAAATATATGGTTTTCCATAAGAAATGTGGTTGCCAGGGTAACAAAACATGTAACAAAAAAGTCGGTCGGTCGGTCGGTCCATCCCAAAATCTTGTCTTTGTAATAACTCTAAAACGGCTGGCACTACAAACTCGAAACTTGGCAGAAATGTTTGTGTCGTGGTCTAGTTGTGCACCTCCCCTTTTGGGTAGATTCGTTTAAGAAATGTGGTACCTCCCCTTTTGGGTAGATTCGCTTAAGAAATGTGGTTGCCATGGTAACAAAACATGTAAAAAAAACACTAAAAATCGCCTGTCTTCGCGCTAACTCAAAAACAGCTTGAACTACATGTACTACTCAAACTCAGCAGGAATGTTTGTCTCATGATCTAGTTGTGCACCTCCCCTTTTGGGTAGATTCGCATAAGAAATGTGGTTGGCATGGTAACAAAACTTGTAAAAAATCACTAAAAATCGCTTGTCTTCATGATACTCAAGAACAGCTGGCACTACAAATGCCAAACTTGGCAAGAATGTTTGTCTCATGGTGTAGTTATACACCTCCCCTTTTGGGTAGATTCGCATAAGAAATGTGGTTGCCATGGTAACAAAACTTCATAGGAAACCTTGGCTTATTTTTAAATTATTTGATTTTGATAAATTTTTTTTTTTTTTTTTTTTTTTTTTAATTTTTTTAATCTTTTTTTATTTATTTTTTATTATTTTTCTTTTTTTGATTTTTTTTTTTTTTTTTTTTTTTGATTTTGCTGGATCAGGAAGGGAAGAACTTCAAAAATCTTCTTTGAAACTACAAGAGATAAAGGTTTAATTTTATTTAATATCAGCTTTTGGATCCTCTACCAAGTTTGTTCAAATGGTGAACCTGGGGTCAAATTTGGGCCCCCGCGCCCGGGGTATCCAGTAGAACGATACAGGCCCAAGACTCTTGGGCCTATTGTTTTTAATATACGAGTATGTGTTGATGTTTCTATATTTAAACCTAAATAACAATATTAATTTAAAATTATTTTTTAAATTACCTCCCTTTATTGAATGAATATTAAGATTGATTCTTATTAAAAAAAATACATTTATGATTTATTTTCACTTTAAACTCAAACTATTGAGTAATTTTGACATATGGGATACATTATTTTGATAAAGAATATGCAAATTAAGCAACCCATGTGAAAGCCAAACCTACATATATATAAGTATAACTCTCAATGATTTACCGAAGCATTGTGGTGTAGTGGTTATAGCGTCTGACTTGCATTCGGGAGGTCGTGGGTTCGAGTTCCCTGACCGCGTCATACCAAAGACTTTAAAAATGGAGTAGTCACTTGTAACCCTTGCCTGACAAGCAAATAATGGGTAGTGCTACGACTGATTGACCAGTGTCAGAATAATGTGACTGGGTGGGTGGGGGTATCATGTCTACTATGGCGTGGTATTCCAGTGTGGCAGCACTATAAAGAAACCATTGAGTTCGCTGCTTCAAGTAGACATATCACATCACACAACAACACACAGATAAAAGTCCAGACATTGTGCCTATAATCGTCGGGTAGGACGCCTGTCGTAGGTGGATGGACTATAATCCTTAGAAATACACACATACAGGGGTAAAAGTTTTCAGTATTAATACTGAATTCAGTATTTTTGAAAATATTTCTCTTATATAATGTACTCCAAAAGTAACACTTTTAGTGAGAACCACCCTATTTTCAGTATTTTGGAGTTTTCAAACTTTTACCCCTGCACATATATACACTGTCTATGTATATGTGAAAACTCACTGAAAATTGCTTGGCTTCCGTAACTCAAAAACAGCTGGCACTCAAAACTTGGCAGTAATGTTTGTGTTATGGTTGTTGAAGGGGGGCATATATGTTTTACAAACATCTCTTGTTATTTTCCAGATGGTCTCCCCATGTAGTTATGTGTATGTAGTAATACAGTACCTGTAATTATTTTCCAGATGGTCCCCCCACGTTATGTGTACGTAGTAATACAGTACCTGTTATTATTATCCAGATGGTCCCCCCACGTTGTTATGTGTACGTAGTAATACAGTACCTGTAATTATTTTCCAGATGGTCCCCCCACGTTGTTATGTGTATGTAGTAATACAGTACCTGTAATTATTTTCCAGATGGTCCCCCCACGTTGTTATGTGTACGTAGTAATACAGTACCTGTTATTATTATCCAGATGTTCCCCCCCCCATGTTGTTATGTGTACGTAGTAATACAGTACCTGTTATTATTATCCAGATGGTCCCCCCACGTTGTTATGTGTATGTAGTAATACAGTACCTGTAATTATTTTCCAGATGGTCCCCCCCACGTTGTTATGTGTACGTAGTAATACAGTACCTGTTATTATTATCCAGATGGTCCCCCCACGTTGTTATGTGTATGTAGTAATACAGTACCTGTTATTATTATCCAGATGGTCCCCCCCACGTTGTTATGTGTACGTAGTAATACAATACCTGTAATTATTTTCCAGATGGTCCCCCCACGTGGATGTGCATATGTAGTTATGAGTAATCGTAAAGATGCCTTCAAGGCTATAGATCGACTGAAGGGCTACAAACTGAATGGAAGTGCATTAAAGGTGAATATAGTCTACTTTCCTGCCATCGAAATTTTCTCTTTCTGAACTCATGTGAGAGTGGGGTGGGAGGGAGGGTGAATGCACCAAGTCCCTATGGACTACCAAATCTCTGTTGAATACTCAGTCTCTAGGGGGCACTCCACAGTTTAATGTACATTTCTCAATCATCAAACCCATGACAAGCTCTTAGCCTGAATCCTTGAGCAAAAATAAATCACATCATCATTGTGTCATACATTTCTTAGAAGACAATAAAATTACCCATGTTTCCATACCAAATAAAAGTATCAAAAAGCATTTTCTGTACCACTTTAGTCCCATTTCTTTAAGATTACCCCACCCCTTAAAACATGTTAAAAATGCAATTTTAGCAATTTTTCAAATGTCAATAAATAAAAATAAATCCTACACATATCAGGGTCATGTCTGCACTCATAATGCTCTTGCATATCAGGAAATGCTAAATTTTACACACCTAGTCTGGCATTTTAAAAAGTTATTCCATGCTGATCTCCCCGTCAGTGAAAATCAGCCATTTTAACTACTTTTAGGAAGTTTTTGATTGGTTCACATTTTTCTATTTATAGCCTCCAAAAAACCCAAAGAATGCATATTCCAATACACCAAAATAAACTTAGAAGTACTCAAAACTGAAAAAAACATCAAACGTGCTTCATAATTATTATAAAGACCATCCATGGACTTAAAAGATGCTTAGTTGATTTCTTTCTGATTTAAACCATGGACATTTATTCGAAACTGAGGACCATAGACATTCATGCGAAACTGAGGAATGACCCCCTACTGACTACACGGCTTCTTCGACTACGCAATTTCTATTGACGGCCAAGTCTAACTACCTAGTCTATATTGACTACCAATCTCTGTTGACCGACAGTCACACCCAGTCTTTTTTACAGGGCTTTTTACCTTATTTAACAAAGGCCTGTAAAAGACTTCTTCCCAATTGAAAACTTGACTGGTTTTTCCAACTGTGGCAGAAATGTTTCCCAATCAGAAAGTAGCAGTCTCAGAATTTGAGAAAAAACATAAATTCTGCAATGTCTTTTTGTCTGTTAAGCAGCAGTCTCAGAATTTGAGAGAAAGCAAAAATTCTGCAATGTCTTTTTGTCTGTTAAGTCATTTTCGACAGAGAAGTCAGTAATTATAATAAATAATGAATGAAAATATAAGTAAAATATCGGATTGTCATATTTACTTAATTGATGGAATCTTACATATTTTCCAATCTGAGAAATGACGTTTTTTTCCCAAAATGGACAGGACTGGGCCTCTTCCCAATTTTGTGGAAAAAAGCCGTTATTAACTACCCAGTTTCTACTGACTAAACTACACAACCTATGAACTAATCATAGATGTTTTTATAGAAGCTCATCCCAGTTTTGAATAATTGTTATGTAACTATGTTTGCTCTTTTAATATCTGAGGCACCTTCGTGGTCGAGGTGTTAACAACGTTGCATTGTTAACCTCGCCTCTCATCGCTGCAAGTCAAATTCCACCGGGAGCTCAATTTGTATGTTAGAAAGTGTTGATTCTTATGAATGGCAGAAGGTATATAGTACTGGTTCTTCCCAGGAATATGTGGGTGGTCTGCCTCCGCCACAAAAAATATACATAGCCTAAAATGTGCTGAAAAATGATGTTAAACCCCAAACAAACTCACTGTTATAATATCTGATTATGAAATATTTCAGACGGCATGGGCCCAAAGTAAAGGTATGCGAGACTCTAGCTACAAGGGTGGCTGGGACGTAGAAAATGGCTCAATGTACATACCGTGGGACAAACTGCCGGGAGATCTGACCGCCTATCTAGAAGGTGGCATCATAGATCCTGACTCTCTGCCAGAACATTTAAAAGGTGAGGTAATTTTTCATCTGCTAAATGGCATCAAGTTGTTAAAATTATATAAGAAGAATCTTTTCACCATTATGATCATGCTAAGGCGGCGCCGTAAGCAAGGAATGTTATCACCATCATTCACATTGCACGGTTTGTATGAATGTTACTCCCATTATCAACAAGGCATGGTTTGCATGAATGATGTTCCCGTCATCCACAAGGCAAGTTTTGTTATTAGTGATCGTTATTGTTTCAGATATACCAACAGAGAAGGTGAAGCTGGAAGATCAGGTACCAGGTGCTCCAGTGCCCCCTGGTCAGCCCCAGCAAATGAACATGGGACAGCAGCATCCCCAGATGCCGGGACAGCCACCTATGATGGGTGAGTATTTATGTGTAAGACAAGTCGAGCGTGTTTCTGTCCGCTATTTAGATTTAAAGATGTTGTTGCACTATTTTTAAACAGCTTATTTAAAGGGCTCTGAAAGAACTTGAAAAAAACTGAAAGAATTATCAAAATTCCATGAAAAATAAAGGAGATGACGTATTGAAAATGTGCTAAGAACATAAATGGAGGCAGCAATCTTTGAACGATGTCATCGAGCCTTTTTACCATACATGGCATATTGACAAAATGTCTTCGAAAGCAAGGAAAATCACTGCAAATGAAATATAATTTATACATTTTACAAGAGTATATTTATTTTTAATAAATTTGCAGTGATTTTCTTTGGTTAAAAATATATTTTGTCAATATGTCATAGATGGTAAAAAGGCGCGATGATTGCACATTTTCAATAGGTCATATCTGCTTTATTTTTGATGGCATTTTGATAATTCTTTCAGCTTTTTTCAAGTTTATCAGAGCCCTTTTAAATACATCTTGTTTGAAAACAGTGCATCAACCCCTTTAATCTGTTGGGCTTGAGATCTGGCATGGCCTAATGGATGGCACCGTCGGCTTAACATCCATGACTGGGTTCAAGATTCACCAGCGCCACTAAGTTTTGTGAACTGGTCGGTCCCCTGTATCGGAGTCGACCTCCGAGCATATAAATCGATAGTAGGAATAGGATAGGTTCAAAGATACCCGAGATGTATCGTTAACCAATCTCTGTCTGGGGCGGTTCTCAATAACCTATAATGTGTGGATGAGCCTTTAACGGTTCAATTTGCTCACAGCAAGTACCATCAGCTTCAAATGTTTAAATGTTACTATCCTTTTCCAGGTATGATGCCTCCTCCGCCTGGACAGATGCCACCTGGCATGCCTGCTATGATGCAGGGCATGATGATGCAGATGCAGCGCCCCATGGGTATGCCTCCACCCAATATGGGCATGCCTCCCGGGCCACCCCAACAGATGATGCCCGGGACAGCACCAATACCTATGCCTGGAGTCAGAGTATGTCCTTAATTTGTCTATATGATGGCTATACGATTGTTGTCTGGTGACATCACCATTCATATGCCAATTACCAACCAGATATTCACCGGTCATTTTGAAATAGAACCCTTACACTAACCAGTGCATGGTTGGTTGGCATATTTAAATTACAGTACACTGTTTTGCAAACGGTCAATGTTCATATAAATATTCTATTCATTGCAACCTTTCATCTTTTGTTTGCATCCACATGATGAGAATTTATCCATGGGTTTTAAAAACATTTGTGTTATGGTTTCGAAGAAAAAAGGAAGAAATTTATTTTAATTTAAGGCACAAGATTAATCAAACTATAGTTGGGTGTATTGAGCTGTCCTGTCCAATACAGTTTCACAATTTCCCCTGCTTACATTATACAGGTCATTAAGTTTAAGGTGGGATATACTAAAATTAACTTGTCTGTCCATGTAACAATGCTTTCCATGCAGTTAAGTAAGAACTATGATCTTTAATACTTCCCTTGGTTAATAGATTACACCCCTTTTTATATAACATTTTATTAAAAGTGTATAAACGTTGTTGTATGTTTAATATAGCTGTTCACATTTGATGTATTTCAGCCTGGTGGCCCAGTAAATACTCCAATGAGTCCCATGAGTATCACCAACACGGCTGCCAGCACCCTGGCACAGAACATACAGAACATCATGGCTTCCACAGCAGGTTAACCTCTCTCATTAATTAAGTACTCAAGCATATCATAAATATGCTGAAAAACGGGATATGGTATGGGGTTGTCTGTCTGTCTGTCAGTAAACAATTTCCCATTCCCTTTGAAAGCTTAAGTCCCTTCCTCATTGGTGAGAGGAGAAAAGCTATTGTTCTATAGTAGGTCAAAGGTATGGAAATCTGCATTCTGCGAGATAAATCTGTAAATATGAACCCACGTATGGAACTAAATAATCGTAGGACCATTACTTAAGGTGAGAGGAGGAGACTGAATGAATTCGAGGTCAGAGGCCAAGGTCATGACCTCATGGAAATACATTCGGCTTAATAACTTTGGAAGTATAACATTTCATAGGCACATATGGTATATTGCGCTTGGTAAAAGGAGAAACATATTGCTTTTGGGATCAGTAGGTCATCATGCTCACAGTGACCCAGCAGAGGCACATGTTGCACACTGTGACCTATGAACTGTTAGACCTATAATCGTTAATCTTTACAGAAGTAATATTTTGAATCTTGAAACTAAATAGTATTCACCCTGCAACAATGCATCCTATTGATTTTATGGTTAGTAGGTGCATTGTCAGTTTTGAATGGGTTGTTCCCAAACTTCATATACTCATAACAACTATGACCTTATGTCCATCAACATTACCCATTGTTGATTGCCTAATTTATTACAGAATCATGGCTGTTTGACTTCGAATAAAAGAGCAGGGGTATTCATCACCTTCAGCAAATGTTCTAGTTTCCGATGACATCAATGTTTGTGTTACTATTCCAGGTACCTTGGGGACCAATTCTCCGGCAATACCACCTCGACCTGCTGGATTTCCTCCTGGTACACCACCACGCTTTAACTTCAACCCCAACATGCCTCCGCCTGGCTTCAGGATGCCACCTCCAGGGTTTGGAGGGCCAGTGCGACCCATGATGCCTGCCATGGCAATGAATAAGCCGTCCGAGCCGGGCAAGATGGGGGAACGGCCCCCAATGATGGAGAACCCGAGTATGAAAATGGGAATGGCCTGGCCACCGGACAGTAACGAAAAGGATGAAGATATTGAAGAAGATGATGATGAAACTATGGAAGGAAATGATAAACCAGCAAACAATATTGGACAGTTTGGGTCGTCTTTCCGTGGGCAACAAAACATGCTTCCGGGCTCTCAAGATCAGTCGCCAATGAGAATGCTGGGCCCCCGTCAGCCAGGAGGTTTTCCTCCAGGGCCACCCCCAGGGGCTGTCAATCAACCATGGAACATGATGAGAATGGGTGGGCCAAGAAATATGAGGCCAAACATGGGAGATAACAGGATGGGTGGACCAAACATGATGCCGCCTATGGGTGGCAATAATCAGGATATGTTTAACAGTCCCAGACCACCCATGATGGGTATGGGAGGCGGGCCAAGATTTATGGGAAATATGCCACCAGGGAACCAAGGTGGACCAGGATTTCCTCGCTTTCCAGGTGGGTCTGGGGGCCCTAAATCAAATATGAAAGGACCTGTGTCATTATTGGACTTAGATTTGAAACCACCAGACGGTTTTCATGGGCAAACATTCAATGATGATGAGGAGCCAAATGATAATGAAAACAATATGGATATGGATGAAAATTTTGAGGAAGGAGAAAACATTGAAGAACAAAATGAAGAAGGGGATCAGCGACAAAATGTGTATCCATTCAATACCTGGCAAAGTATTAGCAAAGGAGATAGAGGCAATCATAATGGAGACAGATCTCGTGGCCGTGATAGGTCAAATAGGGATATAGACGACAGTCGAAACAGAGGGGATAGAGATGATGTCCGAAATAGGGGGGATAAAGATGATAACAGAAGTAGAAACAGAGATGATGAACGAAATAAAAGCAGAGATGATGATCGAAATAAAAGCAGAGATGATGATCGAAACAAAAGCAGAGATGATGAACGAAATAAAAGTAGAGATGATGATCGAAATAAGGACAGAAGGGATTCAAGAGATCGAGATAGGGATAGACAACGCGATAGGGACAGAGATAGGGGCGATTCATCGAGGAATAAGGATGATCGGAGGGACCGCGATGGATCTCGTAGAGATCGGGGATCTCGTAGTAGCAGGTGGGGTAATGTTGAAGATGACAACAAAAACAGTGAATCAGAGATTACACAAGTTCAGAATGCCTCAGGGGATATAAGTGATAATCAAGTAGTGAAAGAAAGCAGCAATAATAGTCACGATAAATCAGATGACGTGATTAAAAATGCTGAAATTATCCCGCCATCTGAAGCTAGTACTAATGCAATTGTGAATAATAAAAGTGATAGTGGCACACAAAATCTTGATACATCTGGTGAGATAGAGAGTGTTACAAAAACTGATGCCATAGAAAGTTGCGAGGTTGAAAAATCTGAAGTTGAAGTTGAAATAAGCAAAATAAAAAGTGCTGAATTAATTTGTGACAAAGTTGAAAATAGTAAAATTGAAAGTGGTGAAATTGTTGGTGTAGAAGTTGAAAGTAGTGAAATCGAAAGTGGTGAAGTTGTTGGTGATGAAGTTGAAAGTGGTAATACAGAAAAAGTTGAAGTGTCCGAAACAGTTAATGGCCCTTTAATTGAAGATACTCCAGTCACACCAAATAATAAAGAAACTTTAAAAGCAGAAATTCCCCGTCAAACTGATAGCAACGACAATGTTGAAAGTACTAATGACAACATTGATAGCAAAGAAAATGTAGATTTAGAAGAGGGCGAATTAAGCAGTTAATGGAGGCCAATCGTTAGTTATTTTAATGATAATCATGTGTTCACATACATTAATTTTATTTGGCATCATTTCTTTAACTTTTTGATTTATAGCAAGAAAGTTGAATGAATCGGAAAAAATCTCGGTTTTATGATTTTTAGTTTACACAGGGCTTTTAAGTTACAAACTGTGATATCTTGCTTTAATATTTGCTTTTCTTTGAATTAACAAGATAGTAACCTTGCATGTTCTGCAAGTATTCAAGCTACTTAATCATTAAATTATTTTAAGAGAAGAAACACTGAAATTGTTACTGTCACTGACCATCACAGTATTAATCCAGAAATAAATTAAACGATATTGGTACATTGATTTAATAGCTTACAAACCTGCTGATTCCAATACCAGTTTTGTGACCACATTTAACAACTTCATGTCTGAAGTCTTAATACTTGTAAGCAACGACACATGGGCGTCCAAATAAAAGTTCATTCTAGTCCCTATATATTTCTTGAATGACATTTAAAGTGAATTCTCAAAAATCGAGCTGTAACCGATTCCACTTTGCCTATATTTTTGAGAAAAGTCTGATTCCTGACCAGTTTGATATTTCCTATATTTTCCTTTTTTTTGAAAATAATCCCTGCATTATCAAAGATTTATATTGAAAACTCATCAATTATATTTAGAGCCCAAATTAAACGCGAAGTAATTCCTATATTTTTGGTTATTGATATTCATACCAACGGTGGTAGCTGAACTTCTGCAGGCCGTCGATCATCAGGAAGAGCTTTTTTAAAAAAGACTATCAGTGTGGTTTGGAAAATACATGTTTACATGTGCCAGTTGATTATGTAAAATCTTACTTTCTTTTGTGTTCTAAACCTTTTGGCACCTTTCTAAAAAATAGTTTGTTTGTATGGTGTTTTACGTCATTTTCAACACGTGTAAGGTTCCATATGACAGTCGATTTTTTGTGGTTGAGGTAGACCACCCACTTTTCCTGGCTAGAACCAGTACTGAACACCTCCCGCCATCCGTAAGATCTAAAAAAAATATACTTTAAATTTGACAGTAGGTAATCTATATAAGATGGATTTGTTTTACATGTTTGAAAATACCCATATACACGGACGGTGGCAGCAGACATGAATTTGCACAGTATTTCTGCCTCGACTATTCTTAAATGTATGGTGCCAAAATATTTAATAATTTTATTTAAAAGAATGGACAATGTTACCTCTTATTTGTATGACAGACGTTGGCTTTGGTGTTTTTTTTTGTGTTTTCGCAATATGCATAAATAAATACTTAAGTTTTCTGCCTATGAGGTTCTTACTAGGGGCCACATCTTTTTCTGCCTATGATGTAACTTGGACCACATCTTTTTCTGCCTATGATGCTACTACTAGGGGCCACATCTTTTTCTGCCTATAATGTTGTAACTAGGACCACATCTTTTTCTGCCTATGATGTTATTACTAGGGGCCACATCTTTTTCTGTCTAAGGTTATTACTAGGGGCCACATCTTTTTCTGCCTATGATGTTATTACTAGGGGCCACATCTTTTTCTGCCTATGATGTTATTACTCGGGGCCACATCTTTTGTAATTTGTAGCAGCTGTTTCAGTAAGGTGGAATTGTGAACACTATTCTATAAATAAACTTCTGTGAAAAACTACCAGTCAAAAATGTATGAATTTCTACTGTGGTTAATGGGTCGTGTTTCTTCCCAGAAGATAATGTCTCCATGCAAAATGTGCCCAGATTATGTTTGATATCGTATTAAAGTAGTCCTAGACATGTTTTAGGGTCATTTAATTTAATTAAGATATTTTGTAAAAAATAAATAAAATATCTCCTTAATCATCATTTTCTGATGTTTATACCTGATAAAAACGGTTCGTCTTAATAATATATAAATTTCAACATAACCATAATATCATGCAGTTCAACAATCTATTTTATAAGTTTAAATAATGTCAAAACCTACAGTATAATATACTCATTGTACTTCCTATACTGACATTAAAAGCAGGAATTTTAAAGAATAAGTACTGTACGACCCTCAAGAAACTGACATCTTCATTGTTTAGTTGGCCGGGGTAGAATACAACCTCTACAATCTCCCAAAATTTGCAGCAACTCTGCAGTTCTGCAGGTAAGACGGTTCTAGGCCCATTCTTCATATTTTATCTTGATGTAAATTAAGCATTCGCAATATCTTGTACACTTCGCAGCAGCATTATTCGAATGTAAATCGAAGGTTTCCATACTGGTTTCGTCATCGCGCCTTAGATTCCCGCCAAAACAAAATTGAGTTCAAAGTTATCCAAATTTTCCAATGTCATTCAGCCGATTGCACTATCAATAGTTTATATGAAAGCAGTGATAAAACCTTCATTGTAAAAAAACAAACGGTCAATGCAACTTGTACATCAACACGTGTATAGTGACCATATTGTTTACATAGCAACAGTGCACTATTTTCTGTGCCGTTGCATTCTGGCTGACAAAATTTCAAGATTTTGAACATACCGAAGCTCGATGCACATGAGGCGAGATCGGATTGCCCGAGGGTTCACGATTGGTAAATGGAGAATGAGCCTGGGACGTTCATTATGGTTAGGCGCCATATAACCTTTCATGTGTTGGTGCACCTTAAAACCCAATTGAGTAATTCCGTTATTGTTTAGTTGTTTTAATATAAATTTTCATACATGCTGAAACAAACACCTCGACTAAAAGTATTATTTTAATGACTATACATTGCAGGTAAATAAAGCATGCTTTAATTTCTGGGCTGTATTTGAGGATAGTATAAATGCATATGAAAAGGGTTCTTGTGTGCTTTTTTGAAGCACATGTTTTGATGAATACATTTGGCTTATTATTTACCAGTTTCAAATCTGCATGCATGCACTCTAGAAATAAAAAAGATTTTGAGGCGCCCTAGAGGTCGTGGTCTCGAACTTCAAGCACTCCTTATATATCAAATTGCCTTTAAGAAAAACATGTTTCCTGCAAGTTAACCAAGATTGGACTATGAAGGAATGAGTAGAATGAGTCTGCCACTTGATATGATTAATCGCTGTATGTTTCTCTTCAGTACTTGATTATGGTGTATTGCTGTTGGTACTTGATTAATCAGTACTCTTTGAATACTTCATTAATCAGTGAATTACTCTGTGAGGACTCTTAGCTGCTGGGTGATTGCTGGGGTAGAATACAACCACTGCAAATCCCGCTAGAGGCAGAGGGGTAGGACCCCACCTTCATGTTCATTTTGTCATATTTTTATCATGCTCATTCAAGGTCTTCTTCATGACACCGCATATGCAAATGAGGAAAAGTGGCTCCATCGTAAATGGAGTGTCTACAATAGAATTTGCTGCAGGTTAGAAGGTTCTAGGCCCATTCTCCCTATTTTATCTAGATGTAAATGGAGGATGAGCATGGTATGTTCATCCCTGTTTGGCGCCATATAACCTTTCTTGTGTTGGTGTGCCGTAAAACCCCAATTCAGTTAGCTGCTGGGAGATTTATTTTTATATTAATTACTCTGTGAGTATTTCATTAATCTTGATTGAACCAAAACACGGTGTTGGGGTGGGCACTTACTTGTTCAGGATATAGGATATTCATGAAACTGGTATTTAGTTATGAATTTATTTCTGGAATAACTCTTACTTTAAGCTGGAATGTCTTAATTATTAATGTTTCTTCATTGCATGTAGGGTCCATGTCTCTGGTTGTTAAAATACCTTCCTAACATCTTGAGCTACTATAAATATTAAGAATATAAATTATAGTGAGACTTCATCCAAGATAGTTTAATATTTTGGTCTGACCTAGTTGTGAAATTTAGTAAGCAGAGGCTAGTTCTGCATGGCGTTGGCTTCACTGCAAAGCTTTCATTTAGAAAGAGGTAACTTTTGACCTGACCTATTTGACTACATTGTAAAGAAGGCATTCAAACGATTAATGCATAGCTTTGTGGTGTGTGTGAAATTGATGTGAACGCAGGGATATTTGCTCAGAGGCGTTAAATGTGTGCAACTGTTGATATGTGATGTTTCCAGAATTGTAAATTATTTTTTGTATATTTGAACAACTGGAAATCTTATTTGTATAATTGACAGCAGTTTTAGCTGTAAATATTATTTGAATGTGAAATCATGTTATAACTGTGCATGCATAACTTATGGAATGCATATAAAAAATATCTACTCCTTGAAAAATAGGGGAGATGAAATCAATTAAAAACTCAATCCTAACTGCTTGTTTTAGCTTTCATTTAAATTCTTTGCAGTTATTTTGTCAGTACATGTATCCGGTTTGTCAGTTACCGGTATTTTTTGTTGATTTTTGCCTTTTGATTTTATGCGATAGCTTTGACATGAAGATGTGAACAGTGGTAAGACTAACTATTTTTGTTAATTGGTCGAGAGAAGGAACCATTGCAGAGTAAGTGTGAATGCCACCTGGTTCTTGGAGCTAGTGTAAGTTCCTCCCTATTTAAATTATGTCGAGCTACTTTTTGTCTGTGTTTATTGTAAAAACAAGTTGTATTATGATAAAGCTAAGAAAAGATTTACTGTCCAAATTCATGCAACCAGTTGTTAAAGTTTGGTCTGGGATCCCGTTTATAAATAGTCGCAAGCAACCAGTAAACTGCCTTGTCACCTCCACCCGTGTCAACACAGTTTGAGCACTATACGTTTAAGGACTTGCAGTTGTATAAGTGGATTAACATGGCCAAGAATTTTAAAAAAAAAATCAAGCAAGAACTGCTTATTGCTGTGTTGCATATTTTAGATTGTCATCTACACTTACAATTGTACTTTGTTGTATTAGTAATTTTTTTAAGTATTTTAAAGCGGCGGTATATATATTTCATCAAATTTGAACCTCTGGGCATCTATATTTTGTCAAATCTGAACCTTTGGCGGAGCCAATTTACACTGTAATGTGCCCACTGAAGGTATATCGTGATGTTGAAAAATGAAATATTGCATGTTTAAGAAGTCATCTGGCTTTTTAAACTAGTTGCATGATATTTTGGACAGGAATTCTTTTGTAATGCGTATCATATTTAAGTGAAAAAGGATATCGTACCATTGACCGATATTGCCGTATTTCTATTACAGAGGCTTTCCCTCATATAAATAACATTTAACCTTGTAAATATTGCCCCACCTAATCTCCATTCACTGAGGAAGTTCTACCAACTAGACGTCAATGTACGGTAATTTGTGGTTGCGAACCAGCACTGTTGAAATGGAAGGAGTTGAAAAGGTTTATAAACGTTGTGCCCATTATTTCTATTCAATGTTTTGTGTTTTATAATTATATAAATACTGTGACGTAAAAGGTAGGTGAACTTTATATAACCAGAAGAAAATGGAAGGGAAAAGGATAAACAGATGGAACATTTGATTCAACATGGATAAAGTGCGGACATGAAAAATGGGAAAAAAAATCGAGGACTTGTGAATTATGATATCCGTGAAGGTATGTGATGATAGCGATAAATGATTTTATGTATATTGTATAATAAAGTGGTGTGAACCAGATTCTGTGCAGAGCGTTCATATATAAAACGCCAGTTTGAAACCATTAGCTAGATTGACCTTTCTAGTGTCGAGCAATGTAAATGTACTTGTGTTGCTTTCAATATATTTATTGTTTTTAGATTTTATCAAAAGTAGAACAGTTCCTGTTTGATCTAAATTACAGCTTCCTTTATTATAGTAATGATCTAAATTACAGGACGGCTCCCTTGATTCTAGTAGAGTATCCAAATTACAGGATGGCTCCCTTGATTCTAGTATATGATTTAAATTACAGGACGGCTCCCTTGATTATAGTATATGGTTCAAAATCAAGGATGGCTCACTGATTCTAGTATATGATCTATATTACACGATGGCTCCCTTGATTATGGTATATGATCTAAATTATAGAATGGCTCCCTTGATTATGGTATCATTTATGATCTAACTTATAGAAAGGCTCCTTTGATTATAGTATATGATCCAAATTATAGGAGGTCTCCTTGATCAAGTATATGACCCAACTCTTAGAGGACTCTTGATTCGAGTATATGACTCAAAATATAGGATGTCTCTCCTTGAAGTATATGACCCAACTCTTAGAGGACTCTCGGTTATCGTATATGATCCAATTATAGGATGGTTCCACTTTATTCTAGTATATGACCCAGCTCTTGTAGGATGACTACCTTGATATGATCCAAACTATAAGATGGCTCCCCTTCATTCTAATCCGATCCAAATTATACGATGGCCCCCTTGATTCTATGATCCCAATTGTAGGATGGCTCCCTTGATACTAGTATATGATCCAAATTATACGATGGCTCCTTTGATTATAGTGTGATTCAAATTACAGGATTAGCCCTTCATTCTAATCTGATCCAAATTGTAAGATGGCTTTAGTACTAGTATATCATCTAAATTATAGGACGGCACCCTTGATTCTAGTGTATGATCCAATTACAGGATGGCTCCACTTGATTCTAATCAGATCCAAATTAATTATAGGATGGCTCCCCCTGATTCTAATCTGATCCAAATAGGATGGCTCCCCTTGATTCTAATCTGATCCAAATAGGATGGCTCCCCTTGATTCTAATCTGATCCAAATTATAGGATGGCTCCCCTTGATTCTAACCTGATCCGAATTATAGGACGGCTCACTTGATTCTAGTATATGATCCAAATTACAGGAGGGCTCCCCTTGATTCTTATCTGATCCAAATAGGATGGCTCCCCTTGATTCTAATCTGATACAAATTATAGGATTCTAACCTGATCCGAATTATAGGACAGCTCCCTTGATTCTAGTATATGATCCAAATTACAGGATGGCTCCCCTTGATTCTAATCTGATCCAAATTACAGGATGGCTGCCCTTCATTCTAATCTGATCCAGATTATAGGATGGCTCCCTTGATTTTAGTATATGATCCAAATTATAGGATGGCTCCCCTAGTAGTATATGAACTAAATTACATGATGGCTACCTTGATTCTAATCTGATCCAAAGTACAGAACGGCTTTACTTGATTCTAATCTGATCTAAATTATAGGATGACTCCCTTGATTATATACTATGATCCAAATTACATGATGGCTCCCTTGCTTATAGTATATAATCCAAATTACATGATGGCTCCCTTGCTTATATGATCACACTATAGGATGGTTCCCCTTGATTCTAGTATATGAACCAGCTCTTAAAGGATGGCTCCCTTGATTATAGTATCTGATCCATATTATACGATGGGCCCTCTTGATTCTATTATATGATCTAAATTATACGATGGCTCCCTTGATTATAGTGTGATTCAAATTATAGGATGAGCCCTTCATTCTAATCTGCTGGCCCCGTTAATTTTAGTACTAGTACACTGAACAAAATTGCTAAGTATCAACTTTTATATCTTAACTAACTTTCTTATTTTAAATATATTTAGAAAATATATATGTTAAGTATTTTGTTTTGACCCATAGTTTGTAAAACATTTAGTTTTTGTTTAAATTGTTACATCTTTTGAGAGTTACTCTGCCTTTATATGAAAACATGAAATGTGCTGATAAAACACATAACATTAGTCAAAGATCGCTTAATGATATAAAATTCTTAAAATTGTTATGAAATAATAGAAGAAAACATAAAAATTTGACCCCCTTTATCGCAGATTCTCCGTCTATAAAAAAAATAAAATATGGAAATGTTAAATTACCTCCCTTTAAATTGAATATTGTTTGAAATTCAAGTAACTGTAATTCAGCGTTAACATTAAATATTTCGAAAATTTCTTTTGCAAACGCATTTTTAGTGGTAATGCTAGTAAAACATGATGTCAAAATAATTTTAACTGGCATATTTTAGAATTAGGAACATCGAAAGCTTCACTAATTCGAAGTACTTAATACAATCATATATACCCAGTTGTATACGTGTTATAACTTATTTCTAAGAAAACACTGACTTAAAAGTTTTAAAATATGTTCATGCAATCAGAGCAGACGATTTACACTCATTATTTTGCAGTTTAACCGTATCTCTAAGCAAGCACAAAATACAAAAACAATGAGAATATTATTGACATATTCTTAGGTTGATACTTAGCAATTTGGTTTAGTATATATGATCCAATTATAGGATGGCTCCACTTGATTCTAATCAGATCCAAATTAACTATAGGATGGCTCCCCCTGATTCTAATCTGATCCATATTATAGGATGGACCCCCTTGATTATAACCTGATCCGAATTATAGGACGGCTCCCTTGGTTCTAGTATATGATCCAAATTAAAGGATGGCTCCCTTGATTCTAATCTGATCCAAATTACAGGATGTCTACCCTTGATTCTAATCTGATCCAAATTAATGAACGGCTCCCTTGATTCTAGTATATGATCCAAATTACAGGATGGCTCCCCTTGATTTCATCTGCCACATTACAGGATTGCTCCCCTTCATTCTAATGTGATCCAGACTATAGGATGGCTCCATATGATCTAAATTATAGCATGGCTCCCCTTAATTCTAGTATATGATCCAAATTATAGGATGGCTCCCCTTGATTCTAATCTGATCCAAATTATAGGATGGCTCCCCTTGATTCTAATCTGATCCAAATTATAGGTTGGTTCCGCTTGATTCTGACCTGATCCGAATTATAGTACTGCTCCCCTGATTCTAGTTTATGATCCAAATTACAGGATGGCTCCCGTTGATTCTAATCTGATCCAAAATTCAGGATGGCTCCCCTTGATCCTAATCTGATCCAAAATACAGGATGGCTCCCTTTAATTCCAAACTGATCGAAATTATAGGATGGCTCCCCTTGATTCTAACCTGATCCAAATTATAGGACGTCTCCCTTGATTCTAGTTTATTATCCAAATTACAGGATGGCTCCCCTTGATTCTAATCTGATCCAAATTACAGGAAAGCTGCCCTTCATTCTAATCTGATCCAGATTATAGGATGGCTCAATATGATCTAAATTATAACATGGCTCCCCTTAATTCTAGTATATGATCCTAATTATAGGATGGCTCCCCTTGATTATAGTCGGATCCAAATTAATTGTAGGATGGCTCCCCCTGATTCTAATCTGATCCAAATTACAGGATGGCTCCCCTTGATTCTAATCTGATCCAAATTGTAGGATGGCTCTGCTTGATTCTAACCTGATCCGAATTATAGTACGGCTCCCTTGATTCTAGTATATGATCCAAATTACAGGATGGCTCCCCTTGATTCTAATCTGATCCAAAATACTGGATGGCTCCCCTTGATTCTAATCTGAGACAAAATATAGGATGGCTCCCTTGATTCTAGTATATGATCCAAATTATCGGATGGATTCACTTGATTCTAATCAGATCCAATTATACACAGGAACTGGTCACTTTTAATTTTTGCCTTCTATTATTATAATTGTCTATAAAGGACATGAATGGGAAATTTTGGAAAATGCTGGTGTTCTTTTCCAGAGGTCAAGCAGACGTTCGAAACAATCTCAATTACATGCACGCTATATACTAACATGTGCGGAAATGAATTTCCTATCCAACAATACCTTTCTTCCTACGATCCCTTGTAAATTCGCTGAGATATCTGAGTTCAAAGTCACCAAAGTGCAATTTGATGCTGCTCGTCGTTTGTTTATGTCCCAAATGTAAACAAATGAATTTTACCGAAAATCAGGTGTCCGATAAGTTCGGCGCAGTATTCCAGCTTCAAATCACAATCAGTTCACTAACATAACGCACCGATACATAAATAAATCCATATTTTATCAGTTTGCATAGTCCGTATCACGAGAAAGTCACACAACAACGAGTATTTCGCCACTTGTTATCGACACTAGCAGACTTTACAAATGAAACCGCCATTTTCCAATGATTTTCGGGGCCGAATGACGTCATAATGCGAATCTAACAGCTATGGTAAGTATTTTTACTTTTTAATATTATTCTTGAATATATTAGAAAATACGTTTGTGCTTATCCATAACACTATTATAATCAATAATAGTGTTATGGATCAGCACAAGCGATTTTAATAATATATTCAAGAATAATTTTAAAAAGTTTTTTTTTTACCATAGATCTTAGGTTCGCATTATGACGTCATTTTGCCCCGTAATTCATTTGAAAATGGCGGTTTCATTTGTAAAGTTTGCTAGTGCCGATAACAAGTGGCGAAATACTCGTTGTTATGTGACTTTCTCGTGATACGGACTATGCACACTGATAAAATATGGATTTATTTACGTATCGGTGCTTTACGTTAGTGAATTGATTGTGATTTGAAGCTGCAATACTGCGCCGAACTTAACAGAATTAACGGACACCTGATTTTCGGTAAAATTCATTTGTTTACATTGGGGACATAAACAAACGACGAGCAGCATCAAATTGTACTTTGGTGACTTTGAACTCAGATATCTCAGCGAATTTACAAGGGATCGTAGGAAGAAAGGTATTGTTGGATAGGAAATTCATTTCCGCACATGTTAGTATATAGCGTGCATGTAATTGAGATTGTTTCGAACGTCTGCTTGACCTCTGAAAAAGAACACCAGCATTTCCCAAAATTTCCCATTCATGTCCTTTATAGACAATTATAATAATAGAAGGCAAAAAATAAAAGTGACCAGTTCCTGTGCAATTATATAATGGCTTTCCTCGATTCTAATCTGATCAAAATTATAGGGTGGCTCCCCTTGATTCTAACCTGATCCAAATTTTAGGACGTCAGTCTTCCTTGATTCTAGTATATTATCCAAATTACAGGATGGCTCCCCTTGATTCTAATCTGATCCAAATTACAGGAAAGCTGCCCTTCATTCTAATCTGATCCAGATTATAGGATGGCTCCATATGATCTAAATTATAGCATGGCTCCTCTTAATTCTAGTATATGATCCAAATTATAGGATGGCTCCCCTTGATTATAGTCACATCCAAATTAATTGTAGGATGGCTCCCCCTGATTCTAATCTGATCCAAAATACAGGATGGCTCCCCTTGATTCTAATCTGATCCAAATTATAGGATGGCCCTGCTTGATTCTAACCTGATCCGAATTATAGTACCGCTCCCTTGATTCTAGTATATGATCCAAATTACAGGATGGCTCCCCTTGACTCTAATCTGATCCAAAATACAGGATGGCTCCCCTTGATTCTAATTTGATCCAAAATACAGGATTGCTCCCCTTGATTCTAGTATATGATCTAAATTATAGGCCGGCTCCCTTGATTTTAGTATATGATCAAAATTATAGGACGGCTCCCTTGATTATAGTATATGATCCAAATTATAGGATGGATCCACTTGATTCTAATCTGATCCAATTATATAATGGCTTTCCTCGATTCTAATCTGATCCAAAATACAGGATGGCTCCCCTTGATTCTAATCTGATCCAAATTATAGGATGGCCCTGCTTGATTCTAACCTGATCCGAATTATAGTACCGCTCCCTTGATTCTAGTATATGATCCAAATTACAGGATGGCTCCCCTTGACTCTAATCTGATCCAAAATACAGGATGGCTCCCCTTGATTCTAATTTGATCCAAAATACAGGATTGCTCCCCTTGATTCTAGTATATGATCTAAATTATAGGCCGGCTCCCTTGATTTTAGTATATGATCAAAATTATAGGACGGCTCCCTTGATTATAGTATATGATCCAAATTATAGGATGGATCCACTTGATTCTAATCTGATCCAATTATATAATGGCTTTCCTCGATTCTAGTACATGATCCAAATTATAGGATGGCTCCCCCTGATTCTAATCTGATCCAAATTATAGGATGGCTCCCTTGATTCTAGTATATGATCTGAATTATAGGATGGCTCCCCTTAATTCTAATCTGATCCAAATTATAGGATGGCTCCCTTGATTCTAGTATATAATCTGAATTATAGGATGGCTCCCCTTGATTCTAATGTGATCCGCATTATAGGAGGACTCCCTTGATTATAGTATATGATCCAAGTTATAGGATGGCTCTACTTGATTCTAATCAGATCAGATTTATTATAGGATGGCTCCCCCTGATTCTAATCTGATCCAAATAGGATGGCTCCCCTTGATTCTAACCTGATCCGAATTATAGGACGGCTCCCTTGATTCTAGTATATGATCCAAATTACAGGATGGCTCCCCTTGATTCTAATCTGATCCAAATAGGATGGCTCCCCTTGATTCTAATCTGATACAAATTATAGGATTCTAACCTGATACGAATTATAGGACAGCTCCCTTGATTCTAGTATATGATCCAAATTACAGGGCTCCCCTTTGATTCTAATCTGATCCAAATTACAGAATGGCTGCCCTTCATTCTAATCTGATCCAGATTATAGGATGGCTCCCTTGATTTTAGTATAAGATCCAAATTATAGGATGGCTCCCCTAGTAGTATATGAACTAAATTACATGATGGCTACCTTGATTCTAATCTGATCCAAAGTACAGAACGGCTTTCCTTGATTCTAATCTGATCTAAATTATAGGATGACTCCCTTGATTATATACTATGATCCAAATTACATGATGGCTCCCTTGTTTATAGTATATAATCCAAATTACATGATGGCTCCCTTGCTTATATGATCACATTATAGGATGGTTCCCCTTGATTCTAGTATATGACCCAGCTCTTAAAGGATGGCTACCTTGATTATAGTATATGATCCAAATCTGATCAAAATTATACGATGGGCCCTCTTGATTCTATTATATGATCCAAATTATACGATGGCTCCCTTGATTATAGTGTGATTCAAATTATAGAATGAGCCCTTCATTCTGATCTGCTGGCCCCGTTAATTTTAGTACTAGTTCCTTGAACAAAATTGCTAAGTATCAACTTTTGTATCTTAACTAACTTTCTTATTTTAAATATATTTAGAAAAGATATATGTTAAGTATTTTGTTTTGACCCATAGTTTGTAAAACATTTAGTTTTTGTTTAAATTGTTACATCTTTTGAGAGTTACTCTGCCTTTATATGAAAACATGAAATGTGCTGATAAAACACATAACATTAGTCAAAGATCGCTTAATGATATAAAATTCTTAAAATTGTTATGAAATAATAGAAGAAAACATAAAAATTTGACCCCCTTTATCGCAGATTCTCCGTCTATAAAAAAAATAAAATATGGAAATGTTAAATTACCTCCCTTTAAATTGAATATTGTTTGAAATTCAAGTAACTGTAATTCAGCGTTAACATTAAATATTTCGAAAATTTCTTTTGCAAACGCATTTTTAGTGGTAATGCTAGTAAAACATGATGTCAAAATAATTTTAACTGGCATATTTTAGAATTAGGAACATCGAAAGCTTCACTAATTCGAAGTACTTAATACAATCATATATACCCAGTTGTATACGTGTTATAACTTATTTCTAAGAAAACACTGACTTAAAAGTTTTAAAATATGTTCATGCAATCAGAGCAGACGATTTACACTCATTATTTTGCAGTTTAACCGTATCTCTAAGCAAGCACAAAATACAAAAACAATGAGAATATTATTGACATATTCTTAGGTTGATACTTAGCAATTTGGTTTAGTATATATGATCCAATTATAGGATGGCTCCACTTGATTCTAATCAGATCCAAATTAACTATAGGATGGCTCCCCCTGATTCTAATCTGATCCATATTATAGGATGGACCCCCTTGATTATAACCTGATCCGAATTATAGGACGGCTCCCTTGGTTCTAGTATATGATCCAAATTAAAGGATGGCTCCCTTGATTCTAATCTGATCCAAATTACAGGATGTCTACCCTTGATTCTAATCTGATCCAAATTAATGAACGGCTCCCTTGATTCTAGTATATGATCCAAATTACAGGATGGCTCCCCTTGATTTCATCTGCCACATTACAGGATTGCTCCCCTTCATTCTAATGTGATCCAGACTATAGGATGGCTCCATATGATCTGAATTATAGCATGGCTCCCCTTAATTCTAGTATATGATCCAAATTATAGGATGGCTCCCCTTGATTCTAATCTGATCCAAATTATAGGATGGCTCCCCTTGATTCTAATCTGATCCAAATTATAGGTTGGTTCCGCTTGATTCTGACCTGATCCGAATTATAGTACTGCTCCCCTGATTCTAGTTTATGATCCAAATTACAGGATGGCTCCCGTTGATTCTAATCTGATCCAAAATTCAGGATGGCTCCCCTTGATCCTAATCTGATCCAAAATACAGGATGGCTCCCTTTAATTCCAAACTGATCGAAATTATAGGATGGCTCCCCTTGATTCTAACCTGATCCAAATTATAGGACGTCTCCCTTGATTCTAGTTTATTATCCAAATTACAGGATGGCTCCCCTTGATTCTAATCTGATCCAAATTACAGGAAAGCTGCCCTTCATTCTAATCTGATCCAGATTATAGGATGGCTCAATATGATCTAAATTATAACATGGCTCCCCTTAATTCTAGTATATGATCCTAATTATAGGATGGCTCCCCTTGATTATAGTCGGATCCAAATTAATTGTAGGATGGCTCCCCCTGATTCTAATCTGATCCAAATTACAGGATGGCTCCCCTTGATTCTAATCTGATCCAAATTGTAGGATGGCTCTGCTTGATTCTAACCTGATCCGAATTATAGTACGGCTCCCTTGATTCTAGTATATGATCCAAATTACAGGATGGCTCCCCTTGATTCTAATCTGATCCAAAATACTGGATGGCTCCCCTTGATTCTAATCTGAGACAAAATATAGGATGGCTCCCTTGATTCTAGTATATGATCCAAATTATCGGATGGATTCACTTGATTCTAATCAGATCCAATTATACACAGGAACTGGTCACTTTTAATTTTTGCCTTCTATTATTATAATTGTCTATAAAGGACATGAATGGGAAATTTTGGAAAATGCTGGTGTTCTTTTTCAGAGGTCAAGCAGACGTTCGAAACAATCTCAATTACATGCACGCTATATACTAACATGTGCGGAAATGAATTTCCTATCCAACAATACCTTTCTTCCTACGATCCCTTGTAAATTCGCTGAGATATCTGAGTTCAAAGTCACCAAAGTGCAATTTGATGCTGCTCGTCGTTTGTTTATGTCCCAAATGTAAACAAATGAATTTTACCGAAAATCAGGTGTCCGATAAGTTCGGCGCAGTATTCCAGCTTCAAATCACAATCAGTTCACTAACATAACGCACCGATACATAAATAAATCCATATTTTATCAGTTTGCATAGTCCGTATCACGAGAAAGTCACACAACAACGAGTATTTCGCCACTTGTTATCGACACTAGCAGACTTTACAAATGAAACCGCCATTTTCCAATGATTTTCGGGGCCGAATGACGTCATAATGCGAATCTAACAGCTATGGTAAGTATTTTTACTTTTTAATATTATTCTTGAATATATTAGAAAATACGTTTGTGCTTATCCATAACACTATTATAATCAATAATAGTGTTATGGATCAGCACAAGCGATTTTAATAATATATTCAAGAATAATTTTAAAAAGTTTTTTTTTTACCATAGATCTTAGGTTCGCATTATGACGTCATTTTGCCCCGTAATTCATTTGAAAATGGCGGTTTCATTTGTAAAGTTTGCTAGTGCCGATAACAAGTGGCGAAATACTCGTTGTTATGTGACTTTCTCGTGATACGGACTATGCACACTGATAAAATATGGATTTATTTACGTATCGGTGCTTTACGTTAGTGAATTGATTGTGATTTGAAGCTGCAATACTGCGCCGAACTTAACAGAATTAACGGACACCTGATTTTCGGTAAAATTCATTTGTTTACATTGGGGACATAAACAAACGACGAGCAGCATCAAATTGTACTTTGGTGACTTTGAACTCAGATATCTCAGCGAATTTACAAGGGATCGTAGGAAGAAAGGTATTGTTGGATAGGAAATTCATTTCCGCACATGTTAGTATATAGCGTGCATGTAATTGAGATTGTTTCGAACGTCTGCTTGACCTCTGAAAAAGAACACCAGCATTTCCCAAAATTTCCCATTCATGTCCTTTATAGACAATTATAATAATAGAAGGCAAAAAATAAAAGTGACCAGTTCCTGTGCAATTATATAATGGCTTTCCTCGATTCTAATCTGATCAAAATTATAGGGTGGCTCCCCTTGATTCTAACCTGATCCAAATTTTAGGACGTCAGTCTTCCTTGATTCTAGTATATTATCCAAATTACAGGATGGCTCCCCTTGATTCTAATCTGATCCAAATTACAGGAAAGCTGCCCTTCATTCTAATCTGATCCAGATTATAGGATGGCTCCATATGATCTAAATTATAGCATGGCTCCTCTTAATTCTAGTATATGATCCAAATTATAGGATGGCTCCCCTTGATTATAGTCACATCCAAATTAATTGTAGGATGGCTCCCCCTGATTCTAATCTGATCCAAAATACAGGATGGCTCCCCTTGATTCTAATCTGATCCAAATTATAGGATGGCCCTGCTTGATTCTAACCTGATCCGAATTATAGTACCGCTCCCTTGATTCTAGTATATGATCCAAATTACAGGATGGCTCCCCTTGACTCTAATCTGATCCAAAATACAGGATGGCTCCCCTTGATTCTAATTTGATCCAAAATACAGGATTGCTCCCCTTGATTCTAGTATATGATCTAAATTATAGGCCGGCTCCCTTGATTTTAGTATATGATCAAAATTATAGGACGGCTCCCTTGATTATAGTATATGATCCAAATTATAGGATGGATCCACTTGATTCTAATCTGATCCAATTATATAATGGCTTTCCTCGATTCTAATCTGATCCAAAATACAGGATGGCTCCCCTTGATTCTAATCTGATCCAAATTATAGGATGGCCCTGCTTGATTCTAACCTGATCCGAATTATAGTACCGCTCCCTTGATTCTAGTATATGATCCAAATTACAGGATGGCTCCCCTTGACTCTAATCTGATCCAAAATACAGGATGGCTCCCCTTGATTCTAATTTGATCCAAAATACAGGATTGCTCCCCTTGATTCTAGTATATGATCTAAATTATAGGCCGGCTCCCTTGATTTTAGTATATGATCAAAATTATAGGACGGCTCCCTTGATTATAGTATATGATCCAAATTATAGGATGGATCCACTTGATTCTAATCTGATCCAATTATATAATGGCTTTCCTCGATTCTAGTACATGATCCAAATTATAGGATGGCTCCCCCTGATTCTAATCTGATCCAAATTATAGGATGGCTCCCTTGATTCTAGTATATGATCTGAATTATAGGATGGCTCCCCTTAATTCTAATCTGATCCAAATTATAGGATGGCTCCCTTGATTCTAGTATATAATCTGAATTATAGGATGGCTCCCCTTGATTCTAATGTGATCCGCATTATAGGAGGACTCCCTTGATTATAGTATATGATCCAAGTTATAGGATGGCTCTACTTGATTCTAATCAGATCAGATTTATTATAGGATGGCTCCCCCTGATTCTAATCTGATCCAAATAGGATGGCTCCCCTTGATTCTAACCTGATCCGAATTATAGGACGGCTCCCTTGATTCTAGTATATGATCCAAATTACAGGATGGCTCCCCTTGATTCTAATCTGATCCAAATAGGATGGCTCCCCTTGATTCTAATCTGATACAAATTATAGGATTCTAACCTGATACGAATTATAGGACAGCTCCCTTGATTCTAGTATATGATCCAAATTACAGGGCTCCCCTTTGATTCTAATCTGATCCAAATTACAGAATGGCTGCCCTTCATTCTAATCTGATCCAGATTATAGGATGGCTCCCTTGATTTTAGTATAAGATCCAAATTATAGGATGGCTCCCCTAGTAGTATATGAACTAAATTACATGATGGCTACCTTGATTCTAATCTGACCCAAAGTACAGAACGGCTTTCCTTGATTCTAATCTGATCTAAATTATAGGATGACTCCCTTGATTATATACTATGATCCAAATTACATGATGGCTCCCTTGTTTATAGTATATAATCCAAATTACATGATGGCTCCCTTGCTTATATGATCACATTATAGGATGGTTCCCCTTGATTCTAGTATATGACCCAGCTCTTAAAGGATGGCTACCTTGATTATAGTATATGATCCAAATCTGATCCAAATTATACGATGGGCCCTCTTGATTCTATTATATGATCCAAATTATACGATGGCTCCCTTGATTATAGTGTGATTCAAATTATAGAATGAGCCCTTCATTCTGATCTGCTGGCCCCGTTAATTTTAGTACTAGTTCTATGAACAAAATTGCTAAGTATCAACTTTTGTATCTTAACTAACTTTCTTATTTTAAATATATTTAGAAAAGATATATGTTAAGTATTTTGTTTTGACCCATAGTTTGTAAAACATTTATTTTTTGTTTAAATTGTTACATCTTTTGAGAGTTACACTGCCTTTATATGAAAACATGAAATGTGCTGATAAAACACATAACATGAGTCAATGATCGCTTAAAGATATAAAATTCTTAAAATTGGTATGAAATAATTGAAGAAAACATAAAAATTTGACCCCCTTTATCGCAGATTCTCCGTCTATAAAAAAAATGAAATATGATATGTTAAATTACCTCCCTTTAAATTGAATATTGTTTGAAATTCAAGTAACTGTAATTCAGCGTTAACATTAAATATTTCGAAAATTTCTTTTGCAAACGCATTTTTAGTGGTAATGCTAGTAAAACATGATGTCAAAATAATTTTAATTGGCATATTTTAGAATTAGGAACATCGAAAGCTTCACTAATTCGAAGTACTTAATACAATCCTATATACCCAGTTGTATACGTGTTATAACTTATTTCTAAGAAAACACTGACTTAAAAGTTTTAAAATATGTTCATGCAATCAGAGCAGACGATTTACACTCATTATTATGCAGTTTAACCGTATCTCTAATCTAGCACAAAATACAAAAACAACGAGAATATTATTGACATATTCTTAGGTTGATACTTAGCAATTTGGTTTAGTATATATGATCTAAATTAAAGGAGGGCACCCTTGATTCTAGTGTATGATCCAATTATAGGATGGCTCCACTTGATTCTAATCAGATCCAAATTAACTATAGGATGGCTCCCCCTGATTCTAATCTGATCAAGATTATAGGCTGGCTCCCGTTGATTCTAATCTGATCCAAATTATAGGATGGACCCCCTTGATTATAACCTGATCCGAATTATAGGACGACTCCCTTGGTTCTAGTATATGATCCAAATTAAAGGATGGCTCCCTTGATTCTAATCTGATCCAAATTACAGGATGTCTACCCTTGATTCTAATCTGATTCAAATTAATGAACGGCTCCCTTGATTCTAGTATATGATCCAAATTACAGGATGGCTCCCCTTGATTGTCATCTGCCACATTACAGGATGGCTCCGCTTCATTCTAATGTGATCCAGACTATAGGATGGCTCAATATGATCTAAATTATAGCATGGCTCCCCTTGATTCTAATCTGATCCAAATTATAGGATGGCTCCCCTTGATTCTGATCTGATCCAAATTATAGGATGGCTCCGCTTGATTCTGAATTGATCCGAATTATAGTACGGCTCCCCTGATTCTAGTATATGATCCAAATTACAGGATGGCTCCCGTTGATTCTAATCTGATCCAAAATACAGGATGGCTCCCCTTGATTCTAATCTGATCCAAAATACAGGATGGCTCCCTTTAATTCCAATCTGATCGAAATTATAGGATGGCTCCCCGTGATCCTAACCTGATCCAAATTATAGGACGTCTCCCTTGATTCTAGTATATTATCCAAATTACAGGATGGCTCCCCTTGATTCTAATCTGATCCAAATTACAGGAAAGCTGCCCTTCATTCTAATCTGATCCAGATTATAGGATGGCTCCATATGATCTAAATTATAGCATGGCTCCCCTTAATTCTAGCATATGATCCAAATTATAGGATGGCTCCCCTTGATTGTAGTCACATCCAAATTAATTGTAGGATGGCTCCCCCTGATTCTAATCTGATCCAAATTACAGGATGGCTCCCCTTGATTATAATCTGATCCAAATTATAGGATGGCTCTGCTTGATTCTAACCTGATCCGAACTATAGTACGGCTCCCTTGATTCTAGTATATGATCCAAATTACAGGATGGCTCCCCTTGATTCTAATCTGATCCAAAATACAGGATGGCTCCCTTTAATTCTAATCTGATGCAAAATATAGGATGGCTCCCTTGATTCTAGTATATGATCCAAATTATAGGATGGATCCACTTGATTCTAATCTGATCCAATTATATAATGGCTTTCCTCGATTCTAATCTGATCCAAATTATAGGACGGCTCCCTTGATTCTAGTACATGATCCAAATTATAGGATGACTCCCTTGATTCTAATCTGATAAAATAATTATAGGATGGCTCCCTATATTATAGTGTATAATCCAAATTATAGGATGATCGACTTGATTCTAATCTGATCCAATTATATGATCGCTTCCCTTGATTCTAATCTGATCCAAATTATAGGATGGCTCCCTTGATTCTAGTATATGATCTGAATTATAGGATGGCTCCCCTTGATTCTAATCTGATCCAAATTATAGGATGGCTCCCTTGATTCTAGTATATAATCTGAATTATAGGATGGCTCCCCTTGATTCTAATGTGATCCGAATTATAGGATGACTCCCTTGATTATAGTGTATGATCCAAGTTATAGGATGGCTCCACTTGATTCTAATCAGATCAGATTTATTATAGGATGGCTCCCCCTGATTCTAATTATACGATGGGAGCTTGATTCTAGTATATGACGGCTCCTTAATTTTAGTATATGATCTAAATGTATAATGGCTCCACTGACTTTAGTATATTATTTAAATATTAGGATAGTTTTTGATCTAAATATAGGATGGCTCCCTGATTCTAGTATATACGCTAAATGTAGGATGGCTCCCCTGATTCTAGTAATAGATAAATATGAGCCATGAGCTAAATGTAGGATGGCTCCTCTATTTCTAGTATTGATCTGAATATAGGACAGTTTCCTTATTTTTAATATATGATCCAAGTTACAGGACCTATTGTTATACAACGGCGTCTGATACTAGTATGATGCGACGTCTCCCGTCCCCTGGTTCTAGTATATCATCTAAAGTGTGTATCAGGAGATTCGCAAAGAGAGCTAAACATATGGCTCCCCTGATTCCAGTATATGATCTAAATATAGGATGGGTCCCCTGATTCTAGTATGAGCTAAATGTAGGATGGCTTCCCTGATTCCAGTATATGAGCCTTAATATAGGATGGCTGCGCTGGATCTAGAATTTGAGCTAAATATAGGATGGCTCCCCTGATTCAAGTATATAAGCTAAATGTAGGACGATTCCCCTGATTCTAGTATATGAGCTTTAATGTAGGATGGCTCCCCGGATTCTAGTATATGAGGCTTAATGTAGGATGGCTCCCCGGATTCTAGTATATGAGGCTTAATGTAGGATGGCTCCGCTGAATCTAGAATTTGAGCTAAATGTTGGATGGCTCCACTTATTCTAGTATATGATAAATAGGACGGTTCCCCTGATCCTAGTATATAAGCTAAATACAGGATGGCTCCCCTGATTGCAGTCTATGAGCCTTAATGTAGGATGGCTCCCGGGCCCTAATTCTAGTAGATGATCTGTAATGTAGGACGGCCCCCCTGCTTCTAGTATTTCAGCTAAATATAGGATGGCTCCCCATATTCTAGTATATGAGCTACGTGTACGTACGACGGTTCCGTTGTTTCTAATATGTGATCTAAATGTATAATGGCTCCACTGATTCTAGTGTATGATCTAAATTATATGATGGCTCCCTTGATTATAGTATATGATCTAAATTACAGGATAGCTCCCTTGATTATATTATATGATCCACATTATAGGGTGGCTCCCTTGATTCAAGTATATGATCCAAATTATAGGATGACTTCCCTCGATTCTAATCTCATCCAAATTATAGGATGACTCCCTTGATTATAGTATGATCCAAATTATAGGGTGGTTCTAGTATTGAGCTAAATGTAGAACGGTTCCCCTCAGTCTGGTATATGAGTTAAATATAGGATGGCTCCCCTGATTATAGTATATGAGCTTTAATGTAGGATGGCACCCCTGTTTCTAGTATTTCAGCTAAATATAGGATGACTCCCTAGATTCCAGTATATGAGCTAAATGTACGTACGACGGTCCCGTTGTTTCTGATATGTGATCTAAATGTACAATGGCTCCCCTGATTCTAGTGCATGATCTAAATTATAGGATGGCTCACTTGATTATAATATATGATCGAAATTCTTGGTTCAAGTATATGATCCAAATTATAGGATGTCTCCCCTTGATTCTAATCTCATCCAAATTATAGGATGTCTCCCCTTGATTCTAATCTCATCCAAATTATAGGATGACTCCCCTTGATTCTAATCTCATCCAAATTATAGGATGACTTCAGCTTAACAAAGCTAATATATCTGATAATAACGCTGCTTTTCTTGATTTAGATCTCTCGATAGAAAATGGTGAAATAATTAGCAAAATCTGTAACAAGAGAGATGATTTTGATTTTAACATTGTTAATTATCCCCACTTGGATGGGGATGTTCCCGAGCAACTTCTTATGGGGTGTATGTGTCTCAACTTATTCGTTTTTTCAAGAGCTTGTACTCGAGTTGAGGACTTTAATATTAGTAATCTTTGTATAACTAAAAAGCTACTCAATCAAGGTTACGTTACATAAACTTCGTAAAACTTTGCAAATTTTATTGTAACCCCGATCTTCTTTCAAATATAAAAGTAATTTAAGGACTTCTGCGACAAGGACTATCATAACCTGACTTCTATGGTGATGTGATTTATAATTTCGTAAGATTCTTGGTCATGATCACTTTCATACTGTCTTTGTTAAACTTGTTAAAAAGTTTATCTAAAGAGGTTAGTAATATATTGTATTTACCTCATCTAGGTCTATGGAGGTTCGAGGCCATCTTCCATAAACCTTACAAATGTATATATAAAATATTGCAATAAGTCTGAAAGACGCCTACTTAAAGCCCATTGGGACGGTGGCGTTTGATGTTTGTCCATGATCTTTCTTGTCGTGCCCTTAATGGTTGATTCTCTTGTTGCTCTGGCTTTTGCCAAGTCATTGAGTACCTTCATTGTAGCTTTCTAGGCTATTTCTTTTTTTTATTATATTTACTCGAGCATATTTGTGTTTTACTTATATTGCCTATTGATGCTGCCTTGTTGGTTAGAGATTAGATCATGGCGGGGATTTCTTTATTTACACTGTCCTGTTTTAATGGGATGAAGTAGGGGTAAGTGTGAGGTTTGGTGCACCCTAGAACCAGGTTAAACCCCCAGTGTGTTTGTGATGTCGTTTGTATTTAATATTATGTTTGCCTTCTTGTTTGTCTGTTTGCGTATTTGGTTCTGTGTTTTGTGGTTGACTGTCCTCCTTGAATGCTACTTTCCCCTGTCCGATCTTTTTATATTTATTCATTCCTTGATTATATTCTGATCAAAATTATAGGGTCGTTCCCCTTGATTCAAGTATATGGTCTAAATTATAGGAAGGCTCCATTGATTCTAGTATTTGATCCAAATTATAGGATGACTCCCATGATTATAGTATATGATCCAAAGTATGCGATGGCTCCCTTGATTCTAGTATATGATCCAAATTATACTATGGCTCCCCTTGATTATAATCTGATCCAAATTATACGATGGCTCCCTTGATTCTAATCTGATCCAAATTATAGGATGGCTCCATATGATCTAAATTATAGCATGGCTCCGCTAATTATGCCCCCCTACCCGAAGTGGGGGTCGGTCCATAATCTTCTTGTCTTTGCGAGATCTCAAGAACAGCTGGCACTACAAACTCGAAACTTGCCAGGAATGTTTGTGTCATGGTGTAGTTGTGCACCTCCCCTTTTGGGTAGATTCGCATAAGAAATGTGGTTACCAGGGTAACAAAACATATTTAAAAAAATCGGTCGGTCGGTCCATACCAAGATTTTGTCTTTGTGATATCTCAAGAACGGCTGTCACTACAAACTCGAACCTTGGCAGGAATGTTTGTGTTATGGTCTAGTTGTGCACCTCCCCTTTTGGGTAGATTCGCATAAGAAATGTGGTTGGCATGATAACAAAAACATGTAAAAAAAACACTAAAAATCGCCTGTCTTCGCGCTAACTCAAAAACGGCTTGAACTACAAACTCAAACTCGGCAGAAATGTTTGTGTCATGGTGTAGTTGTGCACCTCCCTTTTTGGGTAGATTCGGATAAGAAATGTGGTTGCCATGGTAGCAAAAGTTGTAAAAAAAAATCACTAAAAATCGCTTGTCTTCGCGGCAACTCGAGAACAGCTGGCACTACAAACCCAAAACTCGGCAGGAATGTTTGTTGCATGGTCTAGTTGTGCACCTCCCCTTTTGGATAGATTCGCATAAGAAATGTGGCTGGCATTGTAACAAAACTTGTAAAAAAATCACTAAAAATCGCTTGTCTTCGTGATACTCAAGAACAGCTGGCACTACAAATGCCAAACTAGGCAATAATGTTTGTCTCATGGTGTAGTTATACACCTCCCCTTTTGGGTAGATTCGCATAAGAAATGTGGTTGCCATAGTAACAAAACTTGTAAAAAAAAATCACAAAAATTGCTTGTTATTTTTTAAAACTATTTTGGCTTATGGGTTCAATCTTTAAATCTTTTTCTTTTTTTATTTTATTTTTTTTTAAAATCTTTCTTCTTTTTTTTATGAAATATTTACCTCTTTTTTTTACTTTTTTTTTTCTTTTGAAATTTTGTTAATTTTTTTATTATATATTTTTTTGGATTTTTTTACCCCTTTGTTGCATCAGTTTTACATAGAATTATAGGGAAGAACTTCAAAAATTCTCTGAAACTACAAGAGATAAAGGTTTAATTTTATTTAATATCAGCTTTTGGATCCTCTACCAAAAGAAAAGTAGCATTCAAGGAGGACAGTCAACCACAAAACACAGAAACAAACACGCAAACAGACAAACAAGAAGGCAAAAGCAATAATAAATGCAAACGACATCACAAACACAAAAGGGTTGACAATAGGGCTACCGCCATGGAACGGTCAGTGGCAAAGTAGGCCACTGGGGGTTTAAACCGGTTCTAGGGTGCACCAAACCTCACACTTACCCTACTGTCATCCCATTAAAACAGGACAGTGTAAATAAAGAAATCCCCGGCATGATCTAATCTCTAACCAACAAGGCAGCATCAATAGGCAATATAAGTAAAACACAAATATGCTCGTGTAAATATAATACAAAAAAACAATAGCCTAAAAAGCCACAATGAAGGTACTCAATGACTTGGCAGAAGCCAGACCAGTAAGAGAATAAACCATAAAGGGCACGACAAAAAAGATCATGGACAAACATCAAACGCCACCGTCCCAATGGGCTTTAGGTAGGCGTCATCGTAGGGTCCACAGCCTGTCCGTTCATCGTACAATTAAAGAGGAAAGCATAGTGGCGAACTGTAAAATGGTCCACCACCAAGCATGCAGTACGTTGCAAAATGATAGGGTCATAATCTCTTTTGACAAGTTTAACAAGGATAATATGAAAGTGACCATGACCAAGAATCTTACGAAGTTTATAAATCACATCACCATAGAAGTCAGGTTGTGATAGACCTTGTCGCAGAAGAGTCCTTAAATTACTTTTATATTTGGAAAGAAGATCAGGGTTCGATAATAAAATTTGCAAAAGTTTTACGAGTTTGTTCAAATGGTGAATCTGGGGTCAAATTTGGGCCCCGCCCTGGGTATCCAGTAGAACGATACAGACCCTCTTCGGCCTGTTGTTTTTAATATGATGTTTCTATATTTAACCTAAAGACCATATTAATTTAAAATTATTTTTTAAATTACCTCCCTTTATTGAATGAATATTAAGATTAAATTTGATTCTAATTTAAAAAAATACATTTATGATTTATTTTCACTCTTTAAACTCGAACTATTGAATAATTTTGACATATGGGATACAATATTTTCATGAAGAATATGCAAATTAAGCGACCCATGTGAAAGCTAAATGTAAAATACCTACATATATATAAGGATAACTGCCAATTATGATGAAACCTGGAAAAAATTCAAAACCCAGAGATCCATAGCCAAAAACACTATAAAAAAAGCAAAATATGAATGCTGGAAACAATTCATATCCCAAATTAACTACAAAACAACATCCAAACAAGTCTGGAATATAGTTAAAAGGTTCAAAGGTCAACCAATGGAACCGATACCCACTTTAGTACAGGATCAAAAAGAAATATATGATAACCAAACTAAAGCAAACGTACTGGCATCCCAATATCAGAAAGTAAGCAGTGATATGAATTATGACGAACAATTTCTAAAATTAAAGAAAGTAAATGAAACAACGTATGATAAATTAATGGAAACAGAGGGAGACCATTCTGACTGCGATTTTAATAAGCCATTTACACTCTCTGAGCTCAATTTAGCCCTCCTAACGTGTAACAGCACAGCCCCGGGGGAAGACAGTATTCATTACGACATGATAATTAACCTCACAACAAAGGGCAAAATCAAACTGGTCGAACTATATAACTATTCCTGGTCAAGTGGAACACACCCCGAAGACTGGAGTGAATCCCTCATAATCCCCATCCTTAAAATGGGAAAAGATAAAACCCTCCCATCATCGTACAGGCCTATATCCCTGACCCCAGTACTCTCTAAACTCATGCAAAAAATGATAAAACCCAGAATTATAGCCTATGTAGAAACACAGGGCCTAATGTCAATAGACCAGTCAGGATGCAGGCCTTACCATTCCTGCACCGACCACCTCGCAAGATTAGAAAATGATGGTAGACAAGCCCAACTTGAAAATAACTACTTACTAACGGTGTTCATGGACCTTAGTAATGCCTTTGATATACACTGGAACAAGGGAGCCCTCATGTTAATGTATAAGCTGGGAATCAGGGGGAGACTACTCAAATGGCTCAATGTATTCTTAATGGAAAGAAAAATTAAAGTTAAAGTAAATGGTCATGTATCCGACACCAAAATAGCAGAAAATGGCTGTCCCCAGGGTAGCATTTTATCCCCAATCATTTTCTGTATATACATGAATACTCTAAAATTTGCGGTAACAGAGCACAACGAAACTATTACAACACGGTTAAATCACACCAATCTCGCCCAATACGTCGACGACGGGGCCATGTGGATAAAATCGCGAAGTCCGGTTAAATTAACAAAACTAGGGCAACAACTGATGTCCAAAATCGAAAAATGGTCAATAACGTGGGGTATGAAAATAAACCCCGAAAAAACCCAGGTCATGATAATATCAAAACCACGAAGATACCCCGAAAAAGAATTTAAACTAAAAAAATTAAAGCTATGTAACAAAACAGTAGAATACGCGCCACATGCAAAACTCCTGGGAATGTACTTCGATAGGCATTTGACATGGAAGAAACACATCACTTATGTCATAGAAAGATGTAATAAGGATATGCGCCTGCTTAGAATGTTAACTAACAGCACATACGGTGCAGATAAAACATCCTTAATCAACCTATACAAAGCGTTAATCTTAAGTAAAATCAGTTATGGAGACATAGCATATGCCTCCGCGTCCGATAGGTTACTACATAAATTACAGGTGATACAAAATAAAGCCCTCCGCATCGCCACAGGGGCACATAGGTCAACCAACATAATTGGACTCATGGCCGAATGCGCAGAAACGCCACTTTTTATACACCGCGAAAAGAATATGCTTAAATACTGGGCAAGATCAACCCGGCTAGAGCATAACCTCCCAATTAACGCGAAAATAACAAGGATAGGCATATTCGAACATAAAAAAGATATTACTAGCCTAAAACTCCCATATACTCAGCAAATACAAACCTTGTTAAGTAAACATAACATGACCAATCTACCAATATCAAAACCCGTCTACCCCGATAATACGATAATACGAACCTTAAAGCCGTGCCTCGATCTCACCCATTTAATTAATAAAAAACAAACAGAACCCGTGATAGCCCGCAATATAAGCATAGATCATATAGACAGCAACTATAAGGATTATGTCAAAATATATACAGATGGGAGTAAAAACCCCGAGAAAGAAATAGCCGGGTCGGGAATTTGTATATACAGTACCGACAATACTTTGATTTCAGAACAAGGTTATAAAGTAGACCATAGGTTATCAGTATACACAACCGAACTAGTTGCGATTCGAATAGCGCTCAAATGGATAATATCAATCAAACCCGAAAAAGTGGTGATATTCAGCGACAGTCTGAGTTCACTACAATCAATAGATAATGGTACCAATAATAGTAGACCCGACCTAACGTATGCGATCCTAAAACATATCAACACCATTTCAGAATTAAACATACATTTAGAAATGAATTGGATCCCCAGCCACGTAGACATAGAAGGGAATGAAAGGGCGGACTACTGGGCTAACAGAGGGGCAAGCAAAGGCACCCCTATATCCCTGCCATTAGGCCTTAAAGAAGTATATTCGATAATTAAAGCTAAAATGACAAGTGAATGGAAGCAATATTGGTCAAAAGCTACCACACAACGTATCTCCATGCACCCCCATGTACCAAATAAAGTAATACAATATAGCGATGATAGGCGCATGGACATTGCATATACCCGACTAAGATTAGGACATAGCCGGCTAGGAGACAATGATAAGATAAAAACTAGCAACGGAATAAGCACAGATTGCGAAACATGCGGTCAAAACGGATCATTTGACCACACCTTCTTTGACCCCTCGGGTCTATGCCCCTTAAACGTAAGCCAACGCGAAACACTAAAAACCGACCTTCTCAAGTTAGGACTAAAGATAATAGACCAAAAAGCGCTATTATTCCCGGAAACTCAATATGCAGTAGAAACGCGGAAAGCTGTATTTAAGTTCCTCCGATCGACAGGAGTTTTATACAGAATATAGACTCGAACATGCTCTGTTGCCGCTAAGTACTCAGTAAAAAGGCATAAATGGTGATATTTATGTATGTGGGGATCGCCGACATGCATGTAACAGTCACTTCTTGCGTAATATGTGTGCTGGATGATCCTCATATACATAAAACTCATATGGTGTACATGTGTGTGGTCATTTTTAAGTAGCAAATAGCCAGTAAAGGTATAATTATGTCGGTATATGTAGTATGTAGCATGAAATGTATGGGTCTATGTGTATATCTAGCCATATGGGGGTATGCTGTACATCTGATCTTGACTTCTGCCATCAATAATATAAATGCATAAACGGAAATGCACACATTTGTTACTCTACCAACATATCTCAAGACGAGGTATTAACGATAAAACACCAAGTAAATGGACCCACACTCTACTAGCAGCACCACTGCCCCTCGGTATAAGGTGCTGAATACATGCTTTGCTCCCATGGGCACCGAAAGTGGGATGGGAAAGCAACTAGGGGCGGAACCCATAATTTAAAAACCATTACAAAAACAACATTTTATTAACGGTGCTCTCAGTTTGGACCGCGCGGATAATTTCAATCCGTTTTGCAAAACGAAAATGCAACTTACACCTGATTGGTTCATTTTCAATCCGTTTCGCGAAACAGAAAACCAACAATTACCTGATTGGTCCATTTTCAATCCGTTTTGTAAAACGAAAATAAACCATAATGTCAACGAAATGGGGATCGAACATGTAACATGTAAATATAAATGTATGATTATATAGCTAATGTAAACATAACAAGATATGGACAAGTCAAAAGCCCTATAACTATAAAACATAGCGAAAGTTAAAAACGATTAGTTGAGTCTAATGTTGGGCTTCATCTGCACAAGGAATGCTTTCTGTGGTACTGTGATAACGGCGGGGCTCAAGCGATCTCCATGGTTCATAACTCAGGCGGCACCGCATATAAACGCGGTCCTGCAGCCTGGTTCTGAACTGCGCGGTCCTGACCGTGGAATCCGAGTCATCAAGTTTGAGTACGGGCCCTAACACTCGCTTAAAACTTAGAATAGGACAAACCATATCATGACAGGCAGAATACAATATAACAGATAAAAAAGGTTAGGTAAATAGAGAAGATGTACAGTATAAACTATAAGTATGGTGCACACGGACATTGTAATATGGGCCCATGGCCAAATCCGCCATCCTTCCTGATACTCGGTAGTGACTGGGGTTGTAACTCACCCTGGAACCAGCTCTGTGAGCACTGAGTACGGTTAACGATGAAGACGCGGCACCGGACCCCATATCAATAATGGTGACAACATCACACGGTGAGGCCGCGCTACCAAATCAATGCCTAAACTATGAAGGAACTACACCTACATAGTGGGCGAGTCTCCCCACTGACACAAATACAGCAGGTGGATGCCCGCTGTAGTCTTTGGGGCGTGCAAACGTATTTAGGTCTAGGCCCGAAGAAGACTTAAAAGATTGGGTGGCGCGACATCACTGCGGGGTGTCTTGAAAAAGGGTATATGAACATACGTACATAGCAGGTATAGGTATTAATGATAGAAATAGTACAGTATTAACATAGGCAAGTTACAGCCCCTTATGGTTAAGCAATATGTCATAACAAGTTGTACAGTGAGGTCGATATACCACATATATTCTATGTGTCTGTATGTATGTATGTTATTGTATACGAGAATGCATGGAAATTTACCAGTGTCTATAGCACATAAGCGCCGGATGCCATCCCTCCCCCGCCCCGGTATAATACTGTTATATGTAACTCTTCGACAGACCTTGGCGTACAACGCGCTGGAGTGGGAGAGAGAGGGTATCTGGTGTGCATGAATGTAGGTACAGGTATATGTATGTAAACGTACAATGGTCTATATAATTATTCAGTAAATTTATCCCACTAAGTGCTCATCCCATCAGAAGGGATGGGACCATCAGTAAACCTAAAAACAGTGACACTTTGACATGTCTCACATACGTATGTATGAAAAACTTCACCGATTACGGACTCCAGGATTAGGTTGACGATGGGATATCGAACTGATCCTGTGGTACCCTAGCCACATAGTTGGTAGGGGGTATTTCATGAGCATGCTGGTATTGCATTGTCTAGCCGTCTCGCCTATAGGTTGTCCTGAGTCTTTGGTTGCTGATTTGATTTGTATTGTAGTATGCTGTGCCTTGCTTATCGTATATTTCGACCATAAAATCAGTAATAATACCACTTTAAAACAAAGTGATTTCCATCCGGTCCGCGCTTTGTCCAAATTGACAAATTCGACCTTGACACTTATATCGACCCTGACCCTGAATAACATAGTTAAGAAACTCGGCAATAAATACATATTTTTAAGTAGGACACTCAAGTAGGTCAGGTCAGGCCAGTAGAACAAGACAGGTTAAGGTCGACGCAATTAAAATGAAACATCTAGGAAATAAGTGAAATGTTTATATGTATGAGTGTGCAAGAATATATAATAAATACCTGTAATGATATTAATCTGTATATATATACTATGTGTATGGATGTATGTATACCTATGTGTATGTATGAAATCTTGTATTATCCTTATATATATTTACCTTCTATGTGTTATCATCCTATATTCGTATATATATATATATACATATACTCCGCGCATTAAAGTACGTTTATCTGTATGGACGAGTGTTAAATTTGTCTATATAAGTAGCTACATTTGACACTCGCGTCGGTCAAATAAGCAATTACAATAAAACGCGTCCCACGGAAATATCGAGCGGTGCTATAGTGGGAATAGCACATATTAGGCCACTTTTTAGGCATTCAATTTTTGGTATTATAACAAGTATAAGTAGAAAAAAAATAAATAAATAAATAAGCAAATAAGATACCAGTAGAAACCATACAAAAACATTAAATTGTTATTGTGATTTATACCATAAGGGATGTGACCGTCTTAAAAACCAACAACTACAGTAATAATAGTGTAATAGTTCTTAACTACATACAATAGTACGGTTAACTCTAAACCCAGTAAACACGGCACATACCCATTTAGAACTAGGAGCGCCTCCTTACGGTCCCTGTCATCACCAACCTGTGGGACACGTTACACAGGGGCAATCTTGACTGGAAACCGTTATCAACCATAATTGGCCTTTTTCTCCCAGTGGTAGCAAAACCCTTACGCGAAGATGTGGAATTGCTGCCACAGTACCTCAGACCAGACTCACACGCTACGCCCCAGGCATAGCAACCAACAAACTAAACCCCAACAAATGCTCAAACATGAACAAACATACAACACAGAAATAACCGAACAGGCCCCAGTTCGATGACCAAAAGTATTAGTATGCTGCAAATGGACACGCTAATCATCCCCAAGATGGCGTGGTACAGGCATACCCCTCATCAAACCCCAGCAAATATGATATGTTAAAAACATAATCATAACACTACAAAACAAGCACGCACCACATATAACACAACGCCAAACAAAGCTAGGACCGGAAGGTGTCAATACACGAAATTAGGTTGAATTAACCGCTGTTGTTGACACCGTTTTTAGCACATATTTAGGCATTAAACAGACCTGTTGGCAAGGTCTATATCAGCTTCAAAATTCAAAATTACACCTTTTAAAGTCCAGACTCTATTGTGCCCATCGCGTCAGGTATACCTTGACGTGTTCGTTGGCGGACGGACTATAAACCTTAGAATTACACACACACACACTTATGTGAAAACTCACTAAAAATTGCTTGGCTTCCATAACTCAAAAACAGCTGGCACTCACAACTTGGCAGTAATGTTTGTGTCATGGTTGTTCAAGGGGGGCATATATGTTTTACAAATATTTCTTGTTCTAGTATATGATCGAAATTATAGGATGGCGCCCCTTGATTCTAGTATATGATCTAAATTACATGATGGCTCCCTTGATTCTAATCTGATCCTAATTACAGAACGGCTTTCCTTGATTCTAATCTCATCCAAATTATAGGATGACTGACTCCCTTGATTATAGTGTATGATCCAAATTACATGATGTCTTCCTTGCTTACAGTATATGATCCAAATTACATGATGGAAGGCTCTTTGCTTATTGTATATGAGCCAATTATAGGATGGTTCCCCTAGATTCTAGTATATGACCCAACTCCTATAGGATGGCTCCCTTGATTATAGTATAAGATCCAAATTATAAGATGGCTCCCTTGATGCTAGTGTGATCCAAATTATATGATGGCCCCCTTGATTCTATTATATCATCCAAATTATAGACTGGCTCCCTTTATTATATATAGTGTGATTCATTCTAATCTGATCCAAATCTGATCCAAATTGTAAGATGGCCCCGTTAATTTTAGTACTAGTATATGATCTAAATTATTGGATGGCACCCTTGGTTCTAGTGTATGATCCAATTATAGGATTGCTCCTCTTGATTCTAATCAGATCCAAATTCATTATAGGATGGCTTCCCTTGATTCTAACCTGATCCGAATTATAGGACGGCTCCCTTGATTCTATTATATGAGCCAAATTACAGTATGGCTCCCCTTGATTCTAATCTGATCCAAATTGCAGGATGGCTCCCCTTCCTTCTCATCTGATCCAGATTATAGGATGGCTCCCTTGATGCTAGTATATGATCTAAATAATAGGCCAGCTCCCTTGATTTTAGTATATGATCCAAATTATAGGACGGCTCCCTTGATTATAGTATATGATCCAAATTATGGGATGGATCCACTTGATCCCAATCTGATCCAATTATATAATGGTTTTCCTCGATTCTAATCTGATCCAAATTATAGGATGGCTCCTCTTGATTCTAGTATATGATCCCAATTATAAAATGGCTCCCCTTGATTCTAGTATATGATCTAAATTACATGATGGCTCCCTTGATTCTAATCTGATCCAAATTACAGAACGGCTTTTCTTGATTCTAATGTGATCCAAATTATAGGATGATTCCCATGATTATAGTGTACGATCCAAATTACATGATGGCTCCCTTGCTTATAGTATATGATCCAATTATAGGATGGTGTCCCCTTGATTCTAGTATATGACCCAAATCTTATAGGATGGCTCCCTTGATTATAGTATATGATCCAAATTAAAGGATGCCTCCCTTGATTATAGTGTATAATCCAAATTATAAGATGGCTCCCCTTCATTGTAATCTGAGCCAATTTATACGATGGCCCCCTTGATTCTATTATATGATCCAAATTATGGGATGGCTCCCTAGATGCTAGTATATGATCCAAATTATAGGATGGCTCCATTGATTATAGTGGGATTCAAGTTATAGGACGAGCCCTTCATTCTAATCTGATCCAAATTGTAAGATGGCCCCGTTAACTTTAGTACAAGTATATGATCTAAATTATAGGTCGGTACCCTTGATTCTAGTGTATGATCCAATTATAGGATGGCTCAACTTGATTCTAATCAGATCCAAATTAATTATAGGATGGCTTCCCCTGATTCTAATCTGATCCAAATTACAGGATGGCTCCCCTTGATTCTAATCTGATCCAAATTACAGGATGGCTCCCCTTCATTCTAATCTGATCCAGATTATAGGATGGCTCCCTTGATTCTAGTATATGATCTAACTAATAGGCCGGCCCCTTGATTTTAGTATATGATCCTAATTATAGGATGGCTACCTTGATTATAGTATATGATCCAAATTATAGGATAGATCCATATGATTCTAATCTGATCCAATTATATAATGGTTTTCCTCGATTCTAATCTGATCCAAATTATAGGGTGGCTCCCTTGATTCTAGTACATTATCCAAATTATAGGATGGCTCCCTATATTATAGTGTATGATCCGAAATATAGGAAGGATCCACTTGATTCTAATCTGATCCAAGTTATGATAGCTTCCCTTGATTCTAATCTGATCCAAATTATAGGATAGCTCCCTTAATTCTAGTATAATATCTGAATTATAGGATGGCTCCCCTTGATTCTATTCTGATCCGAATTATAGGATGGCTCCCTTGATTATCGTATTTGATCCAAGTTATAGGATGGCTCCACTTGATTTTAATCAGATCCAGATGTATTATAGGATGGCTCCCCCTGATTCTAATCTGATCCAAATTATAGGATGGGAGCTTGATTCTAGTATATGATCTAAATTATAGGCCGACTCCCTTGATTTTAGTATATGTTCTAAATTATAGGACGGCTCCCTTGATTATACTATATGATCCAAATTATAAGATGACTCCCCTTGATTCTAATCTGATTCAAATTATGTGATGTCTCCCTTGATTATAGTATATGATCAAAATTATAGGGTGGATCCACTTGTTGCTAATCTGATAAATTATATGATAGCTTTAGTTTTATTGTAATACGACGGCTCCCCTGATACTAGTATTACAGGACTCCCCTTTTTCTAGTATATCATATAAAGTGTGTATCATGAGATTCGCAAAGAGAGAGTTAAATATATCATGGCTCTCCTGATTCTAGTACATGAGCTTAATATAGGATCGCTCCCCTGATTCTAGTATATGATCTAAATATAGGATGGCTCCCCTGATTCTTGTATATGAGCTAAATATAGGATGGCTCCCTTGATTCGAGTATATGAGCTATATATGATGGCTCCCCTGATTCTCGTATATGATCTAAATATAGAATGGCCCCCCTAATTCTAGTATATGAGCTAAATGTAGGAGGGTTTCAATGATTCTAGTATACGAGCGAAATATAGGATGGCTCCCCTGATTGTAGTATATGAGCTTTAATGTAGGATGGCTCCCCTGATTCTAATATTTGTGCTAAATATAGGACGGCTCCCCTGATTCTAGTATATGAGTAAATATAGGATGGCTTTTCCTGATTCTAGTATATGAGCTAAATATAGGATGGCTCCCCTGATTCTAGTATATGAGCTTTAATGTAGGATAGCTCCACTGATTCTAGTATTTGATCTTAATATAGGATGGTTCTCCTGATTGTAGTATATGAGATAAATGTAGAACGGTTCCACTGATTCTAGTATTTGAGCTAAATATAGTATGGCTCCCCTGATTCTAGTATATGAGTTCTAATGTAGAATGGCTCCCCTGATTCTAGTATATGAGCTAAATGTACGACGGTTCCGTTGTTTCTAATATGTGTTGTAAATTATAGGATGGCTCCTCTATTTCTAGTATTGATCTGAATATAGAACAGCTTCCTTGTTTCTAGTATATGATCCTTTTATTCTATTGTTATACGACGGCTCCACTGGTACTAGTTTGATAGGACGTCTCCCGTCGCCTGGTTCTAGTATATCATCCAAAGTGTGTATCGGAAGATTCGTAAAGAGAGCTAAAATATTATGGCTCCCCTGATTCTAGTATTGAGCTTAATATAAGATGGCTCCCCTTGTTTTAGTATATGATCTAAATGTATAATGGCTCCACTGATTTTAGTTTATGATCTAAATATTAGGATGGTTTGTGATTGTAGTATAAGATCTAAATATAGGATGGCTCCCCTGATTCTAGTATATGAGCTAAATATAGGAGCCATGAGCTATATTTAGGATGGCTCCTCTATTTCTAGTATTGATCTTAATATAGGACAGTTTCCTTATTTTTAATATATGATCCAAGTTACAGGACGTTTCCTTTGATTCTATTGTTATACGACGGCTACCCTGATACTAGTATGATGGGACGTCTCCCGCCCCCAGTTCTAGTATATCATCTAAATCAGGAGATTCGCAAAGAGAGCTAAACATATGGCTCCTCTGATTCTAGTATATGATCTAAATGTATAATGGCTACCCTGATTCCAGTATGTGATCTAAATATATGATGGCTCCCCTGATTCTAGTATATGAGCTAAATGTATGATGGCTTCTCTGATTCCAGTATATGAGCCTTAATGTAGATGGCTCCGCTGGGTCTAGAATTTGAGCTAAATATAGGATGGCTCCACTGAGTCTAGTATATAAGCTAAATATAGCACGAGTCCACTAGTACGACTCCATTAGTTAATCCTACTCCACTAGTCGGTCCTACGCCACTAGTCAGACTCCACTATTCAATCCTACTCCATTTTCACTCTACTCCACTAGTCTGTCTGACTCCAGTAGGTATTCCTACTCCACTAGTCAGTCTGAATCCATTAGTCAGTCTGACTCCAGTCGTCACCTTTACTCCAATTGTCAGTGCTACTGCACTAGTCAATCCTACTCCAAAAGTCAGTCCTACCCCAATTCTGATTCTACTCGTCACTCTTACTCCACTAGTCAGTCCTACTCCACTAGTCAGTCTGATTATAATAGTCATTCCTGCCCCATTACTCAATAAAACTCCACTAGTCGGTCCTACCCCATTAGTCAATGTGATTTCACTAGTCAGTCCTACACCACTAGTCACTTTTCCTCCACTAGTAACTCCTACTTCACTAGTCAGTCCGACTCGGTTAGTCATTCCTTCTCCACTAGTCAGTCTGATTCTAATAGTCATTCCTAGTGGAGTAAGAGTGACTAGTGGGGTAGGACTGACTAGTGGACGCAGATTGGGTAGTGGAGTAGGAATGACTATAAGAATCAGACTGACTAGTGGAAAAGGACTGACAAATGGAGTAAGAGTGACGAGTGGTATCAGACTGACTAGTGGGTTAGGACTGACTAGTGGAGTAGGATTGACTAGTGCAGTCAGGCTGACTAGTGGCGTAGGACGGACAAGTGGAGTAGGATTAACTATTGGAGTCATACTGACTATTGGAGTTAGACTGTCAGAGTGACTACTGGAGTCAGACTGAGTAGTGGAGTAGGACTGTCTACTGGAGTCAGACTGACTAGTGGAGTAGGAATGACTAGTGCAGTATGACTGACTAATGGAGTAATAATGACTAGTGGAGTAGGCATGACTTATGGAGTCAGACTGACTAGTGGGGTAGGACTGACTACTGGAGTCACATTGACTAATGGGGCAGGACTGACAAGTGGACTCAGATTGAGTAGTGGAGAAGGAATGACTATTAGAATCATACTGACTAGTGGAGTAGGAATGACTAGTGGAGTAGGAATGACTTATGGAGTCAGACTGACTTATGGAGTCAGACTGACTAGTGGAGTCACGTTAGTCCCAGTAGTCAGTCCTACTCCAATAGTCAGTCCTACTCCACTAGTGAATCATACTACTCTAGTCAGTCTTGACTCAATTAGTCCTTTTACTGCACAAGTCAGTCTGACTCCATTAGTCAGTCTACACAACTAATCCGTCCTACTTCACTAGTGATTCCTACTCCACTAGTCAGTCTGACTCCATTAGTCACTCTACTCCATAAGTCAGTCTAACTCCAATAGTCAGTATGACTCCACCAGTTAATCCTACTCCACTAGTCAGTCCTACGCCACTAGTCAGACTCCACTAGTCAATCCTACGCCACTAGTCAGTCCTATCCCACTAGTCAGCCTGACTCCAGTAGGTATTCCTACTCCACTAGTCAGTCTGACTCCATTAATCAGTCTGACTCCAGTCGCAACTCTTACTCCACTAGTCAGTGCTACTGCATAAGTCAGTCTGATCCTTCACTAGTCAATCCTACTCCACTAGCCAGTCCTACCCCACTAGTCAGTCTGATTCCACTTGTCACTCTGACTCCACTAGTCTAGTATATGAGCGAAATATAGGAAGGCTCCCCTGATCTAGTATATGAGTTTTAATGTAGGATGGCTCCCCTGATTCTAATATTTGAGATAAAAATAGGACGGTTCCCTTGATTGTAGTATATGAGCTAAATATAGGATGGCTTCCCTGATTCTAGAATATGAGCTAAATATACGATGGCTCCCCTGATTCTGGTATATGAGCTTTAATGTAGAATGAGTCCACTGATTCTAGTGTATTATCTAAATATAGGATGGCTACCCTGATTCTAAAATATGAGCTAAATATACGATTGCTCTCCTCATTCTAATATATGAGCTTTAATGTAGGATTGCTCCCCTGATTCTAGTATCTGAAGTAAATATAGGATGGCTCCACTGATTCAGGTATATGAGCTAAATGTAGGACGATTCCCCTGATTCTAGAATATGAGCTTTAATGTAGGACGGCTCAACTGATTCTAGTATTTGAGCTAAATATAGGATGGCTCCCCTGATTCTAGTATTTGAGCTAAATATAGGTTGGCTCCCCTGATTCTAGTATATGAGCTTTAATGTAGGATGGCTCCACTGATTCTAGTATTTGAGCTAAATATAGGATGGCTCCCCAGATTCTAGTATATGAGCTAAATGTACGTACGACGGTTCCGTTATTTCTAATATGTGATCTAAATGTATAATGGCGCTCCTGATTCTAGTGTGTTATCTAAATATAGGATGGCTACCCTGATTCTAGTATATGAGCTTTAATGTAGGATGGCTCCACTGATTCTAGTGTATTATCTAAATATAGGATGGCTACCCTGATTCTAGTATATGAGCTAAATATACGATTGCTCTCCTCATTCTAATATATGAGCTTTAATGTAGGATTGCTCCCCAGATTCTAGTATCTGAAGTAAATATAGGAGGGCTCCCTTGATTCAAGTATATGAGTTAAATGTAGGACGGTTCCCCTGATTCTAGTATATGACCTAACTATAGGATGGCTCCCCCTGATTCTAGTATATGAGCTCTAATGTTTGATGGCTCCCAGTTAGGTACAGTTAACTCGAGTCCATACAGGAGTACCGGTAAAACATACACTTTATTTAGATTTATCGAAGTCACTGGGTCAAGTCCATTCTCTCCGTGCAGACCTGCTCCTAGCAGGCTATAAAGGGCTCTCCTAGCTTTCTCAATGTTCTTGTTAACGTTCGTTTCAGCATTTTCATTAACGGTGGAAGTCGTGTGATACCCAGGTGCGGGGCAGTTTCAACAGTTTTTAAAGGCACCGCACCCAATGGAAGGCGTCTTTGACAGACTCATTTCTTTTCAGCTTAGAAGGTTTCACGTTAATGCAACGGTTTTGTAGGCTGAAGTAAGTATCTTTCTTCACAAGAGAATGTTTCAGCCATATTTATCATTAATTGAGTGTCATATTCCGAGTTGCCCATGATACATACATCGTCTGCGCACGCACTGCTATTTACTACTATAGTTCCTATTTTATTTCCGCAGCCGCACGATAAAAGTTGGTTCAGCAAAGGATTTACATAAAGTTTATACAGATCAGTAGAAAGTATGCCACCTTGGCGGACACCCTGCTTTATTTCAAATGAATCACTAATGGAGTTTCTCATTTTCACAACGCTAGACGCGTTTTCATGTAATGACTGAATAAGTAGCCAATGTTTATCGTTGACACCAGCGTGGTACAATCTTCTAAGTAAATGTTCATGCGAAACTACGTCGAAAGCCGATTTTGCATCAAGAAGTATCACATGACCCTTTACCTTCTGATCAAGACATTCACGGTAATATTCTTCCAATATATATGCCGCATTCAGCGGGGAGGAGCCCCTCGTAAAACCTCTTTGAGCTATGTTCTGAGTTTGGAGTACCTTATCTTGGACCCGATTCCTAACGATTGTTTCAATGATTTTGCATATTGTAGGGAGAACTGTTATTCCTCTATAATTCCCGGCTTCAGACGGATGACCTTTGTTCTTGAATACTGGCGAAATCAGCCCCATTTTCAGACAGTCCGGTATTTTTCCACACTCAAAAATGGTATTAACAACGTTCACAAGTTCACCCTGTAGCAACTCGCCACCATGCGCAATGTGCTCAATATTAACCCCATAAATGTCTGCAGATTTTCCCTTATGAATGGTTCTTAGAGCTTTCAGAAATTCTTCAGAAGATACAGTTTCAACTTGTTGGGTACATTTCACATTTTCCTTAATAACCTTCACTTCAGCTAATACAAGTTTATGATATTCATTGTCAAATGTTTCATTTACCGATTCCCTAGCTAGGCTTTCAAAATGTCGTTTAAATCCAGCGAGGACACCGTCCTCCCCAGAATAACAGATTCCCTCAACGTGCAAATCGTCGATTGAGTTTTTAAGTGTACCTCTCTGTTTATTTATGAGTTTGTAAAATAACTTTGTGTCACGAGTACGTGCGCTCATTATATCATCACGTTCCTTCCTAAGTTTCTCGGCAACACTCACTCTACAGAGACGCCTAAATTCCGACTTTCGCTTCTTTCTTTCAATAAATAAAGGGCCAAGTGGGTCATTATCCCTACCAGATTCTAACCATTGTTTATGTATAATTCTTACTTGTTTCAAAGATTCAGAAATTTCATTGTTCCACACCGCGAGTTTCGGTTTAGACCGTTTCCCACACTTTTTCTTACCAGAAGCCTCAGTCCCCGCTCTGGTCATAATGCCACATAGCTTCAAGATTGAACTTTCCGTGCTTTCACTTTTCCGATCGAAAGTATTCAGTTTCTCTGTTACGAGACTCTGGTAAACATCTTTTTCAACCTTTTCCCAGTTAGTTCTTGCCGGGAGAGATGATTCTTTACTGTTAGAGTTAGACCCCTTCACTTTCTGCAGATTCACTCTGACCGTTATGGCTATGGGCTTATGATCGGAGACATTTTCAATTGTTTCCAGAACGCTTTTCTCATTTTTAATAAAGTTTACATCACCACAGGATAAAAAATAGTCTATTTCAGATTGATTCATACCATTTGGGTGTAAAAATGTAGGTGCAATACACTTGTAACGGAGACCACACTCTTGAATAAACTCATGAATATAAGTGGAGCGCCTATCTTGACAAAGCTTGTTCAAGTCTTCATTCAGATCCGTTCCAATTAAAATGTTATGTGTTTTCATATACTTGGAAACAATCTCAAACAACTCGTCTACACACTCGCAGAAGTCCGCGGTGCTGGTTGAATAGCCTTTACAGGGAAAATAAACAGAAACTAAAAGAGTCCTTCTCTGGAGTGCACCTTTCATTCCTAACTCTACACATTGGATGCGTTCCGTACCATCTGGAAGCACAGTGACATGACGACTGTAGCAGCTCCTCCACAGGACTGCGACACCGCCGTATCCTCGGGGCATCTGTATGGGTGGTAACGGGTTTTTAAAGTCTTTTGTTTCCATCGGTGAAGTGCTCTGCTTTGTGAAATTGTAAAATATTTGACTGTTTTGCATTATAAGGTCATCTTAATTCACAGAACTTGTTTGTTGTTATATTACTAATAGTTGATATTGACATTTTGGGTATTTTAACGTTACTTTACAGTGAATTGATTGATATAAAATAAAATGCACAAACTGTTGGTCGGCCGTGTTCGTTAAAGTATTGTTTATCAGAGATGTCGAGATGGCGCAAATCCGCTATACATTTGTTTGTTTTAATTAATTCCTCAAAAATAAACAGCTCGCCGTCGAAAACTGTGATTGTAAAATGTAGTGGTCCACTTTTTTTATGCAAAACTCCTTTATTGTATCTAATAATTCGTGTTAAAGACTGCATAGATATCGACCAGCATGGCCGATTCTAGCCAATGCCGATTAAATGCACCCTTTTGTACTTCTCTATTAATTTGTTTGTTTTATTTAATTCCTAGAAAATAGACAGCTCGCTGTCGAGAAATATGATTGAAGAATGTAGTGGTACACTTTTTGTTATGCAAAAACCTTAATTTTGTCTAATAATTTGTCTTAACAACTGCATAGATATCGCACAAAACGACCATACATGCCGATTCCATCCAATGACTATGAAATGCCATCTTGTTTGACTTCGCTATACATTTTTTTTGTTTTAGTTAATTCCTAGGAAATAGACAGCTCGTTGTCAAGAAATATGATTGACGGGTGTAGTGGTACACATTTTGTTATGTAAAAACCTTAATTTTGTCTAATATTTTGTCTTAAAGACGACATAGAGTGTCGACCAAAACGGCCATACATGGCCGATTCTAGCCAACGACGATGCTGTAGGAATGCTTTAGATTTTTTAATTTTAGTTAATTCCTCCAATAAAATCACCTCGCTGTCGATAAATATGATTAAAGAATGTAGTGGTACACTTTTTGTTTATGTAAACGCTTTAATTATGTTTTAAAAACTCTTATTCAACCCATCTGTGTTGGTGCTCTTTTGGTTAATTAAATGTCCTTTCCAGCAGTTGAACAACGAACAACAACTGTCTGTATCAATTAAGCGCTTTCCAATGCATTTCACCATATGCGTCCTGGAGATAGTATTTTTTTTACTATAAGGTCTCAAACCCATATGACCTACATAGATATATAATCATGCAAAAAACTGAAGCGGCGCTAACGCAGGGTTTTATGGCAGTTGTTTATTGCGATCAAAAGATATAAAGGGTTTCTCCAATCATAATTATACGGTGCCCCGTGGCTAATTGGCCGTCCTAAGCAGGATGTTTGTTTAGATCAAAGACGCCATAAATCACTGGCAAACAATGGCCACCCGTGGTGTGTTGACATCGAATATATACCATGATTGTGTAATATTATTATTTTTCAATTTTATTTATATTATACGCATCTATGAAACTAAACACATAAGAAATAGATTATGTTCATTCGGATTTGTGAAAAAACACACGCATAAGTGTGTTAATGTTTCATTTTTATTTAACAAATTATCATAGTAACAAATTGATTTGTTATGCCGTTTTAATAACTAATGCTAAAATGATGTATCTGCACTGCTAAAACCCACTTACGTGTTTAATTACAAGTTTTTCATGTGATATTATTTTTTTATACAAAATTATCTCATTCGGTGTTGCGAGTTACAGTGTCATGTTACAAGATATTTAAAAGTTCCACTTAGACGGATGCTAGAATTTTAAAAATGTGTTATTATGTAATATATAAAAAAAACAATTCAATCAAAAAAAATGAGTGTGAATTGAGAACATTAATAATTGAAAACGTAAAAAAAAAAGAAGTTATATAAACCACAGACCAGTTGCACTTACTAATAATTAGGTTAGGTCTGTGGTTACACCAGAGTTTTGTAATTATATTATATTTCTATAAATGAATACACATTTAGAAAACAACAACAATCACACACCCCCCCCCCCCCCCCCCCCCCGCCGCCCCCACACCCATACCCCCTTCAAAATATCGAAATTGTGTGCATGTATAATGTATTTTATATATATTCCCTTTTATTAATGACATCTTTTAAATATGTTTCGAAATAAATACAAAAAGAAATCACTCGTAACTCTAGTACGCTTAACTTAATGGTAACGCCCCTTTTTACAAACACTCAAAATAAAAATCGTCATCTACCGCTAACCAGCATTTGCCAATAAATAAACCTTGATTTTAATAAACCTTGAAAGAATATGTGTATGTATAGAAGCGTCAAAATAGCAACGAAGGTGTAACAAGTTTATCTTTATTACAACTAGATTAACGCTAATCTGATTACCGGTACAATGAACCCATTCCGCTATATTCATAACAATTGACTGATAGCGTTAACCGCGCACCTGTCGCAGTTATAAGCATTTTTAAAGAGCGCCCAGCGATCACGATGAAATTTCTGATCATTTACAGAGACGCTTATCTTTCTCGTTTTAGCCATACGAGATCGTGCGAGATTCGATTATGTGCCCATTCACTCTCTTCTTACTTCACTGGCTGATTCTAGTATATGGGCTAAATATAGGATGGCTCCCCTTATTCTAGTATATGAGTTAAATATATTATGGCTCCCCGATTCTAGTATAGAAATATAGGATGGCTCCCCTGTTTCTAGTATATGAGCTAAATGTAGGATGGCTCCCCTGATTCCAGTATATGAGCTAAATATAGGATGGCTCCCCTGATTCTAGTATATGAGCTAAATACGGGATGGCTCCGCTGATTCTAGTATATGAGCTAAATATATAGGATGGCTCCCCTGATTATAGTATATGAGCTAAATATAGGATGGCTATCCTGATTCTAGTATATGAACTAAATGTATGATGGCTCCCCTGATTCTAGTATATGAGCTAAATATAGGATGGCACCGCTGATTCTGGAATATAAGCTAAATGTAGGATTGCTTACCGTGTTGTAGTATATGAGCTAAATATAGGATGGCTTCCCTGATTCTAGTATATGGGCTAAATATAGGATGGCTTCCCTGATTCTAGTAAATGAGCTAAATATAGGATGGCTCCCCTGATTCTAGTATATGAGCTAAATATAGGATGGCTTCCCTGATTCTAGTATATGAGCTAAATGTAGGATGGCTCCCCTGATTCTAATATATGAGCTAAATGTAGGATGGCTCCCCTGATTCCAGTATAATAGCTTTAATGTAGAATGGCTCTCCTGATTCTAGTATATGAGCTAAATATAGGATGGCTCCCCTGATTCTAGTATATGAGCTAAATATAGGATGGCTCCCTGATTCTAGTATATTAGCTTTAATGTAGGATGGCTACCCTGATTCTAGTATATGAGCTAAATATACGATTGCTCTCCTCATTCTAATATATGAGCTTTAATGTAGGATTGCTCCCCTGATTCTAGTATCTGAAGTAAATATAGGATGGCTCCACTGATTCAAGTATATGAGCTAAATGTAGGACGGTTCCCCTGATTCTAGAATATGAGCTTTAATGTAGGACGGCTCAACTGATTCTAGTATTTGGACTAAATATATTATGGCTCCCCTGCTTCTAGTATATGAGCTTTAATGTAGAATGGCTCCCCTTATTTTAATATTTTAGCTAAATATAGAATGGCTCGCTCCCCTGATTCTAGTATATGAGCTAAATGTACGTACGATGGTTCCGTTGTTTTCAGTATGTGATCTAAATTATAGGATGGCTCCCCTAATTCTAGTATATGAGCTAAATGTAGGATGGCTCACCTGAATCTAGTATATGAGCGAAATGTAGGATGGCTCCGCTAATTCTAGTATATGTCGTGCTATATTCAGATCAATACTAGAAATAGAGGAGCCATCCTATATTTAGCTTTAAACTAAATATAGGATGGCTCCTCTATTTCTAGTAGTAATCTGAATATAGCAGTTTCCTTATTTTTAGTATATGATCCAAGTTACAGGACGTTTCATTTGATTCTATTGTTATACGACGGCTCCCCTGATACTAATATGATGAGACGTCTCCCGTCCCCTGCATCTAGTATATCATCTAAAGTGTGTATCATGAGATTTGCAAGTTAAAAAACAACAATTAGGTAACGAGCAGATTGTATCTTGGCTGAGCACAATAGAGCATGTAATGCTGATCATTTTGTGGAATTTATTTAATGATTTACCGTTTCGGAAAACTGTTTTGTAAAACAGGGGGACCAAATGGCATTGAAATGCTCACCTAATGGCCTTGTCCATTGTAGATACTTGCAACAGTAACAGGTTAAGTGGGTAACATAAAAACAGTCTGGTAATTATATAAATTAATAGAAGCTTTTTTTATCGTTTCGCTTATACGTAAAACGATGACTCCCAGGGCAGGGCCAACTTTAAAACTGGGAACTTGGTAGAGGACCATATAAGCTAACTATTAGACTTCAAGCTCTTGTAGTTTCAGAGAACACAAATGTTTAAAGATTTTTCATTATATGGTTTTACAAGTATGTAAAACTGTGAGTCCCGGAATGTGGGGCCTTAGATTTGACCCCAAGGTCACCATCTCAACAAAAGTGTCGGAAGTGATTTTCTCAAATTTCCTTCAAAACTTTGAAAGTTATGACAGAAACAAGAGTTTTACTCATTTGAAGTTTGACCCTTTACTTGGGCATGACACACCTTCTCATCATGCTGAACATTTCTTGCAGTTTTATCAAAATCCCATTAGTAGTCCAGGAGTTATAGCTGCTGAGACATACTTTTGACATTTGACCTCTGAAGTCCAACTGTGACTGACTGACCTATGAGGTACAGGACTGATTTCACTTGAATTCCACCAAATCTCTACAGCCAGTAGAACGATACAGGCTCTCTTGGACCTCTCGTTTCATATACAGGCTGGATTTTGAAATCAAGGTTTTCAAGATTCCATTTTATTTTCATCTGAAGGCTGGATTCTGATATCAATGGAAGGCTGGATTTTTATACCAAGGCTTTATATTTTCATATGAAGGCTGTCTTTTTTTATATCAATGTATTCAAGGAAGACAGAGATGAATTTTGAAGGTTTTCAAAGAAGGCTGGATGTTTATATCAAGGTTTTCAACAATTCATTTTTTCATATAAAGGCTTCATTTTGATATCAGGGTTTTCAAAGAAGACTAGAGTTTGATATCAAGGTGGATTTTTTATCTGAAGTCTGGATTTTGATATTACAGGAAAGCTGGAAATTGGTAGCAAGGTTTTCAAGAATTCATTTTTCCATATAAAGGCTGCATTTTGATATCATTGTTTTCAAAGGATGGTTGGATTTTGATATCAAAGGATGGCTGGATTTTGATATCAGAGGATGGCTGGATTTTGATATAAAGGATGGTTGGATTTTGATATCAGAGGATGGCTGGATTTTTATATCAAGGTTTTATTTTTTCAAGGCTGCATTTTGATCAAGGTTTCATATGAGAAACTCAAACCTTGATATCAAAATTCAGTTTTAAGACATTTTATCTGCATTTACTTAGTACTGGTTCTACCCATGAAGACATTGCGAGTGATTAAAATAAATTCAGACAGCTTTCGTTACAATCGATGTAAAATAAATGTTTAAACTTTAAAATTCGGCCTTCAGATGAGAAAATGAAATTTCAGCCTTGAAATGAGACACATGAATCTTGTAATGGAAATCCAGCCTTGATATGAGATGAATAAAAGCTTGATACCGAAAACCAGCGTTGATATGACAATCAGCATTGATGAAACTACTTATGTCATCACAACTTTTCATGGTCAGTTACTAAAAATAAAAATAGTTTCTGGGCGATAACTTCAGTTAAGGAGATATTGTAACATCAATTGGTTTAAGGAAAACCAGAGTTTCATGGAATTTCCGTGTTTCTATTTTTAGCTGTAGCAGCCATCTACTAGACCCTTTCTAATCAATCTAGGTTTCACTTAGGAACAACTAGACATCAAGAGAAATATTCCTGTAGAGTTTCATGAAAATCCACGTGGCCACACCATGGCATATGATCAACTTATGAGGTATTGATCCGACTGAGATAATAGTAATCAACAAGACATGATTAGACTTCAAAGCTGGTCATTAATTTTGTGATTATCATGATCTAATTTCAAATCCACTATCCCACAGACCTAATAACAAATAGATTGGACACTATGAAAATTGTGTAAATTTGAAGTGGCACAGTTCACAAAAATATTTCCCAACTTTAAACACACATATCATGAAGAGTTTTATAGATACAAGTTTCATTCAAGCCAAATACCATCACAAATTTAATTTTCTTTCCAACGATAGTATTTTGTTTTCTCTTACATTGAGAGCAAAAAAGGAGTTTGATGGAAACTTTGACTATGTCGAAATATTGATTTTTAAGAGAAAAGCGAAAAATTATGACATTTTAAACTTTAAACTTTAAAAAAAAAATTATACAATTTATTATTTTGAAAATAAACATAAATTATTATAATCCCATTTTGCTTTTCACTGTGAATCTTTTGGATCTATTCTCATCAAAATCGGTGAACAATTGAGAGAGAAGATAGAAGAAAAAGTTAAGGTGCCACGTGATACTTTGGTTACTTCATTGGTTAAGATAGGAAGTTTCCTATCTGTTTATTAATATATCCTTTGTCATTCTGCATACTTTTTTTATTTCAATGTAAACGGAGTGGGCGATCATGCCTTGAGCCATATCATCTTTAAAACAAATTGATCCAATTCAACTGCAGTATAACTGTTTATTAGATTATTCATTGGTATTTCAGTACAACAATAGGTAATGGTAGTATATATTTGTATTTAAAGCTTTCAAACGTAACTTTTAAAATAACAATTATCTTCAATTTACGAAATCCTTTAGAAAACAATACATGCATACAATCATACAAGTAACAAGGAAGTGAATACACTTATAAAATGTCTTAAAATCTTTAAAATACAGTGTCGATTCTTATGGGTGCGGGAGGTATACTGTACTGGTTCCACACAACTAAAAATCAACCATCACAAATAGCCTAAAATGGCAAAAAAAAAGACGTAAAACACCATTCGACAACAACATAATAGAAGTACTGAAAAAAAAAAGTGGAGAAAGTCGCCACGAGTAACTTTCAATCTGTGTCTGGAACAATTGGTTATGCTAGTATCAAGATACATGATGTAATGCACATAAAACACAATTTAGAAAGAAAGAAATACTTGAAACATTCATTAGTTAAGGGTACAGGTTAAAGGTACAGATGTTTTGTTAGAACAGGAACAAATTAAAACAAATATCATGCTTAACCCTTTTCGAATGCACTTCATCAATGGGTTAAGTTGAATTGGGTTTTATTGAATTGGTGCCAACAAAAAACGGTTATACAGAATCTCAGAACCTTCTCACCTGCAGAGCTGCTACAAATTCTGTTGTATACACTCCAATTATTGCTGAAGACACGATAACGTTTTTCTGCCACCATTCAAGTAGCACCTGAACAATACAGGGATGATGATGAAGACCTTCAATGAACATGACAAAAAAGACACAATGAACAAGTCATGTCATGTTCATTACGAGGAATCAATCAACAATTCACAAAATGGAGAGAACTGTAACTATGGAGAGAACTGTAACTAATGTTGTAATAACTTGTAGTTCAATCCATTTGCATATGTTTCTATGAATATTGTGATGTTGAATTGATGTATTGTAACATATCTGCAATAAAATATTATTAAACTAAATTCACAAAATAATATGACACAGTTGACATTTTTATGCTATTGCTGTGCACGTGAAAATGCTTTAAAATTATAAGAATAAGAAACAAGAGGCCAATGACCTTGAAGCTCTACTGATAGATTTTTGATAGCTAGGTCAACATTCCTCTGAAGTTTCATGAAAATCCATCAAGTAGTTTCATAGGAGTAGTCGCTACAAGTTTTCATTATATAACTCTATGCAAACAAAGATGACCGCTGGCGGCCATGTTTAACGTCAAATCAAAATAAATTTTGACAAGGATCAACATCATGTCATACTGATCATTTTAGAAAAAGTCCCATATCAATATCCATTATAGTTTTCAAGAAGTAGTCGCTACAAACTTGAATTTTGAAAATCTATTTTTAGCCATGGCGGAGATCTTGAATTTCCGGCCGACCTGAAATCTTGCTAGGATCAATGAGACATCAAGAGCAACATTCCTGTACAATTTCATGAAAATCCGTCGAGTAGTTTCAGAGGAGTATTCGTTACAAGTTTTTACTAGATAACTCTGTAAACAAAGATGGTCGCTGACAGCCATGTTTAACATCGAATCAAAACGATTTTCGACAAGAACCAACATCATGACATCCTGATCATTTTAGAAAAAGTCCCATATCAATATCACATAGTTTTCAGGAAGTATTGGCCATAAACTTGTTTTTTGAAAATATATTTTTAGCAGTGGCGGCCATCTTGAATTTCCGGCCAACCTGAAGTTAGACATCAAGAGCAACATTCGTGTGAAGTTTCATGAAAATCCGTCTAGTAGTTTCAGAGGAGTAGTCGCTACAAGTTTTCATTATATAATTCTATGTAAACAAAGATGGCCGCTGGCAGCCATGTTTACCGTTGAATCAAAATAATTTCCGACAAGGATCAACATCATGTAATACTGATCATTTTATATAACTCTATGTAAACAAAGATGGCCGCTGGCAGCCATGTTTAACGTCGAATCAAAATAATTTCCGACAAGGATCAACATCATGTAATACTGATCATTTTAGGAAAAGACGCATATCAATATCACTTATAGTTTTCAAGAAGTGGACGCTACAAACTTGTATTTTGAAAATCTATTTTTAGCCGTGGCGGCCATCATGAATTTCCGGCCGACCTGAAATTTTTCTAGGATCATTTAGACATCAAGAGCAACATTGCTGTGAAGTTTCATGGAAATCCATCGAGTAGTTTCAGAGAAGTAGTCGCTACAAGTTTTTACTAAATAACTCTATGTAAATAAAGATGGCCACTGGCAGCCATGTTTAATGTCAAATCAAAACGATTTTCGACAAGGATCAGCATCATGTCATGCTGATCATTTTAGGAAAAGTCCCATATCAATATCACTTAGAGTTTTCAAGAAGTAGTCGCTACAAACTTGTTTTTTAAAAATCTATTTTTAGATTTGACAGCCATCAACATGAATTTTTGCTAGGATCAACTAGACTTCATGGGCAACATTTCTGTAAAGTTTCATGAAAATCCATTCAGTAGTTTCAGAGGAGTAGTCGCTACAAAAAAAAGGTTTACGGACGGACAGACGGACGGACGGACAGACGGACGACGGACGCCGCACCACGGCATAAGCTCTGCTGATCTCTGATCAGAAGAGCTAAAAATTATCCAGGAATCACGGCATCAGTTCAAACACACTTGTATTTAGGGAAAATATAACAAAACACCAATATTTATTCCCCATCATTATCCTGTATAATAAAGAAATTCTATTTGTATGTCCCCAGTTTATTAGGCCATGGTCACTGAAACGAAAAAGAAACGCAACTTGGGAATTTCCGAACGCAACTCGGGAATTTCCGCTATATATTATACATGGCTTCGTAAGACTTTTCCTTTCGAAAAAAAGAAGACTAAAACAACACATAACACAGCAAATAGTATTCCATCGGTTTCATAATTGACAGAGTATGTATTTGGCTCAAGCATGTGAGCAAACTTAGGATGCCAAATTTTGCAAACTCTTTAAGTTAAATATAGTACTGAAATTTTTCAAAGAGAACAATTCAACATTTATGAATTTCTAGTTACAAAGTGTACTGCGATTGAAATGTCTACAACATCACAGTTGTGTCCTTTCTTTTACTGCAACTATTTTTTTTTTACAAAACATCTTGGGATTTCTTTGGGATATTATGTAGAATTAAGTGTGTAATATATACAATATTTAGCGAAATTTCCCCCGAGTTGCGTTTCTTTTTCGCTTCAGTATATAAAAGCAGAGGCAAATGAAAGACGTCTCCTTTGTTACCATATCCTGCACTGTCTATATGAAATGCAGGGTGTACAGAGAATTTGTGATATCCTCTACCTCACTGATTCTATTGAAATTTGGCCCACTTGTTCTTGACTGCATTCCTCTATGTCCTTTAAGTTAAAGACTCGTTATAATTTATAATCATTTGCACTGTATTCCAAGACATTTCTTATGTTCAATCTGTAGCTTTGAACCATTTCATGTTTTAAATAGGTCATTTCATGGCAGTTATTTTTTAATAAAATTTAGCCCCAAAGCCTGATGTACCCCTTTAATTGACTTGAGTGATTTGTAATTAAAGACATAAGACCAGCACCTATTTGCAGCACATTAGCGCCATTGAATTATCGTTGTTTTGTACAAAGTGGCGGATTCCCCTCAAACGAAGATGATCTTTAAACTGAAATAATGATATAGACCTTTGATAAAAAGATCCTATTTTTGTATGTGATGTTTGAAGCGTTTTATTAAAGTTACAGCGGTGATGTTTGAAGCATTTTTTATTAAAATTACTGCGCAAACACCAATATTGCCTATATATATATATAACTTCACTGGCATGCAAATTATGACCTAATTTTAGCCTGCTTTACACAATCTTGTGGAGATGGATAGTTGTATCAAATTTTAATGAAATTATTTCCAAATTTTTAGAAGATATAATGACCCTGAAATTTGAGGTACTGACCCCATTTTTTACAGCAACAGCTCGTCAAGATTATTGTGCCAATTTAATTTAATGGTTTGATCTATTTCAAAGTTACACAAGGACACTTACTATATATATATATATAGATATATATGCTTATAAAATGACCTTTGAACACAAATAATGACCTTCACCTTTAAGGTACGTACCAGAAATGAAATTATCTCGAATCATTCCAGTAACAGTGTGAACTTGAAAATTGCCTTTAGAAGCATACGATAAGACATGTTGTGCGTTAACGCCGCCAGCTACTAACGTTTTGCATGTTTTCCTGCATACCGGATGTTGGTGCCTGCGTGACTTTTATCTTTACCCATAAAGATAAGACTTTCCATCCCTCATGTAAAACGTGGATAGCCTTATCCGGTATGCAAGAAATTGCTTTATCCTCCAAATATGTGGTTGGAAGATAAAAAGCAAAGTCCACGGGGCATACACGTATAAATATAGTTTATTTATTTTTCCATTTTCTTCATTGTGTATACCAACCAGTCACACATCATTTCATCTTGAAGTTTCAATCGTGAATACTCGGCCAATCTCGTCATTCTTCGGGATCACGCCTCATGTGTATATCGACGTTTGGGTATGTTCAAAATCATGACATTTTGTAAGCTGGAAGTCACAGAAAATAGTGCAGTGTTGCTTAGCTGTTGCAATATAAACAATATGACCATTATCCACGTGTTGATGTATGATTTTTTGTTGCATGTTTGTTATTTGTATCACCACTTCCATGTAAATAAACTACAGATGGAGCAATCGGCTAAATGGCATTGCAAAACTTTGAAGATAACTCTGATTTTGAGTGCAAATTCGTTTTGGTGTGAATCTGAGACACGTCATGACACGTTATGATGTTACCAATATAATGACCTTCGATATACATTCAAGCTATGCTGCGAAGCAGTGTACGAGATGTTGTGAATGCATGAAGTTTGATTTTAACATCCTGCACAACAGTTTTATTGATACAGCAACTACTACATATGCAACACGAGGTCAATGACCTTGAAGCGCTCTTCTGATAGAGTTTTGATAAAGTTGTCGGGGAGCATAAAAATAATATTGCAGTCTGTGGTATTATTAAAATATCAGATATTATTAAAATATAACATTAAAATCTCGCATTAAAAATATTGTTGTATTTTGTGCCAAGCAGGTCAGATTAATAAGAGAGTTGTTTTCTGCGCTGCAAAAACTGCAGTCTGCGTTATTAAAAATAACATTTTATGCTATGCAGGCAGTCTGATTAAAAAATATTGTTCCTGAACTGTCTGTTATTATGCTGGCAGATCATCGTGGGCGAAGGAATGGCAGCTCTCTTTCTTGATTCTTGACGGTGATTCAGTGGAGAACTTGCACATCAGACTCTTCAAACTTTTCACATGGATCAAATGTTTAACACATCAGGTTTGTGCTGGGTTTCCTACGATATAAATTGTGGTTCCAGGTTGAAACCTCATTGGAATGTATCCATCAATGTTACTGCCAACCACGCATGCTTCTTCATCTGAAGTTAAATTCACCACATATATTAATATAAACTGATACCATAATACTAAATCATCAGGAATGTATTTGCAAAGTAAAATGTTCCAACTCGCTCTCTCTCTAAAACCAAACATAGAACTTGCCTAACTGATTAAACTGCTTTAGCTGACAAACTAAATTTTATTGAAATATAAACATATTAAACGGTCTCAGTAACAATTGCTTAAGAAGTATGTACAGCTAGCTTTAGAACCTTTGTTTGTATGGTGTTTTACGTCATTTTTAACACATGTAAGGTTATAAATGACGGTCGATTTTTTGTGGTGGAAGCAGACCACCCACTTTTCCTGGGTAGAACCAGTACTGTACACCTCCCGCCATCGACACTTCCTCACAAGTCGAGCTACAGGTGGGATTCGAACCCGCAGCTGTGAGAGTCGAAGGTTTACAACGTAACGTCGTTAACCATTCGGCCACGGAGATGCTACAGCTTTAGGACCTAGAGGACAACTGCTTTAGGACCTAGAGGACCAACTATTTTTTTAGCTTGAGTAATTTTACGTCACTAACTGAATTTTGTCATGGTACACATTTGAACTTACAAAACAATTGCAGAGTGAGAAAAGTATGCTTAATTTTCTCTGAAAGTTACTGATATACTGAAGAAAAAAAGAAATGCAACTCGGGAATTTTTACTATTTATTGTATGTACAATATGCTGCTGTTAATGGTACATGGCTATGTAAGGCCTTTCCTTTCGGAAATAAAAGTCTAAACAACACATAACACAGCAAATAGTATTCCTTCAAAGTTTCATTATTGACAGAGTGCGCGTTTGGCTCAAGCATGTGAGCTAACTTAGGATGCAAAATTTTGCAAACTCTTTACGTTAAATACAGTACTGAAATGGCTCATTTTTCCAAAGAAAAACTTCAACATTTATGAATTTCTTGTTACAAAGTGTACTGTGATTGAAATGGCTGCAACATCCCAGTTGTGTCCTTTCTCTAACTAACAGCATTTTTTTTTTTTACAAAACATCTTGTGGAATTAAGTGTGCAGTATATATAATATATAGCGGAAATTCCCGAGTTGCGTTTCTTTTTCACTTCAGTAAACTATTATTACACTTCATATATAAATTCCAATGTGACACACATATCTGTGTTTTACAATATACCATATTTCACATAAAGTGTATGTGATTAACAACTAGCTTTAAAGGGAAGGGGAGTAGGATAATGAAAACACTTACCCCTTAACACCCTCTATATATATTTAATGGACTGTTCTTTCTTTGAATTAAGACCATTCAATTTATGTGACAAAGGGTTTTTAAGGGGAAATAATTGATCAGCAGCTGGACGTTGTAAACCCTGATCAGCCTGTGAGTTCCTCGCAGGCTGATCTGGGTTTACAATGGACGCAAAGGCTATTATAGTCGTGCTTAGCGGGTTAAGGGTTAAAATTTATATCTGTATATCAGCCTATTTTGTAAACTTTTAATAAGCAGGTAAAACTAGTGCACCTGTGATGTATTTTATGACTGATCTACCTCTACTTTCCTATCTTTAACTACCTACTTTGCTTCTAAATGATTCAGATTCACAACTGTGTCTATGCTTACTGACCCAGACTGTGTCTATGCTTACTGACCTAGACTGTGTCTATGCTTACTGATTGATTGAATTAGATTTTATAGTCGCACCAACAGCTAAGGTCATATGGCGACTTTCCAGCTTCCACTGGTGGAGGAAGACCCCAGGTGCCCCTCCGGGCAATTTTCGTGCACGGGCGGGCACCTGGGTAGAACCAACGACGTTCCGCAAGCCAGCTGGATAGCTTCCTCACACAAAGATTCCCAGGCCCCTGAGAGATCGAACCTACAGCGGTGAGGAGCAAGTGATTTCAAGTCAGAGACGTTAACCACTCGGTCACGGACGCCCCCCTATGCTTACTGACCTAGACTGTGTCTATGCTTACTGACCTAGACTGTGTCTATGCTTACTGACCTAGTCTGTGTCTATGCTTACTGACCTAGACTGTGTCTATGCTTACTGACCTAGACTGTGTCTAAGCTTACTGACCTAGACTGTGTCTATGTTTAATGACCTAGACCGTGTCTATGCTTAATGACCTAGACTGTGTCTATGCTTACTGAGGTCGGAATCTACAGCTTTCTTTGAAATTCAGACTATTTTCAGACATGTAATTCCTCAAAATTTACATATTTTTCAGTATTTTTTGTTCTTTTTTCCCCTTCTTAGAATCAAAATTAAGTTGGTATATGTGTTGTTAATGTACGTTTGAGTACTTCATCTACACAGTATTCAGGGTATAGAAAATCATTTATAATATAATGAACCTGCTTCAGAACTTATCTAGAGTAGTCTCCCTTAGCCTACATAGAAGCAACGTTATGATGCATAGCAACAACCTCACCCTTGCCTAGCAACGCCAGTATAGCATGTGACATAGTGCAGATTTTTTGTCAAACATTGAGGCATCCTATACCAGACATGACAAAGTCAACAACTGTGAAAAGGAAACGCGTTTGGTCGCGCGTAATGCTTGAATTGACGCATATAAAAATATTAGTATATCCGAGAAGCAGTTTGTCGAAAAGGGCAGGGCAGCAATAAACAATGCAACATTATATATCCCGCAAACGACGAAATAACAGGAAACTTTTAAACACAAATTTTTATGAAACTGTAACATCTAACAATCATGAACATAAATATGGAATAAATTCAAATATTTAAAATTTAAACACGCCTTTGTTTCAACATATCAACATAATAATTACCCATTCTCATAGAAGGCACGGCATATAGCCATGGTGACCATTACAAATGCCTTCATTTCTACAAACTGCCCGCTGATTATTTACTAAACAAGTTTCCAAACTTAAATTCTTAAAATTAATGCAAAGTTTTTGGTGACACCTATGCAACTCATGCAGATGGCTGGGTAACTGTTCACATTCTGATGATATGTAGAACATCAGCCTATGAACAGTTATCCATTTTCGTTGACCACGAAAAGTAACGCGGATAACACCATAGCCATCTTTGTTTTTGCTGCCACTCCAAATATGACATGAATCGGTGATTACAAAGTTTTTTAATTTAAACTCGAAATTAAATATTTCCCTTTCAGTTAAAATTGTAGAGAAAATAATAGACATAACGGTCACTGCAGGTATGGTTATGCAGACTGCAAATTAAAAATAAAGTAAAAAATGAAACGGTATGTACGAAAAACATCCAGATAGTTTTAGTGTAGTGTGAACTGAAAATTAGGCATCATACCAGACATGGCTCATACCTACACTACCAGACCTTAACTAAGAACTTACTTACACTATCATATCACAACTTTAAATAGACTCAGACCAACGAAATTTTGTATGCCGGAGGCCAACCCAATATTTAAGGTCTGACATCAAAGGTCTGATATGAGTGTCTGACTTGGGTCTGATATGAGTTCGTCTAGTAGTGTGGGTCAGATAGTGTGGGTCTGACATGGCTCTCATATTGTAGGTCTGATATCAGTCTGATATTGTATAAGCAATATATGCACTTTGAATGTCAGACAGACTCATTCCAGACTATCCAAAATATCAAACTCAATTCAGACTTTCAGTATTTGATGCATGTCCGACAGACCTACACTTTCAGACTCATGTCAGACCTACAATTAAATCAAACTTACGCTATCACTCATATTTATAAGACAAAGTATCAGATTCTGACCTAGAACATACCAGTGAGATGCAGACCTATATGTACACAATAGTAGTTTTTTGTTTCTGATACTGTAGGTTTGATATGGGTCTAAACTGTTTGGCTGATATGAGTCTGATATTGTAGGGCTGATATTCAAGAGTCTTAATATTTTAAGTCTGATGCTTGTCTAATACTGTTATTCCAGTAAGTCTGATTTTGCACGTCTGATCAGAGTTGGTCATAGCAGAGTGCAATTTAGTGTTGGGTCTGATAGTTCAAGGTATCTTATATGGAAACCTATTCTCCTACATTAATGCCTGCTTAAATGAACAATTATATACAATTTACACGCTCCAATTATAGTTTCTACAAAATAAAATTGAAAAATGTGTGCAAATTCACATTCGGTCATTGGAAAATATCAAAACTGAGACGATCTATTTTTACCTGAAAGAGTTACTTCCTTTGGCAATATGTGTCAATATCTCAAAACGGAAAATGTCGCAATATTTTGATGATTTCGGAGCAATATTGTGTTGAAAATAGCAAACGCACTACAATCTATGTTCTAAACCTGAAATTGTGTATAATCGGTACTATGCATATTTTCCTAAAGGTCGGAATCTACAGTTTTCTTTGAAATTCAGACTATTTTCAGACATGTACACTAATTACGTTAAATAACTTGAATTCTATTTTTCAAAACTAACAAAGACCATATAATTTCCTCTCAAAATATAGCAAATATAACACATCCATAATTGAATGACAAACACTCCAAATTGTCATAAAAATGCTATTTCTACATACCTTAACCGGCTTTTTTTTCGTAATCTGATGTCGAATGCAGAAATGCAGGAAATGATAAAAAAAAAGCTAGCATTTACAACATAGCCACCAGTTACTAGATTCTGTTTACAGCCTCCATACCGGTCACAGTACTAAAAGTTTATTTATACCAAAATTAACTATTATGTCATGCTAAGTCAAAAACACCAAATCTGTGGATTTCTTTTTTATTATCTAGCCTGTAAATGGCTTTTAATCTCTTAGATTTCTGTTTTATAAGAAATTTCCCATGGACATTCATTCGAAACTAAGGAGTCTCCCCTGTACCATACTGTGTCCATGCTTACTGACCTAGACTGTGTCTATGCTTACTGACCAAGACTGTGTCCACGCTTACTGACCTAGACTGTGTCCATGTTTACAGACCTTGACTTTCTATGCCTACTGGCCTAGACTGTGTCTATGCTTACTGACCTAAACTGTGTCTATGCTTACTGACCTAGACTGTATCTATGCTTACTGACCTAGACTGTGTCTATGCTTACTGACCTAGGTGTCTATGCTTACTGACCTAGACTGTGTCTATGCTTACTGACCTAGACTGTATCTATGCTTACTGACCTAGACTGTGTCTATGCTTACTGACCTAGACTGTGTCTAAGCTTACTGACCTAGACCGTGTCTATGCTTATGACCTAGACTGTCTATGCTTACTGACCTAGACTGTGTCTATGCTTACTGACCTAGACTGTGTCCATGCTTACTGACCTAGACTGTGTCTATGCCTACTGACCTAGACTGTGTCTATGCTTAAAGACTTAGACTGTGTCTATGCTTACTGACCTAGACTATGTCTATGCCTACTGACCTAGACTGTGTCTATGCTTACTGACCTAGACTGTGTCTATGCTTACTGACCTAGACTGTGTCTATGCCTTCTGACCTAGACTGTGTCTATGCTTAAAGACTTAGACTGTGTCCATGCTTACTGACCGAGATTGTGTCTATGGGGGCACTCCTCAGTTTCGCATGAATGTCCATGGTGTAAATCAGAAAGAAATCAACTAAGCATCTTTTAGGTCCATTGATGGTCTTTATAATAATTATGAAGCACATGTTTGATGTTTTTTTCAGTTTTGATTACTTCTAACTTTATTTTGGTGTATTGGAATATGCATTCTTTGGGTTTTTTGGAGGCTATAAATAGAAAAATGTGAACCAATCAAAAACTTCCTAAAAGTAGTTAAAATGGCTGATTTTCACTGACGAGGAGATCAGCGTGGAATAACTTTTTAAAATGCCGGACTAGGTATGTAAAATTTAGCATTTCCTGATATGCAAGAGCATTATGAGTGCAGACATGACCCTGATATGTGTAGGAATTTTTTTTATTTTTATTTATTGACATTTGAAATATTGCTAAAATTGCATTTTTAGCATGTTTTAAGGGGTGGGGTAATCTTAAAGAAATGGGACTAAAGTTGTACAGAAAATGCTTTTTGATACTTTTATTTGGTATGGAAACATGGGTAATTTTATTGTCTTCTAAGAAATGTATGACACAATGATGATGTGATTTATTTTTGCTCAAGGATTCAGGCTAAGAGCTTGTCAAGTGTTTGATGATTGAGAAATGTACATTAAACTGTGGAGTGCCCCCTATGCCTACTGACCTAGACTGTGTCTATGCTTACTGACCTAGACTGTGTCTATGCTTACTGACCAAGACTGTGTCTAATTATAAACATGTGATTTTCCTAGAACTGCATAATGGTGTTCATTCGAATGATTATCAGACATTATTTATGAACATTGATTATTTTTCTGTGCAATATGGTCATAAAGGAAAAGAACATGCAAAATACAACAGATGCAAATAAACTAGAACTATCACTGAAGGTGATGAATACTCCCGCTTAAATTGTAGGTCAAACAAAGGCCCATAATTCTGTAATAAATTAGACAATCAAAAATGGGGAGTTTAGAAGGACGTAAGGTCGTCAGTTGTTATGTGTATATGAAGTTTGGGAACAACCCATTCAAAACTGAGGAATGCAAGTAATAAAAACGTGTTACGCGACGCTATGTGATGAAAATGTGTTATGAGACGGGGCGGTACGCAATGTAACGGACAACGCGATTCCTATATTGCCCCCATTCTTATATTTAAACTGACAAATTAAATAATCTCAAAGGAAAGAAAAAACATCTTATTTGTTTCAGTTACAGTGGAAGCACAAAGTAACAGACCTATGATTATCTCCACTGTGTCCAGACTGAAAGCACGCTTGATCTCATCTAGCTTTAAGCGACCATTGTCCAGTAGGAACGTCTTCTTGATCACAAAACCATCTTTACATCGAAATCCAATGTACGCAACATCTGAAAATAACAATTCAGAAACTTAATTATCTACAATTATACATTTTTTCAAATAAAAACATTTATTCAAACAAGAGGCCAAAGTCCTCGAAGCTCTTTACTGTAAGAAAATGCAGTAAACTCCCTCTGACAGACATGTCAAGTTTCAGAAATAAAACTAGAAATGTGTCCATGGAACACGGATGCCCACACTTAAAACAATCAGCGGAAAAGTAAAATTTGATGAAAAAAAGGCCATAACTCTAGATTTTGATGCCGAATTGACATGCAATCTTGTTATCATAGGTAAGCATCCTGTAAAGTTTCGAAACAATCGGTTAAAAACTGTGGGAGGAGATAGACACACAAGATATTTTAACGTAAAATTTGACAAATTTGGGTCGTAACTCCAGTAATACAAGGTCGAGTTTGTCGCCAAATTGATATGCACATCTTCATATCACAGGTAAGCAGCATATGAAGTTTCCAAACAATCGGTTGAAAACTGTGGGAGGAGACAGACACAAACTTTTCGGGATGGACATACGGACACTCAGACTGACAGGACGGACATTGTTAACGACATATGTGTCTTCACTATTTGGTGATGGTGGCATAAAAAAGAGGCACCATCTGTTGGGTCATGTTGCCAAATGATGCCGAAGACATGTGTGATGTTTCAATGCATTAAGTTAAGTTTCAAAGGTAAAAACTTACATACCAGACTTTAACCAATTTTTTTCGAATATAAAAGGAGACATAGTTTAAAAAAAACAGGAGTATTAGAACCTGGCTCTATGATGTTGTCTAACGATGTCGAAGACATGTGTAATGTTTCAACCCACTAGGTGATGTAGGTTCCAAGATACAAGCTTGCATACACAATTTTAACCAAATTGTTATAGTATAAAAGGGGCAAATAAAAGGTTATAGAACATGGCTCTATGATGTTGTCTTATGATCACAAAGGCATGTGTGATGAGTTAAAAAATATAAAATGGCAATAACTCCACTAATTTGTATCTGCCTTATTTGACCTTGCTTCCTACACATTGTAAGTGCATCCATGGTCAAGGGGCTAACGGCATTGTGTTGTTTACCTTCTTGCCTCTCACTGCTGCTGGTTCAAATCCCACTGGGAGCTCACCTTGTAAGTGAGCAAGTGTTGATTCTTACGGATGGTGGGAGGTATACAGTATTGATTCTACCCAGGAATAAGTGGGTGGTCTGCCTCCACCATACATAGCCTAAAATGTGCTGAATGAATGAATGAATGAATGGTGTTTTACGGCACGTCGACACATAAATAGGTCATATTGTGTGCAAAAACTGATGAAAGATGAAGAAATGAAGTAGTAATTAAAAATTAATGTAAATAAATAAAGATAAAACTATTTACAAATAAGGGATGATATCCTGAAATGTTAAACACCAAATGAACAAAACCTACGCATCATAACTTGGTAGTGATGACGCACGCTAAGTAAAGTGAAGGTAGTTACATACTGTTTGAGGAGTAGGCTACACAAGTTTGGGACTAAGATACACAGAAAGCCTTTTTAAATAATTTTTCCAGACTGAAGTCTCACTTATAGCAGTCACACGGAGACGTTCACTTTCTAAAGACACCTCATAAGATTCTCTCTTTTTAATATATACAGATACTGTCAGACTGGTATATACCTGGTTTATCAGAGGACTGGTACCTAGATGGTAGAACACAGCTGGCCTCGTCCACACGCCTGCAATATAAAAATCAATTCTGTGACAAGTGTCTTATAAAGTAATAATACCGGACCGTCTTAAAGTAGGATTTTACTGTAGCTATCCCACCAAAAACAGTCAAATTTTACTACATACATACACCGTTTCCAAACCTACTGACGACGTGATATATAACTTACATATTTTGAGAATCCGAACTCTATAGCCACAGTATAAGTGGCTTTAACCAGCCAGGCAAAACCCCGAGATTTACCAACTCATAATTAATTTTACGCATATTCAATCACAGGTATGTTAAGAACTCGTGAATAAACCTATACTTTTTAGCAGGAACATATACATTATTATATGACCTGAACACCTGGATAGAGTTTTGAGAAACAGTTTTGTAGTGTAATTTTTCCGTTATTTGGCGGGTTAGTTTCTTTAAGCTTTTTTGCGATAATAATTATCATAAGCTAAGTGAATTAGCTAATACTTTTATTATGCTATGCTGAAATATTCTAGATTTTACACTGACTTGGCAGGAAAATGTACAATTTTAAGATGAACGTCCCTCATCCATCGTTAAAATTAAGTCGACTTTGATAGCACTCTAAATGATGCTTTATTTCTAATCTAGCTTTGTCAATTTTAGCACATATACAGTCAATATGATTTTAAATATTAAACTATGCGTTCGGGAAATGGAATTTATATATTTTCTTCGTTATTTTTCCAATATATTTTATAAAATAATTGCTACATTATAATATTATGCAACTATTAGCCTTTAGCCCGCTAAGCACAACTATAATAGCCTTTGCATCCATTGTAAACCCAGATCAGCGTATGAGTAACTCGCAGGCTGATCAGGGTTTACAATGTCCAGCTGCTGATCAGACATTTCCCCCAAACACCCCTTTGTCACATAAATGGAATGGTCTTAATTCAAAGAAAGAACAGTCCATTATATATATGTAGTGGGTTAAGTGTTAGTAATAGGTCAAAATAATTACTTAAAAATTATTGAAAAGTTATTGAACATTCGAACTGTGAAGATAACTTCCACTTTATTTGTAAAGTAAGATTTTTAAACATCAAGATTGTCATTTGTGCCCCTTCTCCTGAACATGTGTTCAAAAAGGATGGATATATTCTAATGAAGTCCCACGAACATTTGTGTTAATGCTTATGTAGGCAATCTAGTTTTTATCACTAGTTTTTATCACAACTGTACAGTACAATGTGGGAGACATCTGGGTAGGTCTGTCCACAGATACCGGTTTAAAATTAATAATCTTATATGTCTATTAAAAACAGACATAAGACTCTTTTTTTTTAAATCTGGTATCTGTAGGTCTGTCTCTTTGTTCTTCTTCTTTTTTCAATTAATTTCCTATAAACAACTCCATACAAAAAAGATACAAAAAAATGGGTGAAAACAGGCAAAACGATCTTGGTGTTTTTGGTAGCAGGAGTTTTTTTTAAAGGATGGACTAACACTTGATGATACTTTTACATAAGTAATACGGGAACCTTACAATATGTATGAAGAGCAAGGGCTGATCTTTTCATACATGTATGAATACACACATTGTCTTATTAATATAAGATGCTGCAATCATAAACAAGGTTTTTTAGTTCTATAATTCTTACCTGCTTAGTTTACTCATTTGTTCTTGTAACTTGTTGATCTTTTCACTCTACAAATGAATAAATTAGTTAGTCTGACAGGCCCAATAATATATATTTTAATATTACAAAAGCATGTCAATCTTTGTTTCAAAAATTCGAACCCAACAGTGATGGTGTTTAACAAATTCCAACCAATCAAGAACCCAACAGTTATGATGTTTAACAAATTCCAACCAATCAACAAAATGAACAGTGATGATGTTTAACAAATTCCAACCAATCAAGAACCAACAGTGATGATGTTTAACAAATTCCAACCAATCAGGAACCAACAGTGAGGATGTTTAACAAATTTCAACCAATCAAGAACCAACAGTGAGGATGTTTAACAAATTCCAACCAATCAAGAACCCAACAGTGAGGATGTTTAACAAATTCCAACCAATCAACAAAATGAACAGTGATGAGGTTTAACAAATTCCAACCAATCAAGAACCAACAGTGATGATGTTTAACAAATTTCAACCAATCAAGAACCAACAGTGATGATGTTTAACAAATTCCAACCAATCAAGAACCCAACAGTGATGATGTTTAACAAATTCCAACCAATCAACAAAATGAACAGTGATGAGGTTTAACAAATTCCAACCAATCAAGAACCAACAGTGATGATGTTTAACAAATTCCAACCAATCAAGAACCAAAAGTGATGATGTTTAACAAATTCCAACCAATCAAGAACCAACAGTGATGATGTTTAACAAATTCCAACCAATCAAGAACCAACAGTGAGGATGTTTAACAAATTCCAACCAATCAAGAACCCAACAGTGAGGATGTTTAACAAATTCCAACCAATCAAGAACCCAACAGTGATGATGTTTAACAAATTCCAACCAATCAAGAACCAACAGTGATGATGTTTAACAAATTCCAACCAATCAAGAACCCAACAGTGATGATGTTTAACAAATTCCAACCAATCAAGAACCCAACAGTGAGGATGTTTAACAAATTCGAACCAATCAACAAAATGAACAGTGATGATGTTTAACAAATTCCAACCAATCAAGAACCAACAGTGATGATGTTTAACAAATTCCAACCAATCAAGAACCCAACAGTGATGATGTTTAACAAATTCCAACCAATCAACAAAATGAACAGTGATGAGGTTTAACAAATTCCAACCAATCAAGAACCAACAGTGATGATGTTTAACAAATTTCAACCAATCAAGAACCAACAGTGATGATGTTTAACAAATTCCAACCAATCAAGAACCCAACAGTGATGATGTTTAACAAATTCCAACCAATCAACAAAATGAACAGTGATGAGGTTTAACAAATTCCAACCAATCAACAAAATGAACAGTGATGATGTTTAACAAATTCCAACCAATCAAGAACCAACAGTGATGATGTTTAACAAATTCCAACCAATCAAGAACCAACAGTGAGGATGTTTAACAAATTCCAACCAATCAAGAACCCAACAGTGATGATGTTTAACAAATTCCAACAAAACAACAAAATGAACAGTGATGAGGTTTAACAAATTCCAACCAATCAAGAACCAACAGTGATGATGTTTAACAAATTCCAACCAATCAACAAAATGAACAGTGATGAGGTATAACAAATTCCAACCAATCAACAAAATAAACAGCATTCAGACAAAACACAATATGTACAAAACAAAATACACAACTGTAAGATATGTTTAGATAATTAACTTTAAAACCGAGGTAACAGCCTTTAAACGAACATTCAAACCAGCTTGACGACATACAGCAGCCTTGGAAGCTCAGTGAATAGGGTCATGTGCTTTAGAGCTGATGGGAAACTTCATCATCACATCTGCCTCTGAGGGTGCTGTCCCAATATTACATACTATGATGTGGTAATGGGACTTAAAACACTATGTCTTTCACTTCATTTGGCCACAACATTGTCTGCCCAATAACAATGGGAGCATACCTACACAGTTTCCTGAAGGTAGACTAAAGTTGCGCAATATTAATAAGCAAAATAACTCATGCATAATATATTGCACAGAAACCATGTTCAATCTTTTTATTTGTTACATATTGAATCTGGAGGTTGATTTTCTTCTTTGATAAAATCTTCGAAAATTTATTTGTATAATTTACTTGTAAATTACTAAATTTACTTGTAAATTACTAACTTGGTTGACGCAATAGCAGAACAAAATGTAATTTGGAAAATGACAGTTCAACATTATATAACTGAAAAATCTTAGTGGAAAAGGGGGATAACTCAAGTAAAACAAAGGACAGAGAGTTATGGTGCTTGTCATTCAGTTAAACAGGTGTGCCAAGTTTCAAAGCTTTTGGACAATTTGTTTTTGAGAAATGAAGAAAAACAAAAACTTTCAACCAAAATGTCAAAATGTGTAGGACAGATGGACAGATGAAAACCAACAGACCATTAGCCTGGATTTGCTATATAATACAGCTAAAATGATTATCAATTGAGAAATAGACAGTTTTTAGCTCTACTGGCCAAGGGCCAGCAGAGCTTATGGGATGGTGTGTTGTCCGTCTTCCGTCGTCCGTCCGTCGTCCGTCCGTCGTCCGTTAACTTTTCTTCAAACGACTTCTCCTCAGAAACCGCTTGGCTAATTTTGACCAAACTTCACATGGATGATCCTTAGATGAATGCTTTTTAGATTTGTTAAAATTAGGTCAGCGCTACATCCAAGATGGCTGCCATTACCATATATGGTCGAAACCTTAAAAAATCTTCTTCTCCAGAACCGCTGGACAGATTTCAACAGTTTTTCTTTTAAAATGATCGCCAACGCCTAGACTATCAAGATTGTTCAAATTAAGTCCCCGGGGTCAAAAATGGCCGTGCCCCGGGGGTCCAAAGTTTGTATATTGAGGTTTTGCATGTTTTTCATATAGACATATAGGAAAAAACTTTAAAAAATCTTCTTCTCTGAAACCACAAGGCACAGAGCTCTCATGTATTACATGTAGCATCAGCCTATGGTCCTCTACTAAGTTTGTTCAAATGGTGACCCTGGGGTCAAATTTATCCCCGCCCCGGGGGTCACAGTTTTACATAGACTTATATAGGATTATTTTTTAAAAAAATCTTCTTCTCTGAAACTACAACAGCCAGAGGTTTGATATTTTGCATTTACTATTAGCTTATGGTCCTTTACCAAGTTTGTTCAAATGGTGACCCTCGGGTCACATTTGGCCCCACCTCAAGGGTCACATGTTTTACATAGACATGTATAGGGAAAAACTTAAAAAATCTTCTTCTCTGAAACTGCAAGAGCCAGAGGTTTAATATTTTGCATTTGCTATAAGCTTGTGGTCCTCTAACAAGTTTGTTCAAATGGTGACCCAGGGGTCACATTTGGCCCCACCCCGGGGGTCACAGTTTTACATAGGCTTGTATAGGGAAAACTGAAAAAAATCTTCTTCTCTGGAACCACATGGCACAGAGCTCTCATTTATTACATGTAGCATCAGCTTAAGGTCCTCTACTAAGTTTGTTCAAATGATGACCCTAGGGTCAAATTTGTCCCCGCCCCGAGGGTCACAGTTTTTCATAGACTTATATAGGATTTTTTTTTTAAAAATCTTCTTCTCGGAAACTACAAGAGCCAGAGGTTTGATATGTTACATTTATTATAAGCTTATGGTCCTTTACCAAGTTTGTTCAAATGGTGACCCTGGGGTCACATTTGGCCCCGCCCCAAGGGTCACATGTTTTACATAGACATGTATAGGGAAAAACTGAAAAAATCTTCATCTCTGAAACTGCAAGAGCCAGAGGTTTAATATTTTGCTGTTGCTATAAGCTTATGGTCCTTTACCAATTTTGTTCAAATGGTGACCCTGGGGTCACATCTGGCTCCGGCCCGGGCGTCACAGTTTTACATAAATGCTTGTATAGGGAAAAACTGAAACAAATCTTCTTCTCTGGAACTGCAAGAGCCAGAGGTTTAATATTTTGCACTTGCTATAAGCTTATGGTCCTTTACCAACTTTGTTCAAATTGTGACCCTTGGGTCACATTTGACCCCGCCCCAAGGGTCACATGTTTTACATAGACATGTATAGGAAAAACTTAAAAAATCTTCTTCTCTGAAACTGCAGGAGCCAGAGGTTTAATATTTTGCATTTGCTATAAGCTTATGGTCTTCTACCAAGTTTGTTCAAATGGTGACCCATTGGTCACATTTGGCCCCACCCTGGGGGTCACAGTTTTACTTAGGCTTGTATAGGCAAAAACTGAAAAAAATCTTCTTCTCTGGAACCACATGGCACAGAGCTCTCATGTATTACATGTAGCATCAGCTTATGGTCCTCTACCAAGTTTGTTCAAATGGTGACCCTGGTGTCAAATTTGTACGCGCCCCGGGGGTAACATTTTTTTAATTTCTTTTTAATTTTTTTTTTTTTTTCAATTTAATGTTTTTTTTTATTTTATTTATTTTTTAAATGTTTCAATTTTTTTTTTTATTTTTTTTTTTATTTTTTTTTTATTTTTTTTTTTTTTCATCTTTTTTTTTTTTTTATTGATCGATTTGAATTATTTTTTTTTTTTTAAAAAAAAATCATTATCTTTTTAATTACTTGACACTTACTTTAACATTTCTTGTCGGCGCTACTCATCCTAAATGCCTTGTTGAATTTCGACGAAACTTGGCAGGAAGCATCAGTAAGATGTCTAGTTGTGCATTTCACGCTTTTGTTCCAGTTCGCTGATTTTTGACGGGAGTTATGGCCCTTTGACATTTTTATTTTAAATTTCTTGTAGGCGCTACTCCTCTTAAATGGCTTGTTGGATTTCTACAAAATTTGGCAGGAAGCCTCAGTATGATGTCTAGTTGTGCAAAGCGCGGTATATCAATGAAATCTTGGACAATTTTGAAAACCAGCTAGATCTTGTTAGTAATAACAGAGTTATGGCCCTTGATTTGTTGAAAAATGCTATATTGTATTTTCCTTTGTTAAATCTATAGGAGAAGAGAGCTATATCTATCTAAATCTATAAGAGCTGTTTTAGCCAGTAGAGCGTCCACAGGCCCTCTTGGGCCTCTTGTTTAAAAAGTGTCCAGAAACACACTTCAGTCTTGTTTTCAAATTAAAATAAAGTGTTCATTTATTTTCAAAGTAAAGTAAAGTGTTCATTTATAACATCAAAATAAAGGAAAGTTTGACGTAGATATATGGAATGTATATCTGTAGATAATAGTTCAGTACAATAATATGGTTTTTTTTTCTGTGACTTTGATCTTCCTCTAAATTCTCTGATTTAATTTTTTTAATTCTATGTGACCTGCCTTCCAGCTTGAAAGTCAGTAGAAGTCCAACCAACCCCTAAATGAAACACAACTACAAAGCTAATGAAAACTATAGGTATTAAATGTAGAACTTTATAATAAAATAGATAAAAAGAAAATAATAAATCACCTGTTCCTTTAGAATTTTGTCTATGTCCTCCAATGACTCTAAAGACAAACTTAGTTTTTGAACACGTTGGCTTTCTGAAAGTTGTGTTTTCTTATTCATAAAATCTTGCACTCTTTTCTCCATTTCTGAGTCTTCTGTACATAAGCTGCGCACATCTACCGATTTAAAATTGCTCTTTTGCGAATTAAAATCCACTTTTTCAACTTCTAATTCCTGACTTTCATTTTTCTCACCACCCTCAACAACAGCTATGAAAGGCTTTTTTGATGACACATTTGAATTTATATGCAGAGATATATCCGTTGCTGGAAGCTCATTTAATGAAGATTTTGACTCTTGTTCGGATGACGATAACTGTTCACTGTTCACATCTACAGGTTTTGAACTGCTTATGGCAGGCGCAGAACTAAGTAAATGCAAATCCGAAGAGTCAAAGTTTGATTTTTTTCTATGAACACTTTTTACTTCCTCTTTGGAAAATGTATCCTGAGAAACCATCTCTGACTCGGGTTTCATACTCTCCCGTGGTGACATTTCAGGGGAGTCCGACAAATATTCCATGGGCATTTTACTAACATGTCCCTGCTGATATTCACTTGAAACTGACGATTTTGCGGACACACTTTCCTTGCTTCTAAATGATTTCTTTTTCCTAACAGGTCTCTTAGGGGCTTCTGGTTTTTCTCCGCAAGAATCCCCACTGACACTGTTGCTTTGACTGACAGGTTGTTTGGTGACATTATTTTCACTGTCAACAGGTGGGGTAGATTTGTTTTCTCCATTATGGAAATCAGGCAGACTTGTCCTGATATTTGTGTCAAAGTTTATGACACTTTGGGTAATTAGGTCATAGTCTTTATGGTTGTCATGGTGGCCATTGGTCGCCACTGACAATGGAATGGATGGCGCGCTCGTTGTGTGGGTCAGTGTGGTTTTGTCATAGCGGCCTGCAAGATAACAAATGTTTCCATTAAGTTTCAAAGTAAAAAAACAGATTAATATTTTCTTGCATACTGGATATGGTTATCCACGATTTACATGGGTGATGGAAAGCCTGATTTTACACATTGGAGAAGACGACAGTCACGCGCTGATATCAACAATGACAGTTGCATGACGTCATTGTGTAAAGAAACATGCAAAACATTAGTAGTTGGCAATGTCAATGCGCAGAATATAAATGATATGCAAGAAAAAGAATCAATCATGGGTATCCGTTTCAGATATGGAGATTATAACACTCGGTAAAATTGTTTTAATCGGATCCCCAGCAGAGCCTCAGTTCCAATAAAAACAATTATACCTCATGTTGGATTTCTCGATCTTCATCGGATACCCATGAAAGATTTTTATAACAACACTATGGATAAGGTTAAGTGATTCTACACGTCCTAAGCACTACCATTTATATGCTGAACATTAAGTAAGGGAGCTTCGTCATTTTTATAAAGTCTTTGGTGCGACCTGGCCGAGGATCAAACCCACAACCTGTCACTAAGCCACCACATGGTCTATTTTTATATTAGTATTTACCCTACTATGATGGCTCAGAAATGCAAATATTGGCTACATTTATTCATGAAGAATTTAATACCAGCGTTCTTTACAGGTTAAAGCGTGACCTATATGAGACTATCTATACACCTATGGCAAACACTAAGTCGGATAGAGTCTATGAAGAGAAATCTTCACCATTAAGAAATCACGGTCGGTTGCTACGCTTCCTCCCTTTCAGTTTCTTAATGGTGAAGATTTCTCTTCATAGCCTATATCCTATACATAGTAAATGAATTTGACATATACTGAGGGACACTGTTAGTAAGCAGATATTGTATATAACCAAATAACTGTCTGACTTTTATTCATTGAAATGTATACATGAAAACATGAGGATATACCCTAAGAAATGTGTAGGAATACATTCCTGAGTTTGAAAAAAAAAAAGTTTTAATTATTAAATGTAAATAAAGTGGGACCCACAATATTTACCTTTTATGCGTTCACGTGACTTCCATAGTGCACTAGGTTTTCACCATAGTATGTATTGCGTAATATGTATAGCCCGCTTAGCTCAGTCGGGAGCGAGTTCCGACAACTTTACGCTCACGCACACTTATTTTAACTACAAGTTTGGGCTGCGAGTTCAAACCCACGAAGTGGATTTGCTTTTTTCTGTACCGCGATTGAATTCCGTTAAACAATCTTGCTTTTAATTAGTAAATATTGAAAAATGTTTAGTGTATAATGTTTGCGAACATAATTATTGGGTGTTTTATAAGCTAAAAGTTACGGACAGTGTCCCTTTAAGTAGTAACGATAGGCTGGGAGACATCAGATTCATCCAAGAATCAGATATTAGATTCAGACAGGTATGTTGTACAACATAGATGTTGGGCCTCAGTCCGGCCTCGCCTCCAAGAAAATGTTCAACAACATACTGACCTTTCAAGCTGAAGAACTTCAGGACTGACTTCATGATGATGAAGTTTGATGATGCAGGGAACGCAGCATCGGAAGGATCCTTCTTTCCAACGAGGATTATCACTCCTGCCAGATCACAGCCAACTCCCCGAGGCAGACTCGCTATACCTTTGGGCCGCTCGTCTTTGTACAGCGACTACAAAATAAGGGATAATATATTTGATAGTGTCTAAATGTTCTATATTATTTAAAACTGAGAATATGGTTACCTTCGCTCAGCATTCTGATTTTTCTGGCGGATTTCATATTATTTTCTGAACTTGGTGTACAAGTACAGATTAACCGAAGCATTTTTCATCATATTATGTTTAACCTAAGTCTTAAACATGTGTAACATTATAGTAAAAGTATAGAATTAAAGTTAAACAATAAACCCTTTTTTTTTGTAAAATAATACAACACGATGCATTTATGAAATATTTATCAGTGGACAAAAGGTAATAAAGTTGGTGAGTCAATTTTGCTACTGGACTGATCATTATTAGCTTGCACAAATTATATATAGTCAGCACGTCAATTCTGCTAACGACACGTCAAGTCAATAATTAAGTCAGTAAGGAAAATGTGTTGACTGATTGCTACCCACTATGAATTATATAGTCTGCTACTTGACTGAGTTTACCAACTGAATCAAAATTATAAAGTTGGCAAGTCAATTCTGATACTCGACTGATTATTATCAAATGACACAATTATTTAGTTGGCAAATCTATTCATGCTGCTAAATTATCAGCGGTAACAAAACTGTAAATTTGATTTGCCGCTTGAGTTATAGTACAATACAATATCGTTGTAATAGTATATATTAAAAGTAAGATAATTACAATTTCTGCAGTCCTGGCGAGCTGGTCGTCACCGAGTGTGAACACGTGTAACACAGTCTGTGTGTTACTGCCCACTACCACCAGTTGCTGGTCCGCCTATAGGATAAATGCATACACAATTCTGGCATGATTATCAAACACACTTGAGTTGATTTATGATGTCTACTGCAAAAATAATTTCTTGTTTATAACAAAATCGTATAATAATATGCTGCTTGCTCCTTGTAATGTAAGCTCTAGGTAGGATTTGCTGATTTTGTGGAAAGAGGTGCTTTTCTGGGTTTCATCTACAGTTTTTGATAATAATACATCTAAACCTGTAGCCGATCTTAACGACTCAGCTGGCTTTGTAATAATAAGTTTTATTCATTTTGGGTTTATATTGCAATCAGTTGTACCTATAATTCAGTTAAAGTGTACTTATCGAATTTTTAGAACCCAAAAGGATCCATTGATTTGATCATTTATACAACTGAAAACAGCCACGTTGTCAAGATTTCCAGATCAAACGATTTCACAATAATTAAATTAGCAAGATCATGGGACCTAGTTTAGCGCATAAATGTAATTGCATATGAAACAAACACAGTATCAGGCCCTCTAAAAATGGCTCTAAATTTCAAACTTTGGCGAAAGTGTTTGGCGACATCGAAATTGCCAAAAAGCCAAACTTGTTTAATTTCTCTGCTGTAATCGGCCTGTTACAAATAGACCTCAACACTAATCACCGTGACGAGTGTACATTGAATGTAGTCTAAAACAACATAACTAACCAATTGACACCTACCACACGCGAACACTTAACATTGAATACACAAACAAAGCTGATAACCTTTAGTGTTCCGGTAATTAACTTAATCCCTAAATAACAACTGATGACTGTCGTTTTTGCCTCGGGGTGTAATCAAGTCTCTCATGCAACACCTTACAACCATTAAATATTACACCACTGAATAATATCTAGCCAATCAGGTTCTAACCAATCAAACACAAATCAACACCTCATTAATTTACATATTTTACACGATTGACTAGATCTACGTGACATTTGTTTTGTTTTTGTTCATTCATAATTTCGAGGTGTCTGAATCTGGATTTCACAAAAAAAATGCAAACATTTTACACAAACTACTGGTTTATTAATCAGTTTCCAGGAGGTTTTATGTGTATTTCATTGCCAAAATATGTTTTTAATGTATATGGCAGTTCATCTTTTCAAAATGAATTATAAAGACGTAAAGATAAGCGAATGTCATGGGTTTTCGCGGTTCCGGAAATACGAAAAAAACGGCAGGTTCTAAACTTGTTACTGATATGAAGGCCTATCTATACATCTTAAACAATCAAATGAAAGCATCTCAGGGGTCTGGAAATATTTTGAAAATCCACTTGCCCAGGGCAAGTCGATTTTCAAAATCCACTTGCCCTGCCCAAAATGTCACTTGCCCTGATTTCAAAAGTCTCTTGCCCCCACAATTAAGCTACGTCGAGACCGCACGCTAAGTTAAATCCTTTTCTCTCACTGTTTTTTTTGTCATATTTTTTTACATAATTTCATTGTAAAATTAATGACTTAAATTATGAAGGATCAGACCTACAGGTTGTTACCATTATGCACATATCAGTATTTTACTCCACCGGTGGGAGAGGGGGAGTGGGGTGTCAGTGGGAATAGCCCGAGGATATAACATCGCTGATAAACCTGGTACCAAATTGGTAGACTCTAATGCCTATGGAATTAAGATGTACAAGATGCTTGCTCCTAGTGCAGTAGTTACAAAAGGGCAGGCAGATAACAAAAAAAAAAGATACATAAGTTCCAACAATTTTTTTTTCTACTTCTACTTTTACTTTTGTTATAGACTACACCAGATAAAAAGAATGAAAAGAATGATGCATTAGGTCAAACAGAACTTTTTTCCTACTTTCACTTTCGTTATATAATTCATGTAGATAATTCTTAAGTGTTGGAAATTATTAGCACGGTTTATGCCTAAATCTGACTGATACTGTAGTTGTTTTTCTGCTAATATCTTTTGAGATGCCAAATTGCAATTCTTCGAATAATTATCGAAATTAGCCAAGGTCGAAGCACATCTTGGATACAATGGCAAACTTGATCAAAACAAAGACACGCCATTCCGTCATTGATCTCGGATTCATTCAAAACAAACATGGCATTTTGAAATAAAAACAGATGCACACCTATTCATTACGACAAGCGTCGATAGTCTCTTTGCCCATCAAACAACGCCGTCAAATTGCCACAATTGTTTAGTTGCCCTACTTGTTTACAAATTGGTTTGATTGAATCGCCATATTTTCACTTTACCACGTGGTAGTGAACGGGAGATCGGTTATTTGATTGGATAATATGGATACAGTACTAGGTCAAGTGTTGCGTCATGATTTTTAATTACTGAACAGAATATTACCTACGACACACCGACCGACATACAAAGCGACAACATTATCTCAATAACTGATTTACACACTGATGTGTATTTCACACTAATCTGGCACGTGACTTACTTCCTGCATAGAGGGGCTCGTTACGGGGGTATATTTCACACGGTATACGCATTCTTAAGACCGCCCGTCTTCAACTGAAGATTGGCACCCCAAGCGTTCCTCGGCCAATCAAATTTTGATAAACTGTCAAGTGGGAGGGATTAAACAATAACGAACAACACGGGTCAGCTTTAACAGGTCAGTTTTATGACACTGATCAGTAATTGCTCGCGACGAAAGCGACGGGTGGTTAATTACTACGCAATTATCAGCAAACTTCACAGTCCAGGCAAATTTTCCCTTGATTTTTATCTAATAATGAAACGTCCATCGGGCAAGTGATGGACAACCAGATTTACGAAGGTCACCTGCCCACACCCAAAACCCACGGGCCCGGGGCGTCGGGCAACCATATTTCCGGAGCCCTGCATCTATGTATGATTCCTGCTGTCATTCAGCTAGTTAATTTAAGCAAACATGCGATGTAGAAACTTTCCAGATATAGTGGGTTTGAAAACATATATATATAAATATTTTTTATTAATATTGTTTGGTTTCATTCCTTAGTGTACCAGATATAAACCAACTCTCTGATTTTCACATTTAAAATACATTTATACATAAAACTCTAGAAGAAATATGGCTTGGGCCATTAGAGCCAAATGGCTCCTATTTCTCCAATTTGGCTCCAACTTTTTTCATTTGGCGCAAGTGGTGGTGCAAGAAAAAATTGGCCAGAGAAGGCTCTGAGTATGATGGTTTTAATCGTATTTAGATAGCCTAATTGCCTACAATTCCATTAAGGTAAGAGTTTTAAACCAGTGACTTTCAAGAAAAAGTTATAACATACACATGATAGATGAGACTTACCTTGTACAGTAATATATCCGGCGTAAGAATACCCTTAATCTTGATACTGCTCACTTTTTGTGGATCCGTGCCGTCATGTAGCTCCACACAATCCAGGCGGGAACAGTCTTCTAAAAGGGTCTAGAAATGTGGAGATTTTGTGTACATTAACTATTTTGTTAATTATAACTAAAATTGAAATAAAATGCTGACATAAAATTTGACAGTAATCTGATTTTATACAAAGATGGCGCACTTATGCTTTGAATATTTTAAGTGGCCCCTCTTTTTGTCCATTTACAGTATTTATTACTAAAACAGAAATTAAGAAATAGAAAAATGGTCTTTTATCTTAAAACACACAATATGGTAAATATTACATTAGCACAATGCCTCATGCTTAACTTATAACATGTTTTTCAAATTAAAAATAAATGGCATAATTATAATCTTATAAAGAAATGTCCCTTGAACCAGGCAAGTCAGAAGTCACTGTGTTTTGTTGTTTTAATGTTGTCAAACTGTGACTTGTGGCAGGTGACTTATTTCGAGTTGTTAGTTCTGTAAGAACACCAATGACAAATAATAAGAATGCTGTTTTCTGACAACCACAAAATCGAAAATGCAATAACGTAACAGAAGCCATACAACTTACAACAGTACCATATTAACAGACAAATCACATAACCAACCTCTGGATTCCTCGGAATATTGAACAGACTCTCTGTAACAGACGCCTCCTGTCCACGCGGTCGGATGACATCTGTGTCTGTTACACTGTCTGTGATAGGTCCACTTGAATTTGTGTTTAACAAATCAGGAAGCAGGAATGAGTCCTGTTGCTTGCACAACGATTCTAGAGGTAATTCTGCTGCACAGATTATTCGGGTGTTTGATACCGATACAACGGTTGATATGCGCCCGGCCAGTCTACAACACAATCAAATGAACAATATTGAATCAAAAAAACAATATTAAAGAGTTCAACTTTTTCTTTCACAAATAAATCTGAATCTCATATATTGCTGGTTGAAACCTATTTCCAACCTTTAAAGACACTGCATAATATTTATAAAGAACATCAACAAATACCTACATGGCTTCAAATAACAGCTAATGTTTATAATTCCTCAACATAATTAAAGTATAAATTCTGTGGAGAACACAATTTGTGATGAGGTCTCCACTTAAGCATGTATATTTGCTATTACCTAGGTCATTAGTAATGTTAGTAAATTAGTTGAATCACCATCAGGCTTCCCAGCCAAAGCAATACATGTCACACTTATGATGAATATGGTAAAGAATTTACACTGACACTACTACCGGTATGTATCATTAAAGATCAACCCCAGTGTATGCCCCGGTATAACAGTTGTTTCATTGCAGTTTGTGTATAAGTGAAACTTATAGCAACAACCTACAACCTTACCTAGATTTGTTTTTGTTTTATCGCAAGTAATCCTTTCTTTCTAAATGAAAATATTGAAGACTAACAAAAAACATGCAGCAGAAATATTTAGAAATGATTTATTTCCTCATTCTGCTGTCCAGTGTAATTAATCTGTAAAATAAATGACACTAAAATGACAAATTAATATGTGTCCCTGGGGCTACTTGGCTAAACTGGGGTAGGCTATGGCAAGTCAACAAGTACAGGTGAGATAGGCTGACCAAACTTATCAGATGAGAAATCAAGAAAAGGCACCTTTTATAAGCAGCTTAATGATTTTGGTTCACGGAAAAAATAGGGCCACTGCTTGTCTAGACAGAGGGAAAGAAATTCACCCCGAATTCATCTTCTTGACATTTTGAAATTTTTTCATGTTCATAAAAGGTCTTCATGAATGGTGGCAGAAAACATTGGCGTGGTTCCAGCAAAAAACAGAGTTTACAACAGAATTTGCAGCAACGCCAGGCCCGTAGCCACGCTGAGGCACACAATTTTGGGAATGAACATACTTTACATAAAAACAACTTCAATATTGATACATTATCAATCGTTGACAAAATTTTATGTCATGCTTAAAACTGAAAACATTGTCCGGGAAATGCAACAAAATGCAGGAAATCAAAACGAAATGCAAGGCAGATAGGGAGTCGAATGCCATCGGACACCAAAAGAAGGGATTTGCCTCGGTTAAATTTCAGCGCTTGCTACGGGCCTAAACGTTGCTGTTCTGCAGGCGAGAAGGCTCTAGGCCCATTCTGCATATTTCTATTCCGATTTAAATGGCCTGGAATGTTCATTCCTATTAGTGCCATATAACCTAGTGATGATGGTGCATCATAAAACCCAACCCAACTCAATCATTAAGATATATTGGATATTCAGCGCTTGATACGGACATACAATAATGAAAAGAGTAATTATTCATTACAGAAATAAATAGTTCCGACCTTACAATCAAGCTTATATCCACAAGAGATATTGATATTTACACCTGTACCAAAAGCAAGTGTTGTCTCACAGACAACTCTAAAACACAATAGATACATGGCCAATGTTTGTGGGAACTGGAACAATAGACACATGGCCAATGTTTGTGGGAACTGGAACAATAGACACATGACCAATGTTTGTGGGAACTGGTACAATAGACACATGGCCAATGTTTGTGGGAACTGGAACAATAGACAAATGGCCAATGTTTGTTGGAACTGGAGCAATAGACACATGGCCAATGTTTGTGGGAACTGGAACAATAGACTGTGGGAACTGGAACAATAGACAGAACTGGAACAATAGACACATGGCCAATGTTTGTGGGAACTGGAACAATAGACACATGGCCAATGTTTGTGGGAACTGGAACAATAGACACATGGCCAGTGTTTGTGGGAACTGGAAAATAGACACATGGCCAATGTTTGTGGGAACTGGAACAATAGACACATAGCCAATGTTTGTGGGAACTGGAACAATAGACACATGGCCAATGTTTGTGGGAACTGGAGCAATAGACGGCGGAGCTAGAAACTGAATGTCGGAACTATCCATAAGTTTTTTTATCACTTTTATCAACGGTATTGTACTGTTGAAAGTACTTGAATCCACCCACAACAAATCATTACGTTTACCGGGGGGAGTGGGGGGGCTTATAATTCATCAAAGACTGGATGATATTTGGCCGCCTTGGTGGGATATGGATGAGACGATCAATGCCCTTTAAAACATGATGCAATAGCTCAGATCAACATTTGCCAAAAATAGATTTAGCCTTTACAAAGTTGATAATTTGTCCGAAAAATGAGCGGGAAGCTAATATTTTGGTTATGTATCTATTGCTCAATGGTTTGCTGAATTTACATTTGTATTTTGGAATGTCAATTCAGATCTGTGCAATTAGGCTTGCTCCCCTGCACAAGACCGCAGAGTTTCGGAGACTTCGAATCAACATGAAACCCGAAAATTTAGTTGTATAAATAGTTTTCGTCATAAAAACTTCAGTACTGACTAACAGACTGGTATGTTATTAATTAATCAGCCATCACCTACCCTGGTACAGTCCAGGACACTGCTCTGTACTTGGTAACTGATCTGTCTATACTGGACCAGTGGTAGATCTACAGAAAGAATAAATTATCAATATAAGTATTATCAAAAAAACATCAAGGTGTTCGATAGTTTCAAAAAATGTTGTTATGACTTATATAGGGCAGGGCCTAAAGCAGGAATAAACCACATCACCTTCAATGTCGATGGTTTGGCAGATGACTGCGTTAATGAGGTCTTGCCATGGGTAGAAACTGGAGAACCTGGGGAAAATCCATGTTTCTAAACGGATGTCCACCGTACCCGCTCACTTAATATGACGAGATGGAGAATCAACCCCAGGTTGCATGGTGAGAAGTGAGTACATTACCAACTGTGCTGCCAGACATTTGTTGTAACATTTGTAAAGGTCTGACATCAACATCTACTGCAGTTATAAAGATGTAGTAAAAACAACTTTCCTACTTTAAGTGTTTTTAGCTCTGGTAGTCATTGGTCATCTTGGATTTTTCACCCCCGTGTGGTTGCCGGGGTAGAATACAACCACTGCAAACACACCGTCACATGCAGAGGGATAGGACTCCCCCATTCATATTCATTTTGTCATTTCATTTTGTTATTTTTTGTTTATGCTCATTAAAGGTTTTCATCATGACCCCTGCATTGTTTCAGGTGCCATCTTGCTCACATCACTAAGAGCAGTGGCAGAAAAACAATAAACGTGGTTCCAACGTAAATGGAGTGTCTACAATAGAATTTGCAGCAACTCTGCAGTTCAGGGTGAGAAGGTCCTAGGCCCATTCTCCATATTTTATCTCGATGTACCTGGAGGATGAGCCTGGCATGTTCATGCCTGTTAGGCGCCATTTTACCTTTCATGTGTTGGTGCGCCTTAAAAGCCAATTCAATTGGATTTTTCAGTTAAATTTTATTTAGGATCGACTATAAAGATCACCTACAATAATCCTATGACAGTTCATGGAGGTCCGTCAATAATTACCGTCAAAACAGCATAGTTTATTCACAAGAACGGTTGGGAAGGTAGTGCGTATTTTATACATGTATTTAACATAATATAATTTAAAGAACAAAAAATAATTGTCAAAATAATTATGTCTGATGTTTTAGGAGTGAAAGGTGGGGGTGGAATCAAGCTGACAATGTTTATAAAGTACATAGTAACTCACCATAAGAGTGGTTCCCACACAAATCACGAGTTTTGATCCATCGGACAACCAGCAGCCACAACGTATCTTATCACTGAAAGAAACAATATCATATAAAAGGAACATCGAGAAATATCCAATTTATGAGACGGTTACGTGTTTTATCCCACAATATAAATCGGTTATCTAAAAATATATCTCTGAACATTATTGAACATGGCTTCCTAGGGTAGAAAATGTCCTCTGTCATCATGACAGAAGTATTACCTCTGATATTATAAGAATCTTTCATGGGTATCCGGTGAAGATAGGGAATTCCAACCCGAGGTCTGCCGAGGTTCCGATTAAAACACTTATACCGAAATCTGAACCGAATACCCATGATAGATTCTTTTTCTTGCATATCAGAGATTTTCCTGCATACCGGATGTTGGCGCGCGTGAATTTGACCTCGACCCTACGGTGAGATGGAAATATCTAGCCCCGGTAAAATGACGGATATCCTTGTCCGGTATGCAAGAAAACTGTATCTAAGTATGATATGGAACATCACAAAGAAAGCTAACTATCTGCATGACAATTTAAGGACACAAATCAGTTAAGCCAAGTTAATCAGGTTTGAAAAAAGCAAGAATATCGGTAGAATCGATGGATCTCCCCCAAAAAAATGCTTTGTGTGAATGAAGAAATATAAAATGAAAAACAATATTACATGTAAACTTTTGTCAGTCTTAGTGTTATTATTTCATATGAGGGATTTTCTAAGACAAAGGTCGTAAGTAATAATACACTATTGCCTACCAGTTAAAAGAAGAAAGGTAACCCATTCCATTCCAGACAAGATACATCCGATAAAAATGTTATATTACCGTAAAATAAGAATGTCCGTCTGATAAAAATGTTATATTTAAATAAATTAAGTGTACAAAGAGGGGTAATTCCGTCTTTACTCAAGCTAAAGTTAGAGTTACAGTTCCATCAATAGTTTTCAAGTAATGTAGCAGCACCTGTCTGCCTATATTCTGTAGATGACTAGTACAGACTACACTGTTGGGTACATACCTATCTAACTGTAGCAGTCCCTGTTGCCTTTATTCTGTAGAGGACTAGTACAGACTACACTGTTGGGTACATACCTATCTAACTGTAGCAGCACCCGACTGCCTTTATTCTGTAGAGGACTAGTACAGACTACACTGTTGGGTACATACCTATCTAACTGTAGCAGCACCTGACTGCCTTTATTCTGTAGAGGACTAGTACAGACTACACTGTTGGGTACATACCTATCTAAATGTAGCAGCACCTGACTGCCTTTATTCTGTAGAGGACTAGTACAGACTACACTGTTGGGTACATACCTATCTAACTGTAGCAGCACCTGACTGCCTTTATTCTGTAGATGACTGTAGTACAGACTACTCTGTTTGATATATACCTATCTAACTGTAGCATCACCTGACTGCCTTTATTCTGTAGAGGACTAGTACAGACTACACTGTTGGGGTACATACCTATCTAACTGTAGCAGCACCTGACTGCCTTTATTCTGTAGAGGACTAGTACAGACTACACTGTTGGGTACATACCTATCTAACTGTAGCAGCACCTGACTGCCTTTATTCTGTAGAGGACTAGTACAGACTACACTGTTGGGTACATACCTATCTAACTGTAGCAGCACCTGACTGCCTTTATTCTGTAGATGACTGTAGTACAGACTACACTGTTGGGTACATACCTATATAACTGTAGCAGCACCTGACAGCCTTTATTATGTAGAGGACTAGTACAGACTACACTGTTGGGTACATACCTATCTAACTGTAGCAGCACCTGACTGCCTTTATTCTGTAGAGGACTAGTGCAGACTACACTGTTGGGTACATACCTATCTAACTGTAGCAGCACCTGACTGCCTTTATTCTGTAGAGGACTAGTACAGACTACACTGTTGGGTACATACCTATCTAACTGTAGCAGCACCTGACTGCCTTTATTCTGTAGAGGACTAGTACAGACTACACTGTTGGGTACATACCTATCTAACTGTAGCAGCACCTGACTGCCTTTATTCTGTAGATGACTGTAGTACAGACTACACTGTTGGGTACATACCTATATAACTGTAGCAGCACCTGACAGCCTTTATTATGTAGAGGACTAGTACAGACTACACTGTTGGGTACATACCTATCTAACTGTAGCAGCACCTGACTGCCTTTATTCTGTAGAGGACTAGTACAGACTACACTGTTGGGTACATACCTATCTAACTGTAGCAGCACCGTGTAGATGACTGTAGTACAGACTACACTGCTGGGTACATACCTATATAACTGTAGCAGCACCTGACAGCCTTTATTATGTAGAGGACTAGTACAGACTACACTGTTCGGTATATGCCTATCTAACTGTAGCAGCACCTGATTGCCTTTATTCTGTAGATGACTGTAGTACAGACTACACTGCTGGGTACATACCTATCTAACTGTAGCAGCCCCTGTTGCCTTTATTCTGTAGAGGACTAGTACAGACTACACTGTTGGGTATATACCTATCTAACTGTAGCAGCACCTGATTGCCTTTATTCTGTAGAGGACTAGTACAGACTACACTGCTGGGTACATACCTATCTAACTGTAGCAGCACCTGACTGCCTTTATTCTGTAGAGGACTAGTACAGACTACACTGCTGGGTACATACCTATCTAACTGTAGCAGCATCTGACTGCCTTTATTCTGTAGAGGACTAGTACAGACTACACTGCTGGGTACATACCTATCTAACTGTAGCAGCCCCTGTTGCCTTTATTCTGTAGAGGACTAGTACAGACTACACTGTTGGGTATATACCTATCTAACTGTAGCAGCACCTGATTGCCTTTATTCTGTAGAGGACTAGTACAGACTACACTGCTGGGTACATACCTATCTAACTGTAGCAGCACCTGATTGCCTTTATTCTGTAGAGGACTAGTACAGACTACACTGCTGGGTACATACCTATCTAACTGTAGCAGCACCCGTGTAGATGACTGTAGTACAGACTACACTGTTGGGTATATACATATATAACTGTAGCAGCACCTGACTGCCTTTATTCTGTAGATGACTATAGTACAGACTACACTGTTTGATACATACCTATCTAACTGTAGCAGCACCTGACTGCCTTTATTCTGTAGATGACTGTAGTACAGACTACTCTGTTGGGTACACAGGGCACACAAGATGTCGCGCCTAGGATTCCACAAACAACCTGTAATGTAATGTATATGTTTTATTCTCTTTATTAATTTCCTTTACAGACATTTAGAATCAACAGTATGAAAAACAGTACAACTAGGAATTCCACAATCAACAAACAAGTCGATATACAATCATAAAGTTTGTGTTAACAGTCCAACTCACTAATGCTGTAATGTTCAAGGCTGGAGAGACCGCTCAGGTCATTGAGAGTATGGAGCTCAAGCTTGCTTCTGTTCACTTTACTTAGAGGTTAATATACGGCCGTGGTGTGCCTTTTGTCGATAATAGCTAAAGACCGAGGGCCATGCTCTAGGTGTGCCATTATCGACAAAAGGCAAACCACGGCCGTATATTTGCCTTTTTATTACATACCTTACTATAAATGGAGAAGAAGATCAAGAACAAAACGGTACGATTTAAGCATATAAGTAGCCTTAAGGTGAATTTTTTTTATGTTTTGCAAATAAATGAATTACGTATGTTAAATTAATAAACTACCTTAAAATCAGTTTTCTGCCTTGCCTGTGTTTAAAACCCACGTCTGTCACAATATCTATAATGATTTATTTTGACGTTTCAACGGAACTGAGCTGTGAAAACTGCAGTCGAGATTTCAACGTCCGCTCCTGCGCTCTATTGCTCTCCCCTATGACGTTTTTGGTGCTTGATGATGTTGGAGTCATGTTGCTTGATGACGTCGACATCATCGCGTGCGGACAGTCTGTTGTTACTGTGCCGATTTTCCATAATCCATAATGGCACAGTGTGCCGATTATGGATTTCAAAAAGGACTGATAATCATTGTTTTTCTACTGAAATGTGTTACTATTTATAGTAAGGTATGTAATAAATTGTATAACAAGCTAAACAGCTTCATCAAAGACTTTTGAACTAATGCATAAGATAAATTATATTTGTGGTTCTGCACTGTGCAAGGAAAAGTGGCAAGAGTTAAGAAGTACTCTCCCATTTATTTTAGCTCTACTCCTAATTTTCATTGTTGCTATTCCTCAATTTTCAAGGCCGTGCCTATTTACTGGGAAATTAAGTTGAGGTGTATAATTAAATAACGGAATTATGGCACATGTCTATATGAGTTCTTAACATGGCATTGAATATAAGTGGGATGTTTCATAAATGTTTCATTGAATACTAAGTTATTTAAAAAGACTTTATTCAAAAAGATTAATAGAGGTAAATTTATAAAAAAAAAAATCTAAGTATAAAAGGAGCCATACTTTTGGTAAAATAAAAGCAGCAGTTATAGAACCTGGCTCTATGATGATGTCTAATGATGATGAATACATGTGTGAAGTTTCAATCCATTAGGTAAAGTAGTTTCAGAGCTACAAGCTTACATACCAACTTTAAATTTGTCTTCTTTTTTTTCCCCCAAACACAACAAACCTGTGAAATCCTAGTAAACATATAACAAACAAATTATCCCTCAGCATGCACTGAAAATATTAATGTAAATTCCAACAAATTTGAAACCTTTTTTTTCTTCAAATTAACTGAACTAATACCTCATTTGTCACTGGTAATAAATTATTTTGACACTTGTACTAAAAGGAAATAAATGCAAGTTAAATTATTTTCTAAATAGCATTTCTTTTTTTAAAACTCCTATCAAAATCTAAATACCTTGAACCTAAAACAGATTTTATGTAAGGATAAAAATTCTTGCTAGATAAGATTACATGAAACCCTTGAATTCTTTCACTTTCACCTGTTAATCTGTAACAAACGCATATAAATCTCTGTGTTATGTCAAAACAACTATTTTTATTTATGGCTAAAACACTAAAATAAACCAAATCACCCGGAGCTAGATAGTGTAAAAAAATAAAATTTACGAGTGCAATACAGCGTTTAAAGTAGAAACGATTAGGACCATAAATTACAAGGACAACTCAAAAAATAAAAGGCCTTTTGCTCATGTCATTAGTATAAGATTTAATAATTTGTGAAAAATAGACTAATATTAAAGCATACCAAATTGATCAGACATCTATTTATTTTGTGACATTTCGTGAAAAAAGTTTTCACTGCAAGCAATAACCTTTCATTTAGGTTTATGTGCCAGTTATACAGTGACTGGGATAGGGCCGCACTTTGTGCCATAGTCGCATAAAATTACAAATGGCCCATCGACACTGATCTAGTGCATCAGTATATAGAGGATCTTACATGAGTACTCATTCATTATTGAATTTATTAAACAAGTTGGCAAAATGATATAATGCGAGTCTCTTGCCGAGGATTATATCATTTTTGCTGACGAGTTTAATAAATTCAATAATGAATGAGAACGAATGTTAGATTCTATTTATCACATACCTCACATATCGACTTTTATTGCATTTTGCCTTTCGCTTTAACATGCGAAACCGACATAAAACGTGGAAACTGGATCATAGTCATTATTGATTTTTTTTAAGCGAATACTAGGCTTATTTGCATACTTATATAACTAGTGGTATATCGAAAATATAGAATGGTGTTATTCCACTCCCACACCATAAGTTATGTGATAAAATCTGTTAATCAATCAATTACCTGCCGTCGCTGGGAAAGTGTCTTGCCCAAGAATAAACTGACAAAACTCAAACGCACCAGTGAGGCTTGAATCTGAGTCTTCCGGTTTCAAGTCCACCATGCTATCCACTAAGCAAACCAGGTATTAGAGGCAACACAGGTATATAAATAAATACAATACATTAGCAGGGAAGCCAGCAAAACTCAGTGGACAGCATCGTACAGTTTGAATGAAGCCTTAGATCATTAGTTTGAGCCTCACCGATGACCCTAGATTACTTCAGTGTGTCCATTGGCTATAGCCACAATAACTTAATTTGGATGTTACTGGACAAGCCGTGTATCAGGGGCTTCCCTCGGTGTACCATAAAGATCCATAGAAATCTATTTGACAGTAAGAGTAAGGCACTATTCCCATGTGCCTAGGCATCCTTCCCTCACAGATTCCAATTTCAATTTCAATTTCGGATAAGGTGATCCGTGTTTTTTACATGGGGGATGGAAAGCCTGATCTTACATAGTCATGGGGGAAGATAAAAGTCACGCGCTGATATAAACAATGACAGTTGCACGACGTCATTATGTAAATAAACATACAAAACATTAGTAGTTGGCGAGGTCAATCCGCAGAATGTAAATGATATGCAAAAAAAAAAGTCAATCATGGGTATCCGGTTCAGATAAGGCCAAACAAAATAATAGTTGTGTTTCCGGTTACCCGACCTACCCTAGAAATTCCCGCCGACCCTATGGTTTTTATTGCATTCCAAAAAAAATCAAGCCGACCCCCGTCTGTAATGGATTCCGTAATATACCGTCTCCTAGTCAGGCAGGCGCCTGATTGAGTTGATAGATATCAGGGTTCTCAATAGACGCGTACACACGCGTTTTGACGCATGGAAATTCAATTTGACCCAATTCTGACGCAGCTAATTTACCACCTGTGCGTTTTTATGACGCGCGTGTATTTGCTTCCAAGCATCAATCCAATACACATGTACCTATTTTCGATAGCCCAAACATCACAATAACGAGCACGCACTGCATAACAGTGATTGACACCTTGGCTGACGACCTTGATCGCCTCTCGACCAATCAAATTCGCTGGCTGCTGTCACAGCTTGTGTGCGGAAATAGACTGTCTATAAATGGTGTCATTGTGTAATCTAATTGCTGCTATTGTGTTAATAATTGAACGATTATCTTTGAAGTTTATGATGCTTTTTGCGGGTGGAGACTATTATGACCTCATTGGATTAATTGGTTAATTGATTGCTACCGGCTTCTGATTGATTACCGGTTAGTTAGACCGAACTAAAATAAAACAAGTGCTAGCGGTCAAACGTGAAAAATATAAAAATCGGCAAAAATAAAATTGACTTTATTTGTGTTTGTTGACGTTGTTTTTTATTTGTGTTTGTTGTTTGTTAATTTTGTTTTACGCACGTTTTAAAGAACAAAGAAATATAATTTTAATGAGGATAATTTAAATATTTATAAATCGGCGAAATTAATGTGAACTTGCTCTATATCACGAGGAGTTTTATTGTCGGACAAAAAATAAAATAAAAAAATAATCCCTACCTACCCTACTAAATTGGCAATAAAAAGTAAAACCAAAAAAAAAAGACTTCACCTACCTAGCTACTCTATCTTTTTTTTCAATGTAACAGGAAACACAACTATTATTTTATTTGGCCTAAGGAAATTTCAACCCTCAGTATAACTCTTTTAATCGGAACCCTCAGCAGAGCCTAGATTCCGATAAAAACAATTATACCTCGTGTTGGAATTCCCAATCTTCACCAGATACCCGTGTCTAGATTCTTATAGTATTTTGCACTATCTACAGTATGGGAGATCTCTGTAAGTTGGTAAGTAGTTAAACAACTCTTCAGCCTATTATTAATACCAATCTAATGACTTATTCATCTCCTTTTACAACCAGTAAATCTAGAAAGAATGTCTATGTCAAAGAATCGTAAGATTAACTCAAAAGAAAGTCGGAGAATTTAGATCTCTTTTTATCCCCTGACTTACTTCAAATGTTTGCGACTTACTTAAAGAATGTCTCTTTTCAATCCTAACATATTCCCATATATATATATCCATAACAGTAGCTGCCTGAGCAAAAACATTTAATAGATGCCAGGTAATTGTATTTATATTAGCGTAACTGAAATAGTTGAATAGAAACAGTAATTAGTCATTTAGATACAATTGTTTTAAAAGCATCTATTGTTACTAATCATACCTAGATTGACTGAGAAAACTTAGATTTTACCATCTTCAATGCAAAATAAGAGCAATCAATGATCAATTTGTACCAGATGTTCAGTGTAACTGTGATAGATGACAGTAAAATACTTAAGGAATGCCACATCAATTTAGTTTCTCCTTATCAAAATGTTGAAATATGAGTGTTTAACCCAGTATTTGATGAAAAGAATGAACACTGAAAGTTAAATTGACTTCCCATCGTCTGACAGGCAGACAAAATTAATGTTTTCTTGTTTTTTTTAAAGTAAAATTACAGCATATACACATAACGTTGACAATTATCAAACCATGACCACTATTATATTTTTCAAATCCTCTGACTATAAAGCCTAGAATTTTACAAACAACCTCTCAGCCTTAGTAGCTATAAGGCCTCGGATTTAGAGATGTAGCCTCTGCAATGCCTGGGTTCAATACCTGCTGGTATGTCTGACGGAAAATTTCATTTGTCATCACATCACCCTCCGAGTCTCGTTAAGATGATATCATATAAAGTTATATTGGTACAGAAACCTCAGAAATGGTACCATATAAGGTTTTATTGGTACAGAAACCTCAGAGATGATATCATTTTAGGTTATACTGGTACAGCAACCTCAGAGATGATATCATTTTAGGTTATATTGGTACAGCAAACTCAGAGATGATATCATTTTAGGTTATATTCGTACAGAAACCTCAGAGATGATATCATTTTAGGTTATATTGGTACAGAAACCTCAGAGATGATATTATTTTAGGTTATATTGGTACAGCAACTTCAGAGATGATATCATTTTAGGTTATATTGGTACAGAAACCTCAGAGATGATATCATTTAAAGTTATATTGGTACAGCAACCTCAGAGATGATATCATTTTAGGTTATATTGGTACAGCAACCTCAGAGATGATATCATATAAGATTATATTGGTACAGCAACCTCAGAGATGATATCATATAAGGTTATATTGGTACAGCAACCTCAGAGATGATATCATATAAGGTTATATTGGTACAGCAACCTCAGAGATGATATCATTTTAGGTTATATTGGTACATAAACCTCAGAGATGATATCATATAAGGTTATATTGGTACAGCAACCTCAGAGATTATATCATTTTAGGTTATATTGGTACAGAAACCTCAGTGATGATATCATTTTAGGTTATATTGGTACAGCAACCTCAGAGATGATATCATTTCAGGTTATATTAGTACAGCAACCTCAGAGACGATATCATATAAGGTTATATTGGTACAGCAACCTCAGAGACGATATAATTTTAGGTTATATTGGTACAGCAACCTCATAGATGATATCATTTTAGGTTATATTGGTACAGCAACCTTAGAGATGATATCATATAAGGTTATATTGGTACAGCAACCTCAGAGATGATATCATATAAGGTTATATTGGTACAGAAACCTCAGAGATGATATCATTTTAGGTTATATTGGTACAGCAACCTCAGAGATGATATCATTTTAGGTTATATTGGTACAGCAACCTCAGAGATGATATCAAATAAGGTTATATTGGTACAGCAACCTCAGAAGGAAATGAGATGCAGGATGAAGTCTTCTATCAGACATGCCTCGGCCAGGAAGAGAAAACCACGTCTGTAGCACTTATCCACTGAACTTCCAAACCCGATTACTATTTAAAATGAAAGTGTAGTGGAAACTGGTTGTCAATATGTATGTACATATGTGATGGATATAAAATACCAGTACCTATAGAAATATTTTACAAAACAATAATAAATAGAGACAATAGACAGGAGGTAATTCGGAGACAGTAAGAAATAAATAATGTGTTTATTTATGCATATTTATTCAGACATGTTACTATTGTTCAGCACAATCTATTTTGTTTTATCTCATTCCCATCTCACCATCCACATACCTTTCAATTTTCTAAAAGATAAGTAGGGGACTCCAGCTAGTCCAAACAAATTAGAGCTGGGAGTTTTTGTAGGCTTGTTTTCCAAAGTAGTAAATATTACCCTTGTTCATCTTTTACCAGTAGAACTTACTGGTAGAAAAACAGACAAAAAACAAGACTGTTTTAATTGATTCTAAAACTTTCCATTTTTGAATGCACAGGAATTGAAATGTTCAAGACATGTGACTGCATAGACATTTTATAGCTTGTTGGTTGCTTTGTACAGAAAGCGCTGCTTGAAAATCAGTAAAAAAAATGTCCGATGGTAGAGTTTGCGGGTAAACATCTAGTGCTATGACAAAGGAGGGAACATCTATGACAAAGGATGGAACATAATTATATGAAAGATATAATAAAATTGATCTAAACTGAAATATATCTGGCACAACTGACACCTTTTCATCAATTACATTACCGGTAAGTCTTATTATGTAACTTATCTAAATATGCCACTCACCAGCCATCTTGGTCAACTACTTCCATCATTTCGACAGGTTAAATCAAACATTAACATTTAATCATAACAGTTTTTGCATTAAACAGGATATTTTCACCAACACAAAAAGGTTATATGGTGCCAAAACAGGAATGAACATTCCAGAACTGCAGAGTTGCTAAAAAATTTGTTGTAGGCACTGTATTTTTACCTGCAGACTCGCTCAAAACTTTTCTGCCACCATTAAAGCATGATGGAATAACACAGTGGTCATGATGAAGACCTACAATTATCATGAAACAAGAATATCGGTAGAACCGATGGATGTTCCTTGAAGTGAATGCTTTGTGTAAATGAATTTTATCAGTGGACAGTCAAAGGGAAAATGTCCCTACTAATAAACTAATGTAGGTCTGTGTGTTATTATATGATATGAGTGATTTTCTTAGACAAAGGTCAGAAGAATGTAAGGATGGACAAAGCGAAAAATCGCTCCCGAAAAATACTATATGATCCCACTAAATTTGTCTGATTATAAAGAATTGCAGTTATATGTACCTTGTGGTATAGGTTGTATGTTGACCTTTCTGACCTGCTTGAAGGACAACTTGGGCTGATGACCTTCGACCTTCCAGATGGAGATATTCTTGTCGTGTACAACACACATATAACACAGTCGGTCAGAGATGTTGTCACTCCAGTGGATGGACTTGACTCCTCGACTGAAACACAAATATATATTTTTTTGACATAATCGAAATAACTACATCTTCCTATTCAAGGTCAGGTTTTGGTGACCTTCAAATATAACATTGCAGGCTCATAGCTACTAACAGGAAATGGAATATCAATTAAAGTCTTGCATATAATTGTCCAACTTAAAACTGAAAATCCGGCAAAAAGAATGCACTAAAAATAAGCAAACAAAAATCCCGAGGGCATGTCCATAGACCCCTCTTGGAAAGGATTTCCTTGGTTAAATTTCAGGGCAGGCATTAAAGGCCAGGGTTGAGTATAAAAAAACCAAAATGGCCCCAGAGAAACTTTTCTGATCATTTTATGCATTATGCTGCTGTCAGAGAGGTTTAATCACAAATTTCTAAACAATAAAGCATTTTTAAACCATAAAATTTGGCATTTTACGATCTTCACCGGATACCCATGAAATATTCTTACAACAGCTAAGGTCATATGGCAACTTTCCAGCTTCCATTGGTAGAGGAAGACCCCAGGTGCCCCTCCGGACAATTTTTGTGCTGGGCCGAGCACCTGGATAGAACCACTTATGATCTGCAAGCCAGCTGGATAATGATGAAGTTTAAAAGCTGTATGGTATTTGGTATATGAATAACGGACTTAAAAAAATTAATTGTATGTAAAATTTTAATGTGAATTAATAAAGTGAAGGTCATTCATATTAACCTACTTTTGGTAGGGGCATACTGCCCTCATGTAGGTGACAACATGTGGACATTTTTAAAGCTACAACAGCTTCTGTTAAAACTTCATTGCAAGACCTTGGTGAATGTCATTGATATGGACTACTTTTAGTAGAAATATACCACAGTCAAAGTCATGTATAGAATGAAGTTTGATAGCTCTATGGCTTCCGATATCTAAGAAATGGACTTACAGGTAACAAGAATCTTGAATTTTATTTTTTTGTACATACAGACGGGTGTACAGACAGATCTAATGCTATATGATCCCTCACCATTCAATGGTGGGGCATACAAATCAGGATGATCATTTGCGGATGACAGCAGGGTAACTGATACTCATCACTGTAACATTTAAAATACTGTATTTCTACCTCACTAACCCTATCTGTCAGCTCAATCACTCCAGTGTAATTAAGGCACGACTCAGAAATTCAATAAACTTGAGAAAAAGGACAATTATCCTAAAATCCTGTTTTAACAATCTCACTTTGTCCAACTCAATCATCCAAAACACCCCCCAATTCTAAATCAATCTGGACATCTTGTTTCTTTCTCACACCTGAGCAGTTCAGTAATCTAAGGTATGCAAACATCTCATAAATAAATCTTGTCTTCTTTTAGTAATATCTCACAATATTAATCATCACCATCTCCATACATTAATGGCTAAATAAGTGTACAATCACTACAATAAACATACCTAGTGACCAGGTCTGCAGATCACACCATCCCTAGTGACCAGGTCTGCAGATCAAACCATACCTAGTAACCGATCAAACCATACCTAGTAACCAGTTCTGCAGAATTATTAATCATCACCATCTCCATACATTAATGGCTAAATAAGTGTACAATCACTACAAAAAACCATACCTAGTGACCAGGTCTGCAGATCAAACCATACCTAGTAACCTATCAACCCATACCTAGTAACCAGGTCTGCAGATAAAACCATACCTAGTGATGAGGTCTGCAGATCAAACCCCACCTAGTGGCCAGGTGTGCACATCAAACCACACCCAGTGGCCAGGTGTGCAGATCAAACCATACCCAGTGACCAGGTCTGCAGATCAAACCATACCTAGTGACCAGGTCTGCAGATCAATGTTTGTAAAACATATATGCCCCCTTCAATGACCATGACACAAACATTCCTGCAAAGTTTTGAGTTTGTAGTGGCAGCTGTTCTTGAGTTATCACGAAGACAAGCAATTTTTAATGATTTTTTACATGTTTTGTTACCATGGAAACCACATTTATTATGCGAATCTACCCAAAAGGGGAGGTTACACCATGACACAAACATTCCTTCGAAGGGGGACATAACTAGTGACCAGGTCTGCAGATCAAACCATACCTTGTGACCAGGTCTGCAGATCGAACCATACCTAGTGATCAGGTCTGCAGATCAAACCATAACTAGTGACCATGCCTGTAGATCAAACCATAACTAGTGACCAGGTTGGCAGATCAAACCATACCTAATGACCAGGTCTGCAGATCAAACCATAACCAGTGATCAGGTCTGTAGATCAAACCATACCGTGTGACCAGGTCTGCAGACCAAACCATACCTACTGACCAGGTCTGCAGATCAAACCATACCTAGTGACCAGGTATGCAGATCAAATCATACCTACTGACCAGGTCTGCATATCAAACCACACCTAGTGGCTCGGTGTGTAGATCAAATCACACCTAGTGGCCAGGTGTGTAGATCCATACCTAATGACCAGGTCTGCAGATCAAACCATAACTAGTGACCAGGTCTGCAGATCAAACCATGACTTAGTGACCATGTCTGCAGATCAAACCATAACTAGTGACCAGGTCTGCAGATCACACCATAACTAGTGACCAGGTCTGCAGATCAAACCATACTGTGTGACCAGGTCTGCAATACCGTGTGACCAGGTCTGCAGACCAAACTATACCTAGTGACCAGGTCTGCAGATCAAACCATACCGTGTGACCAGGTCTGCAGATCAAACCATACCTAGTGACCAGGTCTGCAGATCAAATCATACCTAGTGACCAGGTCTGCAGATCAAACCATACCAGGTGCCCACATGTACCAGAAGAAACAACAATAACAAGTTCCTTATATCAGTCTATATAAAACATGGAATCCCTGCATGGACAAAATCTGACCACAGGCCCCCCATTTGAACAAACTAGGTAGAGGATCATAAGCTTATGTGACCTGCAAAATATCAAGACCTATAGCTCTTGTAGTTTCAGGGACTTTTTAAGATTTTCATATATAATTAGACTTCTAGTTTTTAGTTTCAGAGAAGAACCTTTTTAAAAAAAAGATTTATGTAAAACTGTGACCCTCAGGCCAAAATATAACCTGAGTGTCACCATTTGAACAAACTTGGTAGAAGATTGTAAGATTGTAAGTTTTCATACATGCAAAATATTAAACCGTAACCTCATCTGGTTTCAGAGACAAATATTTGTTTAAGATTGTCTTATATAACTCGATGTTATATTGTGACTGTGTGTCCAAAATAACCCAGACAGACTCTGAGTTACAAATCATATTACATATTAATATATATACATAATGACTTAAATTGTATTGCAGTATCTGAAGCCTTGAAATGTAAGTATAATGGACAATTATCTCATATAGTTCACATTTATTGCTCATGCATATGCAAACTGAAAATAATTTGTTCATAAAAAAATCTCAGTTACCCATTTTACAAATAATTTACATTGGATGATACTTATCTGACAATCATGTCACGAAACCAAATATGAGTATGAAAATATTTATTTATTTTTAATTATTTTTTTGGTACTGACTGTTATATCACAACATTACACAAATATCACTTAACATGCAGCATAACACTAATACGTTGCCACACGACAAACATATAATAAAACAGCATGACACTAATATGTTGCCACACGACACACATATAATAAAAGAGCATGACATAATATGTTGCCACACAACACACATATAATAAAACAGCATGACACTAATACATTGCCACACGACAAACAAATAATAAAACGGCATGACACTAATATGTTGCCACACGACACACATATAATATAACAGCATGACATTAATATGTTGCCACACGACACACATATAATAAAACAGCATGACACTAATATGTTGCCACACGACACACATATAATAAAACAGCATGACACCAATACGTTGCCACATGACACACATATAAAACAGCATGACACTAATACATTGCCACACGACAAACAAATAATAAAACGGCATGACACTAATATGTTGCCACACGACACACATATAATAAAACAGCATGACATTAATATGTTGCACACGACACACATATAATAAAACAGCATGACACTAATACGTTGCCACACGACACACATATAATAAAACAGCATGCCCCTTATGTTGCCACATGACACACATATAATAAAACGGCATGACACTAATACATTGCCACACGACAAACAAATAATAAAACGGCATGACACTAATGTTGCCACACGACACACATATAATAAAACCGCATGACATTAATATGTTGCCACACGACACACATATAATAAAACAGCATGACACTAATATGTTGCCACACGACACACATATAATAAAACAGCATGACATGATAAACAGCACATTTATTTTGCAAACAGAATTGCTGCAATATTCAAAATATGTGAAAAAATATGTAAACTTCTTGATAGGCGTTAGAGCTGGAGGGCCCTGCGAATTGCTATGTGTTCTTTTAAAACTACAACCTTCGCAAATGACCCTCATATATGAATGCTTTAAAATATATTACAGCACATTATAAATTAGTCCACGCAACACATGTTTTCACCATTATATACATGTGTGTACATGTATATTATATAGTCCCAAGTAAAAATAGCCACAGGCTATCCACATGGTCATAAAGGTCTTGGCAGACTTATACTGTAGAAAGTTTATATCTTTAAGTGTCAATAGGACCTCTTTAGTTTGGCTATTGTTAAAGTGTGAAAAGATTTCCTTGTGGTGTGAGGTCCACGCATGATCCGATCATCAACCTTTCAATCTTGGCGGCTACTTGATGCCATTATCTCTCACTTGAACCTATATTGAACTTTGTAGAACCTCATCAATACTTATGGGCAATTACAAATTGATTTGAGTTAAATTGGGTTTTACGGCTCCCAACACGAAAAGGTTATGAGACGCCAACAGGAATGAACATTCCAGGCCCCAACCTCCATTTACATCGAGATATGATCCCTATTCTTTCCCAGGAACAACATGCATTACGTGGGCCTGGTATTACCTTTCCTACCCCATCCAACCCCTTCTTCAAGAAGCGAAAACGGGGTTGGCTGGAGTATGAAATAAAACCTTAATTTTGGCTTTAAAATGTTCATATTGTAAAATTATCACGTTTTTTCAGTAAAAATGTTTTTTAAACATGTTTTATTGTCAAAATATCCGTTATAAAATCCTGCTTAGTCTGCTAATATAAGCTTTCCCATCGCTTAATGGAATTAAGGTGGGACCACGTAATGGGTCGGGCAATTACAAAGTTTTGTATATAAAGAAAGATAGGGTTTTCAGTAATTTAGACATGTGTACAACTTATAAATTACTGTGAAAATGTCTTATATATATCTCCTACAATATGAAACTGGTTATAAATGACTGACATCAATCAAGATTGATGTAATGTTTGTTTAAGTAATTAAATAAAACACTGAAACATCATAATGTGTACAATTGTACTCAGGTGCATTTTATGTGATCAAATCTTTTATAGGTGTCTACATTTATATATAAAAGATAGGGACTTTTCATACAAAATAATATATAATCACAACAAATATTAAATAATATATAATCACAACAAATATTAAATAATATATAATCACAACAAATATTAAATAATATATAATCATAACAAATATTAAATAATATATACTCATAACAAATATTAACTATCTCTGAAATACATTTACACTTTGAAGAAATTTAACTGTAATGTCAAATGTCAACATCAATTGAGAAGAACGTTAAACAAGTGCAAAATCTTGCTTTACATCAAAACTGTGTTTAAAAAAACCAAAAAAAAAACGTAACAATAGTTTATTCGACTATTACAACTATTACTTTCATTTTAAAATAGCAAAATAAATATACTGAGAACAAAAACTATATTTTTTATAACGAAGATCTGTGTAATTAATAACTTCCTTGATCTGATTTCTAACAATACTGCCATCTCACTGCTACCCATGAGTAGAACCTTACACAAAATAACAGCATTTGTTTAGTAAGTTCTTAGTTCTGTATAATAACTTATCCCAATATCAAGAATTTCAACCAGCTCTGATTTTTTTACCATATTGTTGCCTCCTGCTGCCCATTAGTAGAACCACTGTATTATTGTTCGGGGCGCTTGTTTCAGCCAAATGTTTTTTGGAATTTTCAGACAAAATTCATCTAGTACCTAAATAAGTTGTATATCTGTGAAACCGATATTTTTAGTGGTAAATAAAAACACCTTACTTTTCAAAATCGGTTGAGAAATAAAAATGTCATGCACTGAAGTTGTTTTTGATGGGGCATTTTCAATGCAAACTTCTGCTGCATGAAAAATTTGAAAACTTAATTTAGATTTTTTATCCAAAAAATGGTTTTAAATTTTTGGATATTCGTAAATAAATACGTTTTATAGCAACATATGAAGGCTAACAGTTACTGAAGTTATTTGAAATTTCTGCTGTCCCACCACCAAGGAATTTGGGAAAAGCCGTATTAAAAATCATTTGGGCTGTAAAATATTTATTTCTCAACAGATTTTCAAAACTAAGGTATTTATATTTACCACTAAAAATACCAGTTCTAATGCTATACTATCATGACTATTGATGTATGTATTATTTAAATTGCTCAAGCTACTGCAGAAAAACCTTTGGCTGAAACAAGAACCCCAACAATAGGCAGAAGACTTGGGTGTGCAAAACATTTTGTTAACACTGCATTAAGAGCCAATCCACCTCCACCTAATTCTGGTTGCTATTTTTTAAAAACAGCCATGAAAAAGATGGTTGCACAGTTGGCTGGCTAATACACTGAGTAGAGCCTTACACTTATAAATATCATATCACTTAAGTAGTTCTTGATTCTGCATAGTAATAAAATATTATCAGCCCTAATCTTGACCTGAAAGGTGCAGGCCTCATTCCCTAAAGTGATAAAACACACTATGGTGTTGCCAGTGAGAAAAGGGCAATATATTAAATTTATGTATTAAATTTATGTAAACTCAGTTTATCTGTCCATATATGTATACCAAAAGAAAAAGAAACGCACCACAATCAAACCAGCTTGACATGCAGCAAGTTTCATGAAGATACCCTGAACAGTTTTGGACTAATACTCGAGAAATGAACATTTTTGACAAATTGTTTGTATCAAAAGATACCACAAAACAACTTGGCCAATATATGTTTCAAGTTGAAAAAACTTTACCTTGAATGCCTTGCAAAACAGAAATTTTTAAATATGTTTTGAATGTTTTTCAAAGTTATGCTCCAGAAGCGCAAGTCTCCAGAAACAACAGTGTGTGGTCTGTCTCTCAGATTATAATTCCACCTACCTTTGTTTTTCAGGAATAGGTAAATACACAGAGGAGCTACACATCACACACAAACAAAATGTAAGGAAAATCACATGCGGATGTGCACAGGAAAATTTAACTTTTTTTTAATTCACACCAGCCAAAAAAACATTTTAAAATGACAAACACACACACACACACACAGTGATAGTGATACTATGCATTTAGTAATGGTTTGACATTATATTTTGGCCCATCAGCAACTTTTCAAAGTGAGTTGTTCGAAACATGTTTTTCTAAAGAACATGCGCTCCAGTTTTGCATTAACGTGACCTTCATTCTCTGCCAATTCCATGGATGACCTAACATCTATTTTGTGCAAACAAACCTTTGCAAGGGCATCAAACACGAGTGTAAAATCTAGTAAGAAATGGCAATCACAACACAGAAGGGTGTTGCTTTAACTGGGGCATTTGACGAAACCAATTTGTAGGAGCAGAACCTTTTTTTCTTGAGCGAAACATAAAATCGAACATGTTTAGTTAGCTAAACTATTTGAAGAATATGGAGGATATTAGACTCGCCCCGATGTTATATCGTCACCGGATGTTATATCGTCACCGGATGTTATATCGTCACCGGATAAAACTTCAATATCTCGAGTTGACAATTTTGTGTTGTTGAACTTTTGATAAATGGATTCGAGCAATTTCATAGCTCATTAATTTTATGGAATAGCTAATACATATATGGGTACATGTACTACATTGTAATGTATATAACCTTTGTACACTATTTTAAACTAGTACAAATGATGCAAAGATCAGGCTTCAGTTAGGACAATCCTACAAATAGTCAACCTAGCTTTTCTCAAGTAGCTGTATTTGGCCCAACACACTGCATGAGACTTATTTAAGGGCCATTTTCTGATGTGGGAATGACACTGACAGGAATTTAGACTGATAACGGTGACATACAAGTAATTTTTTGTTAACAAATACTGGTGACTATAATATACTATACTTATTTATAAAAATAAAAACTATCCACTTTGTTTTCCTGCAAAATCTGAGACTACAAGAAAGAACTAACAATTGTAGCATGATTTTCTTTTAATAACATCTTTGATGTTCGCACAAAATTTCATCGAAATATACCGAATGCTTAAAAAATAAATCAAACTTTAAAACATAGGTGTGAAAACAAAATTAACAAAACTTAAAAAATGTAAAGATTATCGACAATAGCAAGATTTAGCAGTCTAAGCACATTCAAATACACAGAATTTTTTTCAAAACCTCGCTAATATCTCATGTATCCACCATTACACCGAATACACTCAAAAATGCAACGTCGCATGCTTCCGACTTAACGACTGATGAAGCATCGAGCATATTTGGGACGTCGTTTATGTCAGGATGACATTATCCAAAGTGTTCAGGACCTTGCACCAGCACTTATCCACGAATGGAACATGTTAGCTCTAAAATTCGTCAGTCGATACTTCAGAAGCATGCGACGTCGCATTCTTGCGTGTATTCGGTGTAACGGTGGACACGAGATATCAGCGAGGTTTTGAATATTTTTATGTGTATTTGAATCAACTTAGACTGCTGAATCTGTGCTATTGTCGTTACCTTTACATTTGTTAAGTTTTGTTAATTTTAACCTATGTTTTAAAACTGCGATTTATTTTTTTATTATTCGGTATATTTCGATGAAATTTTGTGTGAAAATCGAACAAAGATGTTATTAAAAGAAAATCATGCTACAATTGTTAGTTCTTCCTTACTGTCTCAGATTTTGCAGGAAAACAAAGTGGATACTTTTTTTTTTTGCTGTGTATATATTCCTTAAAGATATATGAATCAACTAATGCACATCTTTCCATGCAGTGATGCGAATTACATACTTTTACCCACCGCTGAGAAAAGCCCAAGATAATTAATGCTTGTGTACGTGTGACTGATAGACGAATCTGTTGGACATGCAGTCTTTTGACTGGCTGGTTATGTATATTGGGACGATGATATAACATCGGTACTGCATTTGATGACCTTTGATCTAAATAAAGACTCATTTTGGAAAAGTTGACAGAGATGTTGGGAATGTCAGACCTCTACTAAATGCGTGATATAGGTCAGGCAACACAGTGAAGGCTGAAGATGTAACTCATGTAAATTGTCAGGTAAAACAAGCTTTTCACGGTTGTATTACCTGTACTCCCCATGTTCTTGTCTAAAACAGAACAAAAACAATGGTTTCAATGTACCAAACTGTCGTTCAACAAGGCACATGTCAGACCAATTGAGACCTTGTGTTCATATGCTATCATTAACCTTGAATTTTGACTTTTGACCTCAAATAAAATCATGTTCTTTTGCTACCATGTATGAAGTATGCACAACTTAAATGAATAGTTGAAACTGAACCAACACGCACATTTTTGTGCATAATATAATGTAGCAAGAGTGAAATAGTTCATGGTCAAACCTGTGTCACACTGTCAGATAAGTAAGGTTTTCTCTTACACTTTTTATGTAAATTCATAAAATCACAAGACAGGTGTTGCATATTATAATTTAGACAAATGTAAGAGTCTGTCTTATATTTCTGCAAAAAATCAAAATAACCACACTTTTTGGTAATTAAAACAAACTTAATTTGAGATAAAGAAAAGGCTCATCAAAAATGAAAGGTAGAATCTAAAGGAAGTTGGGACCGATCTGGAGCTTCCTGAAATGCTTGTTGATCAACATTTAACTTTATTTAAATTGTTGTGTACCAACCACTGACTTTTTTCTAAATTGTCGTGGAACACCCTACAACTTTAACTATTTTTTTATGGATCACCCTGTAAAAAGACCTAATTTTTTGTGGACAAACCAAACTCCAACTTGATCTAAATTGTTATGGAATATGCTGAAACTTCACCTGAAGTGAAGTGGATCATGCTGCAACTTTACCTAAAGTGTAGTGGACCATGCTGCAACTTTACCTAAAGTGTAGTGGACCATGCTGCAACTTTACCTAAAGTGTAGTGGACCATGCTGCAACTTTACCTAAAGTGTAGTGGACCATGCTGCAACTTTACTGAAAGTGTAGTGGACCATGCTGCAACTTTACCTAAAGTGTAGTGGACCATGCTGCAACTTTACCTAAAGTGTAGTGGACCATGCTGCAACTTTACCTAAAGTGTAGTGGACCATGCTGCAACTTTACCCAAATTGTTGTGAACCATGCCGCAACTTACCCAAATTCTTGTGAACCATGCTGCAACTTTACCCAAATTCTTGTGAACCATGCTGCATCTTAATCAAATTCTTGTGAACCATGCTGCAACTTTTACCCAAATTTGTGTGAACCATGCTGCAACTTACCCAAATTGTTGTGAACCATTCTGCAACTTACCCAAATTGTTATGAACCATGATGCAACTTTACCCAAATTGTTGTGAACCAGAGCATACACCCTGCCTCCCCCACTTTACCTAAAGAGTTATGGACCAGAGCATTTAACCCACAACTTTACCTAAATTTGTGTGGTCAACCAACCTCCAACTTCAGCTACTTTACTTTCCATACAATGTTGTAGACCAGGAAAATCTCCAACTTCAGCTGCATTACTTTCCATACACTGTTGTAGACCAGGACAACCTCCAACTTCAGTACATTACCTTCCATACAATGGTGTAGACCAGAACAATCTCCAACTTCAGCTACATTACTTTCCATACAATGTTGTAGACCAGGACAATCTCCAACTTCAGCTACATTACCTTCCATACAATGTTGTAGACCAGGACAATCTCCAACTTCAGCTACATTACCTTCCATACAATGTTGTAGACCAGGACAACCTCCAACTTCAGCTACATTACTTTCCATACAATGTTGTAGACCAGGACAATCTCCAACTTCAGCTACATTACCTTCCATACAATGTTGTAGACCAGGACAATCTCCAACTTCAGCTACATTACCTTCCATACAATGTTGTAGACCAGGACAACCTCCAACTTCACCTACATTACCTTCCATACAATGTTGTAGACCAGGACAATCTCCAACTTCACCTATATTACCTTCCATACAATGTTGTAGACCAGGACAACCTCCAACTTCACCTACATTACCTTCCATACAATGTTGTAGACCAGGACAATCTCCAACTTCACCTACATTACCTTCCATACAATGTTGTAGACCAGGACAACCTCCAACTTCAGCTACATTACTTTCCATACAATGTTGTAGACCAGGACAATCTCCAACTTCAACTACATTACCTTCCATACAATGTTGTAGACCAGGACAACCTCCAACTTCACCTACATTACCTTCCATACAATGTTGTAGACCAGGACAACCTCCAACTTTAGCTACTTTACCTTCCATACAATGTTGTAGACCAGGACAATCTCCAGCTTCAGCTACATTACATTCCATACAATGTTGTAGACCAGGACAACCTCCAACTTCAGCTACATTACCTTCCATACAATGTTGTAGACCAGGACAACCTCCAACTTCAGCTACATTACCTTCCATACAATGTTGTAGACCAGGACAACCTCCAACTTCAGCTACATTACTTTCCATACAATGTTGTAGACCAGGACAACCTCCAACTTCACCTAAATGTTTATGGACCAACCAACCTGCAACTTTACCTGAAATGTTGCTGACCAGGGTCACATCCTAATTTACTAAAATAGCTGTGGGCCAGACCAACTTGTAACTTTAACCATACTTGACATAAACATAGCCTATGGGTTGACAAAACTAATCAGAAATGTTTTCATTCTGGACTGAAGTCTTGCATAATATTTAGAAACCAACAGCTTAGTATCAAAACATGTTCTGTCCACTGTATACGATTAACATACCAACTGGCTTATTTAAAAGATTTTAACACATTTAAGATGTACACAACATAATAACTGCATTGTGCTTTGTTAGAAGGTTGCCAAGTAAACATAGAAAAACTTGTTAAATACCTTAAAAGTTCATTAGTTCAGAGTTGTTTCATTAATCCATGATAAAATACCATGTAAAATAATATATATTATGTAAGCATTAATGGGATGAATTTATATACATACACTTTTTTATTAATATATACAAAATGGCAACTCAACAGCTGTTGTCAATCTTTCCATCTATACAATATGAACTGAGGACACTCGCATCTGTATAAATGTTTTGTCTCTTTTCACGCCTGACAAATCGTCTTAATTCTGTGACACCCACGGGACAAAAGTATTTTGCCAACTGTACAAAATGCTCGTCACAGAAAAGACAAGAAATAACAAGAGGTCAATGACCTTGAAGCTCTACTGATTGATTTTGATTTCAGGAAGTAGTCGCTACAGACTTGTTTTTTGAAAAAATATTTTTAGCCGTGGCGGCCATCTTGAATTTCCGGCCAACCTGAAATTTTGATAGGATCAATTAGACATCAAGAGCAACATTCCTTTGAAGTTTCATGAAAATCTGCAAAGTAGTTTCAAAGGAGTAGTCGCTACAAGTTTTTACTATATAACTCTATGTAAACAAAGATGGCCGCTGGCAGCCATGTTTAACGTTGAATCAAAACAATTTTTGACAAGGACCAACATCATATCATGCTGATCATTTTAGAAAAAGTCCCATATCAATATCACTTATAGTTTTCAAGAAGTAGTCGCTACAAACTTGTATTTTGAAAATTTATTTTTAGCCGTGGCGGCCATCTTGAATTTCCAAATTTTGCTAGGATCAATTAGACATCAAGAGCAACATTCCTGTGAAGTTTCATGAAAATCCGTCAAGTAGTTTCAGAGGAGTAGTCGCTACAAGTTTTCATTATATAACTCTATGTAAACAAAGATGGCCGCTGGCAGCCATGTTTAACGTCGAATCAAAACGATTTTCGACAAGGAACAACATCATGTCATGCTGATCATTTTAGAAAAAGTCCCATATCAATATCTCTTATAGTTTTCAAGAAGTAGTCGCTACAAACTTTTTTTTTAAAAATCTATTTTTAGCCGTGGCGGCCATCTTGAATTTCCGGCCGACCTGAAATTTTGCTAGGATCAATTAGACATCAAGAGCAACATACCTGTGAAGCTTCATGAAAATCCGTCAAGTAGTTTCAGAGGAGTAGTCGCTACAAGTTTTCATTATATAACTCTATGTAAACAAAGATGGCCGCTGGCAGCCATGTTTAACGTCGAATCAAAACGATTTTTGACAAAGTCCAACATCATGTCATGCTGATCATTTTAGAAAAAGTCTCATAGCAATATCCCTTAGAGTTTTCAAGAAGTAGTCGCTACAAACTTGTTTTTTAAAAACCTATTTTTAGATTTGGCGGCCATCTTGGATTTCACATCAACATGAATTTTTGCTAGGATCAACTAGACTTCATGGGCAATATTTCTGTAAAGTTTCATGAATATCCATCAAGTAGTTTCAGAGGAGTAGTCGCTACAAATAAAAGTTAACGGACGGACGGACAGACAGACGGACGGACGGACAGACGGACGACGGACGACGCACCACGGCATAAGCTCTGCTGATCTCTGATCAGTAGAGCTAAAAAGTGCATCAAAATACATGTAGTACAGAAAGGCAAACTTACTCAAATTCTCCCAACTTGCTGTGTTCCTGTTTCTCCACCTGTCCTTGGTAAAGTGAGATGGGCGTCAGATATATGCCCTTTCCGTCAGTCCACGCCAAGCCGTGGTCAGTATGGATAGCTGAAACACAGAAGGAATTCAATGTATGCTTCAATATTATGTTGTGGTCATGGATTCTTTTAGTTTATTTTGTATATTTGTACTGATTTTAAGTGGAAATATTGCTGACAATACAGTTTAACCAAATATATTAATGTCAATAGTTTGATTTTAGCCTCAAGGTCAGATCGTGCACAATCAAACATATATTTGTTTTGTCAGCTAGCTTCTGTAAAGTATACAGTATAAATACCAATGGCTGCAACTTTCATTTTCAACAGATATTGCATTTTCCGCTCTCTCCCCACTCGGTTTTAACATGCATATTGGGGAACCCAATAACACCACAAATACAACCTCCCTGCATTAGGATGTACAATATTACATTATATACGGTTAATTCTAATACACCCGCACTATATAGCCTAGTTTAAAATATCTCGTTATTTTGAACGATATATCACTGTAATTTTTGCAACGTTAGGAGAATAAGCATTGCGCATTGCGCATTGTAACGTATGCAACGTTAGGAGAGCAAGCAAAGCAATGCGAAAGATTTCAGATGTGTGCGATATTTTCACATTTTAGGGGTATTAGAATAGAAATAGAACATCGTTTACGGTGAATTATCTATAATATATCACGGTTTGTCGTTCAATTGTAAACAATAATTTTACTCACCCTTCGGGCTCGTGAAATTATTATTTACAATTGAACTCCAAACCGTGATATATTAAACGATGATTCACAGTAAACGATGTTCTATTTCTTAAATATAGTCCATAATATTTCACATCATAGAGAAGATAATAAGTATTTATAGTTTATTTGTTTGTTTGTTTGTTTGTACGGTGTTTTACGTCATTTTCAACACATGTAAGGTAGGAGGCAGACCACCCACTTTTCCTGGGTAGAACCAGTATTGTACACCTCCTGCCATCCGTAAGAATTGACACTTCTTCACTTACAAGTCGAGCTCCCAGTGGGATTTGAACCTGCAGCGGTGAAGTATGTATAGAAACAAACACCTTGCCAATAGAAACAAGTAGCACCTCGTCAACTTCCGTAATCAGTGATTACCAGGTTGTAATATGTGACTTAACCGCATTATGGAAATCAACAATGCAGTTTATACAAATAATGGTATTTCTGCATGTTTCAGGGTCGCTTATTGTTGTAAAGGTTATAAATAATGCGGCGACCACAATATTCGTTGAAACTTGCCGTCGCTAAGATTTCTGCTGTATGATAGTTGTCCCAAAGGCAATTCACTGGAAACAGTCTATTAAGTCATTTTAGAATTATTTTATCTTTAGAATTCTGTGATTCTTGATTTCAAGAAACTCATTACTCAATGAGTGATACAAATATTCTTAATCTGTTGCTCACAGCAAATAAAAGGCTCATTGTGTTCTGAGAACACATTGAGCTGCATCATAATAGCATGATGTGATGTCATAATAGCATGACGTGATGTCATAATTATCCAGGGTGTGATGTCATAATACCAGAAAGTGATGTCATGATAGAAGCAACCAAAGGAAATTATGAATGAAGCATTCTGATTGGTTCACTGATAAAAATTGGACCAATGAAACCAGTTAATTGAAAGCTCATTGTATTCTCAGAACACACTGAGGTTTTACTGGACATTGAGTAGTGAGGTTCTTGAAACCCAGAAACACAAAATTCTAATGATAAAATAATTCTAAAATGATTTAATAGACTGTTTGGAATGGTATCCACAAAGCATATATCATTTGTGTTTGCCTCATAATTATTTCCATCACTTTTCCCTCTTTTTTGTGGTTTGGTAATATAAGAATTCTTAAAACCTTATACATAACCAGCCAGCATCGAGTACATTCAAAAACATGTTAGATTTTTTAACTTCTACCATTATAATTACTGTAGATGTTTTATCTGTTAAGTGATTTCGGTTCACTTTTAGTTTGAAGTTATGCCAACCAAATTATATTTCAGTATTAGCCTTGAAAATAAATTGCTGTCCTGCTGTTTAACAATGAAGAATATCCCATCAAGTGGCACAGCTTGTATTCTTCCTATTCTTTTGCTTGAAATAATGACATATTATATCACATGGAAGAATGTGTACTGATAAACGTTACCCAGTCACTGTAATATAGTATCAGATAATATCCAATTTGCAGATGATGATGAAGGACTCGACTAAATTCCACATTGGATGATCAGCTTATTATAAGTTTCCTGTTTTTTTTACTCTGTAAATCATTTATTAAACATCCATTTTTTTCCTTTATTGCACAGCACTGGGTATATATATATATATATATATAACCAGGGCTTCTAAAATTTTAAAATGCAAATCGGTCCAGGTTTTTAACTGCCGTAAGAATCGCGCTTATTTTGAAAAATTCACTAAAATCGCCGTACCCCACCCACCGTCAGCTGCACCATGATTTTTTTCCGTTCAGTCATTGATATAGAGAACTATTTAAAATGTATGTTTGTATTATATTTGTATTATTTCTAACTTACTTTATCACAATTTGTACATTTTAATGACTGACATCATGTCTTCGCTTTACTGAATGAATAATTTTCACTCAATATTAAAATTGTTGATCATTTGAGAAATTGAACCGGAAGCGTCTAATAAACCGGGTAGGTATAAAACGCGGACTAACACGCGCGGATTAGCGGATTATATACGATTTTACATAAATTTGAGTAATATCGTTTTTCATCAATTAGCTTAATTAATACCAAATGTTACGACTAACGCAAACAATTTCGGTCCGACTTCAAAAAAAAACGGTGTCAGGTTTGATCACTTTCCTTAATATTATACTTAAAGATATTGTAAAAAAATAATCAAACAAGCAATTAACACATCTCGGTATTTTAATGACGCAAACAAATTTCAATCCCAGCTTTGGCCACTTAAAAAAACAAACCGACACAAGCAAACAGGCTAACACCTTACGACTAACGGTATATCAAAGAAATCACAGACGGTAACACTGCTTCAGTGAACCGACAGAACGCGTGATATACTTTCACTGATCACACATCAAACGCGTGCTACATGGCTATAGACTCTTCCGGAAAACTCCCTACTATCGGTAATGGTTTAGTCCAAATTGACCAAATTGACCTACTTTCGCACAGCGAGTGACAAACAATCGTGTTATGGATCAAAGAATATTGACGCAAGGCATATTTCAAGGAGTGTGTAAGGTAATTGTAGACTTTTTAACGACCGATAGATAAAATATCTGGGACCGATTTTAACAGAGATTTTGAAAAGAAAATCGGTCCGGAGAAACAGAATTCGGTCTGGGGACCGACGAACCGGCGATTTTAGAAGCCCTGTATATAACAACTACATATATGATACATTAACATTTTCATGAAATTATGTAAATAATAAGTATTGCATGCAACTAGAAAACAGTTTGTTTTCCTCTAAAAAATTATTTGCAAAACATTAGCGATGGATTTAACTTGTTAATATGCTCTCCTTAACAACAGTAGGCAGAAAAAGAAGAAACACTTACAGAACAAGCTGTTATTCCATCAACCTTTAATACTGACAAACAATAACCGATGTTCTTTTAGCTGACTATAATGTCTAAATGAAGGAGAATACGGTTTATACACTAATGATACAGTGGTAACTGACAAACCAAATTAATCAGCTTTGGTCACATTCCTGGCGATTAATGTCGGCAGCATGATCCCCATCACGCCAACATCCTACACCACATGACAATGGATTCATACAGGCATAAAGCTGAATGCTGGTGACAGAGGGATTAAAATAGATAAACAACCAGAACAAAACAAACAAACATGTGAAGCTAACAATTAATACAGTTATCAACAATTTTATCTCACAGATCCTGTTCATTTCATTCATTAGCAACCAAGACAGCTTTAAATGAAGGCGCTTTGAAATCATCTTTAAAGTGACACATGACAATATTGTTTAGCTGTCTTTTTTTTCCATGTCATTTTTACTGTAACGAAATACAACATAGATATTATATTTGTCTTCAATATTTTAACATTGAATGGGTTTTATTAAATTATTATAGCAATTAGTATTATTATATATACCGAGCAACTCTTCTAACTAGACTATTTTTATTTTGCCTTTTTATTTTTTATTTTAAGTCGTACACAGTTAAAATGTATTACTCATACATTTGACCATTCACTCTGTATATGTGTAAAGAAAAACCGGGTCGATAGCTGTCACATTACCTCACACGAAATGCACGTGCGTTTTGTGAAAATTTGCTTTTTTGAATTGTCTCGTGCTAATTTTTTATTTTTATAATCGAACTGTTATAGCCAAACAATATCCATACAATAAAAACACAATATTTTAAAAATGCGAAGACTAAATATGGAAGAACGAGCGCGAGCAATAGGCATGGTCCAGGCTGGGATCTCACTATCAGGTATTGTAATTATTTGACTTACTTTTACGTACTGTTTGTGACTTTCGAATTGCCCGCTCGATTTGGAAAAAATGAAATTGTGATTTTAAATTTCAATAAATTTTGTTGAAATTAAGGAATAAAATGTGAAACATGTTAATGTTGTTGTCTGTACAATTTCAGATAATTTCACTCACTAATAAAGACTAGAAATTGTTGTTGTCCATGGGACAAAAACGTATGGCTCCCCCATTCGCCCGCCGTTCTCTATTGATCAGAGATCGTTTTGATATTTAATATCCCTGTGACATTGACCTTTGACTCACTCTGAAATGACTCGAAAAACTCCATTGTGACTGATGTAGTGACCAAGATGACCTTTTATTTTGTTGACCTAGTGACCCGAAAATCAATAGGGGTTATCTACTTGTCATAACCAACAATCGTTCCAAGTTTGAGGACCCTATGTCCAACCGTTCTTTAGTTATTGATCGTCAAGGTCACCACAACCTTGACCTTTGACCATAGGGGTCATCTACTTGTCATGACCAACCATCGTTCCAAGTTTGAGGACCCTAGGTCCAACCGTTCTCTAGTTATTGATCGGACATCTTTTTGATAGTCAAGGTCACCGCGACCTTGACCTTTGACCTAGTGACCCCTCTACTTGTCATGACCAACCATCCTTCCAAGTTTGAGGACCCTAGGTGCAACCATTCTGTAGTTATTGATCAGACATCGTTTTGATAGTCAATGTCACCGCGACCTTGACCTTTGACCTAGTGACCCCAAAATCAATAGGGGTCATCTACTTGACATGACCAACCATCCTTCCAAGTTTGAGGACCCGAGGTCCTAACCGTTCTGTAGTTATTGATCGGACATCGTTTTGATAGTCAATTGATAGTCAAGGTCACCGCGACCTTGACCTTTGACCTAGTGACCCCAAAATCAATAGGGGTCATCTACTTGTCATGACCAACCATCCTTCCAAGTTTGAGGACCCTAGTTCCAACCGTTCTGTAGTTATTGATCGGACATCGTTTTGATAGTCAATGTCACCACGACCTTGACCTTTGACCTAGTGACCCCAAAATCCATAGGAGTCATCTACTTGTCATGACCAACCATCCTTCCAAGTTTGAGGACCCTAGGTGCAACCATTCTCTAGTTATTGATCGGACATCGTTTGTGACACAGACAGACCTACAGCCTTGACCTTTGACCTAGCAGGGTTCTGGAAATACGGTTGCCCGACGCCCCGGACAAGTGGATTTTGGGTGCGGGCAAGTGACCTTCGCAAATCTGGTTGCCCGCCACTTGCCCGACGGACATTTCCATTCCAGAACAAATCAAGTGGCAAACTAGCCATATCAGAATTTCATTTTGATAACTGAGTAAAACTGGCCACTGTTTTTCGCCGCTAGCGATTGTTAATAAGATCAAACAACTTTCGGTACAATCAACAATCTCGACCCAGGCAGCTTAATGTGTGGCATTATTTCAATAAACAACTAATTAACCCACACGCGCATTTCATACCGTTTAAAAACAACACCGTATCACAATTTATCCCGACACGACCGTCAGACGTGTGTCCATCGGCCAATGAAATCGCGTCAATTATGTCCGTGACCTTCCAACCATAAACATAGCTACTTTCAGATAATCTCTGAACGTCATTTGGACCTTCCACCAATCAAATCAGAAAACTGTTTCTTAATTTGCAAATTTAATGTGCCAAAATAATGATTGACAGACCCACGTGACGGTATGTTTTTGTTTAGATAATTTTGCCGAAGATTTTTTCGAAAATAAGTTTCTTTTACTCGAAGCACTCGCTTATCAATCCGCTTTTATGAGGTATTTGGTGTATTTCATTGATATAGTCTGTAATTAAACGTATATGGAAGTGCATACTACACAAATAAGTTGCACAACTTAGCGATATGCGCATGTCATGGGTTTTCGCGATTTCGGAATAATCACGAAATGTTTTTCTCTAATTCTGAACTTTCGCTGTTACTGCTACTACTTCTTAAACAATTCCTTGGGAACCCCTTTTCATGCCTCTTGCTTTCATCTAATTCCCTTTAGTTAAAATATAAAGCCGCAGAAACGTTACCATGGTTGCAGAAATTGGGAGCCCAAGTGACTATTTTTCATAACGTTTTTGTCTTGTTTCTTTGCTTGTCGCACATTTAAAGGAATGAATACAATAGCTTCTTTTTTTCTGTCAACTGGTTAATTGTACACACTGCGACATATTAAAAGTTCCATACACTAGCTGACAAGCATTTTTTTTGGATGGTCATCAAAAATGATGAGGTTGTGATTGTGGTGATTGGTGGGGTGGGAGGGCGGAATAAAATGAGTTTGTATACTGTCTCATCATTTTATGATTTAAATAACACAAATATGTAATAGACACAAAAGAAGAAAATGCAACCATTTTATTTTTTTATATGAATAAATACAATGTATTAACTAATTCATAAAATACATTCTCCCTTCCTTTTCTAAGTATAATGGTCCAAATTATGCGGCGGTCCGTCCCGTTTAACACAAATAATGGTACAGCGCCAATTTTTGGGGCAATTAAGTGTTCTTAAATGTGGGGCAAGTGACATTATGGGCAGGGCAAGTGACTTTTGAAAATCCACTTTGGCAAGTGGATTTTCAAAATATTTCCAGAACCCTGCCTAGTGACCCCAAAATCAATAGGGGTCATCTACTTGTCATGACCAACCATCCTTCCAAGTTTGTGGACCCGAGGTCCAACCATTCTGTAGTTATTGATCGGACATCGTTTTGATAGTCGATGTCACCACGACCTTGACCTAAGATCTAGTGACCCCAAAATCAATAGTGGTCATCTACTTGGCATGACCAACCATCCTTCCAAGTTTGAGGACCCTAGGTCCAACCGTTCTCTAGTTATTGATCGGACATCGTTTGTGACACAGACAGACCTACAGCCTTGACCTTTGACCTAGTGACCTAGTGACCCCAAAATCAATAGGGGTCATCTACTTGTCATGACCAACCATCCTTCCAAGTTTGAGGACCCTAGGTCCAACCATTCTCTAGTTATTGATCGGACATCGTTTGTAACACAGACAGAGAAACAGACAGAGAAAGAAACAGACAGAAAGCACAAAATCAATATGGCTCCCCCACACAAATGTGGGGGAGCCATAATTATAGAGCCGATTATATACGTAGTCTAGTTAGAAGAGTTGCTCAGTATATATTATAAAATTTAAGTGTTTTTCATTGGTCTAGAAGCAGTCACGTCTGATAACTGTTCAATAGTTATCACTCAATAGTAAATTTAGCTTGCAATAATACATCTTTGTCATTGATGCGCTTTTTTTAAAAAACAGCAAAGCAACCTGTGACCGTGCAATAGTCGATCTATGTCAGTGACGCAACAATTAAACAACTATTTAATGCCTTAGGAGTCAATGGATTAAAACTATTTATCCTCGGGAGTAACTACTGACCCTTGAAGGACACTATTGCACTCGGCGTGCCGCCTCGTTCAATAGTACCTTTCTTGGGTCAGTAGTTACTCACTCTGATAAATAGTTCAAACCATTGACGTCTAAGGAATTAAATAGTTGTATACTATGATAATATGCCAACATATTGATGTAAATAAAGATATAAAATAAACGACTGATTTAACTATGTCCCTTTAACATTTTCTTTTCAAGTCACCTGAAGAAGTGCATAGTCATAGTGTCATACATTCAAACTTAAATTAACACGACAGTGATCTTAAATTAAGACACAACAGTGACAAAAAATATGTTTCAGTCATTCAAATGAATGTAACATTTGTGTAAAATGCCTTCATCATGAATACATATTGACAAGGGTCACACATGCCCATGTGGCAAGTTTATTCCCATGTGCCCTGGAGTAGTATCAGTCAATGGCTTTAATAGCTTATGTAAAACTGGAAAATATGCCCTGCTTTAACACTGTCGGTGGAACAAAAATCCATCCATTAGAAGGTTGGGCATAAAATAAACATTTATTTTGTTTTGTTTGTAGGGTGTTTTACTAGATTTTCAACATAAAGTCATATCGGGTTATATATGACGGTCAATTATTTGTGGTGGAGGCAGACCCCTCACTTTTCCTGGGTAGAACCAGTACTGTACACCTTCCACCATCCGTAAGAATCGACACTTCCTCACTAACAAGTCGAGCTCCCAGTATGAATCGAACCTGCAGTGGTGAGAGGCGAAGGTTTACAACGCAACGCTGTTAACCATTTGGCCACAGACGCCATACACTTATAACATGTGTGATAAATATAGATAGTAAGCAATACATTATAGATCTAGATTAAATAATGCAATCTAATATTGTAGTAATTAGTAGTCTTTTTTTGTTATTTGATTTATGATCCATTCTGTCATAGAAAACATGAGGGTAAAAAAAGTGTGGTGTGTGGGGAGGTGGGGGGAATGAACATCAGAAAGTAAAAGAGAATGAAATTTCAATTCAAATCTAAGTAGGTGGTAAAAAAAAAAGAAAGATCAAAATTCCCTATAAAAAAATCCTATTTTCCTTGTATCGTTTAACAAATAAAAAAGCCTAACACAGGAAACATTGAGGTAATAACAAAAGTATTTCAATGTTTTTCTCAGTGTATCTTACAAAAGTGACAATGTTCAGCTATCAGGTCTCTTTACAGTATGTTGCCCAACATATCATCTGTCAGTGACAGTATCAGCTTACAGATACTCAGGTACTCTTAAAGGGACTGGAGGTGATCTGTCAGTCCGTGCCAACAGGGAACATGCTTACTGATACTGAGGTGTTACAGTGGCCTTAAAGAGACTGGAGGTGATCTGTCAGTCCGTACCTTAACTGACACTGAACATGCTTACAGATACTAGGTGTTACAGAGACTGGAGGTGATCTGTCAGTCCGTGCTGACAGGGAACATGCTTACTGATACCAAGGCGTTAGTAAAGAGACTGGAGGTGATCTGTCAGTCCGTGCTGACAGGGAACATGCTTACTGATACCAAGGTGTTACAGTGGCCTTAAAGAGAATGGAGGTGATCTGTCAGTCCGTGCTGACAGGGAACATGCTTACTGATACCAAGGTGTTAGTAAAGAGACTGGAGGTGATCTGTCAGTCCGTGCTGACAGGGAACATGCTTACTGATACCAAGGTGTTAGTAAAGAGACTGGAGGTGATCTGTCAGTCCATGCTGACAGGGAACATGCTTACTGATACCAAGGTGTTAGTAAAGAGACTGGAGACAATCTGTCAGTCCGTGCTGACAGGGAACATGCTTACTGATACCAAGGTGTTAGTAAAGAAACTGGAGGTGATCTGTCAGTCCATTCCTTAACCGACAGGGAACTTGCTTACTGATACCTAGGTGTTACAGTGGCCTTAATGGGACTAGAGGTTATCTGTCAGTCCATTCCTTAACCGACAGGGAACTTGCTTACTGATACCTAGGTGTTACAGTGGCCTTAAAAGGACTGGAGACGATCTGTCAGTCCATGTCTTAACTGGCAGGGAATTTGCTAACTGATTCCTAGGCACACAGGTGGCCTTAAAGGGACTGGAGACAATCTGTCAGTCCGTACCTTAACTGACACTGAACATGCTTACAGATACTAGGTGTTACAGTGGCCTTAAAGAGACTGGAGGTGATCTGTCAGTCCGTGCTGACAGGGAACATGCTTACTGATACCAAGGTGTTACAGTGGCCTTAAAGAGACTGGAGGTGGTCTGTCAGTCCGTGCTGACAGGGAACATGCTTGCTGATACCAAGGTGTTAGTAAAGAGACTGGAGGTGATCTGTCAGTCCGTGCTGACAGGGAACATGCTTACTGATACCAAGGTGTTAATAAAGAGACTGGAGGTGATCTGTCAGTCCGTGCTGACAGGGAACATGCTTACTGATACCAAGGTGTTAGTAAAGAGACTGGAGACAATCTGTCAGTCCGTGCTGACAGGGAACATGCTTACTGATACCAAGGTGTTAGTAAAGAGACTGGAGGTGATCTGTCAGTCCATTCCTTAACCGACAGGGAACTTGCTTACTGATACCTAGGTGTTACAGTGGCCTTAATGGGACTGGAGGTGATCTGTCAGTCCATTCCTTAACCGACAGGGAACTTGCTTACTGATACCTAGTTACAGTGGCCTTAAAAGGACTGGAGACGATCTGTCAGTCCATGTCTTAACTGGCAGGGAATTTGCCAACTGATTCCTAGGTACACGGGTGGCCTTAAAGGGACTGGCGGCTATCTGTCAGTCCATGTCTTAACTGGCAGGGAATTTGCTAACTGATTCCTAGGTACACAGGTGGCCTTAAAGGGACTGGAGACTATCTGTCAGTCATGTCTTAACTGGCAGGGAATTTGTTAACTGATTCCTAGGTATTCAGGTGGCCTTAAAGGGACTGGAGGCGACCTGTTGGTTTGTGTCGGGATTGCGCTGATCCCCAGGTACCCCTAAAAGGACTGGAGGTGATCTGTCAGTAAGTACCTTAACTGACAGTACCTGCTGATACCAAGGTGACCCCTAAAAGGACTGGAGGTGATCTGTCAGTAAGTACCTTAACTGACAGTACCTGCTGATACCAAGGTGACCCTAAAAGGACTGGAGGTGATCTGACAGTACCTGCTGATACGAAGGTGACCCTAAAAGGACTGGAGGTGATCTGTCAGTAAGTACTTTAACTGACAGTACCTGCTGATACCAAGGTGACCCCTAAAAGGACTGGAGGTTATCTGTCAGTAAGTACCTTAACTGACAGTACCTGCTGATACCAAGGTGACCCTAAAAGGACTGGAGGTGATATGTCAGTAAGTACCTTAACTGACATGACCTGCTGATACCAAGGTGACCCCTAAAAGGACTGGAGGTGATCTGTCAGTAAGTACCTTAACTGACAGTACCTGCTGATACCAAGGTGACCCTAAAAGGACCGGAGGTGATCTGTCAGTCTGTGCCTTAACTGACAGTACCTGCTGATACCAAGGTGACCCTAAAAGGACTGGAGGTGATCTGTCAGTGTGTGCCTTAACTGACAGTACCTGCTGATACCAAGGTGACCCCTAAAAGGACTGGAGGTGATCTGTCAGTCTGTGCCTGAACTGACCGAACTGACAAACCTGCTGATACCAAGGTGTCCCTAAAAGGACTGGAGATGATATGTCATTAAGTACCTTAACTGACAGTACCAGCTGATACCAAGGTGACCCTAAAAGGACTGGAGGTGATCTGTCAGTAAGTACCTTAACTGACAGTACCTGCTGATACCAAGGTGACCCTAAAAGGACTGGAGGTGATCTGTCAGTAAGTACCTTAACTGACAGTACCTGCTGATACCAAGGTGACCCTAAAAGGACTGGAGGTGATATGTCAGTAAGTACCTTAACTGACAGTACCTGCTGATACCAAGGTGACCCTAAAAGGACTGGAGGTGATCTGTCAGTCTGTGCCTTAACTGACAGTACCTGCTGATACCTAGGTGACCCTAAAAGGACTGGAGGTGATCTGTCAGTCTGTGCCTTAACTGACAGTACCTGTTGATACCAAGGTGACCCCTAAAAGGACTGGAGGTGATCTGTCAGTCTGTGCATTAACTGACAGTACCTGCTGATACCAAGGTGACCCTAAAAGGACTGGCTGTGATCTGTCAGTCTGTGCCTTAACTGACAGAACTGACAGTACCTGCTGATACCAAGGTGACCCCTAAAAGGACTGGAGATGATATGTCATTAAGTACCTTAACTGACAGTACCTGCTGATACCAAGGTGACCCTAAAAGGACTGGAGGTGATCTGTCAGTCTGTGCATTAACTGACAGTACCTGCTGATACCAAGGTGACACTAAAAGGACTGGAGGTGATCTGTCAGTCTGTGCCTTAACTGACAGTACCTGCTGATACCAAGGTGACCCTAAAAGGACTGGAGATGATCTGTCATTAAGTACCTTAACTGACAGTACCTGCTGATACCAAGGTGACCCTAAAAGGACTGGAGGTGATCTGTCAGTCTGTGCCTTAATTGACAGTACCTGCTGATACCAAGGTGACCCCTAAAAGGACTGGAGGTGATCTGTCAATCTGTGCCTTAACTGACAGTACCTGCTGATACCAAGATGACCCCTAAAAGGACTGGAGGTGATCCGTCAGTAAGTACCTTAATTGACAGTACCTGCTGATACCAAGGTGACCCTAAAAGGACTGGAGGTGATCTGTCAGTAAGTACCTTAACTGACAGTACCTGCTGATACCAAGGTGACCCTAAAAGGACTGGAGGTGATCTGTCAGTCTGTGCCTTAACTGACAGTACCTGCTGATACCAAGGTGACCCCTAAAAGGACTGGAGGTGATCTGTCAGTAAGTGCCTTAACTGACAAAATCTGCAAACTTATAAGTATGTGACCCTATAGCGACTGCAAGTGATCTGTCAGTCTGTGCCTTAAGTGACAGTACCTGCTGATACCAAGGTGACCCAAAAAGGACTGGAGGTGATCTGTCAGTCTGTGCCTTAACTGACAATATCTGCTGATACCAAGGTGACCCCTAAAAGGACTGGAGGTGATCTGTCAGTCTGTGCCTTAACTGACAGTACCTGCTGATACCAAGGTGACCCCTAAAAGGACTGGAGGTGATCTGTCAGTCTGTGCCTTAACTGACAATACCTGCTGATACCAAGGTGACCCCTAAAAGGACTGGAGGTGATCTGTCAGTATGTGCCTTAACTGACAATATCTGCAAACTTATAAGTATGTGACCCTATAGCGACTGCAAGTGATCTGTCAGTCTGTGCCTTAAGTGACAGTACCTGCTGATACCAAGGTGACCTAAAAGGACTGGAGGTGATCTGTCAGTCTGTGCCTTAACTGACAATATCTGCTGATACCAAGGTGACCCCTAAAAGGACTGGAGGTGATCTGTCAGTCTGTGCCTTAACTGACAGTACCTGCTGATACCAAGGTGACCCCTAAAAGGACTGGAGGTGATCTGTCAGTCTATGCCTTAAATGACAATATCTGCTGATACCAAGGTGACCCCTAAAAGGACTGGAGGTGATCTGTCAGTCCGTGCCTTAACTGACAGTACCTGCTGATACCAAGGTGACCCCTAAAAGGACTGGAGGTGATCTGTCAGAAAGTACCTTAACTGACAATACCTGTTGATACCAAGGTGACCCTAAAAGGACTGGAGGTGATCTGTCAGTCTGTGCCTTAACTGACAGTACCTGCTAATACCAAGGTGCCCCTCAAAGGACTGGAGGTGATCTGTCAGTCTGTGCCTTAACTGACAGTACCTGCTGATACCAAGGTGACCCTAAAAGGACTGGAGGTGATCTGACAGTACCTGCTGATACGAAGGTGACCCTAAAAGGACTGGAGGTGATCTGTCAGTAAGTACTTTAACTGACAGTACCTGCTGATACCAAGGTGACCCCTAAAAGGACTGGAGGTTATCTGACAGTAAGTACCTTAACTGACAGTACCTGCTGATACCAAGGTGACCCTAAAAGGACTGGAGGTGATATGTCAGTAAGTACCTTAACTGACAGTACCTGCTGATACCAAGGTGACCCTAAAAGGACCGGAGGTGATCTGTCAGTCTGTGCCTTAACTGACAGTACCTGCTGATACCAAGGTGACCCTAAAAGGACTGGAGGTGATCTGTCAGTCTGTGCCTTAACTGACAGTACCTGCTGATACCAAGGTGACCCCTAAAAGGACTGGAGGTGATCTGTCAGTCTGTGCATTAACTGACAGTACCTGCTGATACCAAGGTGACCCTAAAAGGATTGGAGGTGATCTGTCAGTCTGTGCCTTAACTGACAGAACTGACAAACCTGCTGATACCAAGGTGTCCCTAAAAGGACTGGAGATGATATGTCATTAGGTACCTTAACTGACAGTACCAGCTGATACCAAGGTGACCCTAAAAGGACTGGAGGTGATCTGTCAGTAAGTACCTTAACTGACAGTACCTGCTGATACCAAGGTGACCCTAAAAGGACTGGAGGTGATCTGTCAGTAAGTACCTTAACTGACAGTACCTGCTGATACCAAGGTGACCCCTAAAAGGACTGGAGGTTATCTGTCAGTAAGTACCTTAACTGACAGTACCTGCTGATACCAAGGTGACCCTAAAAGGACTGGAGGTGATATGTCAGTAAGTACCTTAACTGACAGTACTTGCTGATACGAAGGTGACCCCTAAAAGGACTGGAGGTGTTCTGTCAGTAAGTACCTTAACTGACAGTACCTGCTGATACCAAGGTGACCCTAAAAGGTCTGGAGGTGATCTTTCAGTCTGTGCCTTAACTGACAGTACCTGCTGATACCTAGGTGACCCTAAAAGGACTGGAGGTGATCTGTCAGTCTGTGCCTTAACTGACAGTACCTGTTGATACCAAGGTGACCCCTAAAAGGACTGGAGGTGATCTGTCAGTCTGTGCATTAACTGACAGTACCTGCTGATACCAAGGTGACCCTAAAAGGACTGGCTGTGATCTGTCAGTCTGTGCCTTAACTGACAGAACTGACAGTACCTGCTGATACCAAGGTGACCCCTAAAAGGACTGGAGATGATATGTCATTAAGTACCTTAACTGACAGTACCTGCTGATACCAAGGTGACCCTAAAAGGACTGGAGGTGATCTGTCAGTCTGTGCCTTAACTGACAGTACCTGCTGATACCAAGGTGACCCCTAAAAGGACTGGAGGTGATCTGTCAGTCTGTGCATTAACTGACAGTACCTGCTGATACCAAGGTGACCCTAAAAGGATTGGAGGTGATCTGTCAGTCTGTGCCTTAACTGACAGAACTGACAAACCTGCTGATACCAAGGTGTCCCTAAAAGGACTGGAGATGATATGTCATTAGGTACCTTAACTGACAGTACCAGCTGATACCAAGGTGACCCTAAAAGGACTGGAGGTGATCTGTCAGTAAGTACCTTAACTGACAGTACCTGCTGATACCAAGGTGACCCTAAAAGGACTGGAGGTGATCTGTCAGTACCTTAACTGACAGTACCTGCTGATACCAAGGTGACCCCTAAAAGGACTGGAGGTTATCTGTCAGTAAGTACCTTAACTGACAGTACCTGCTGATACCAAGGTGACCCTAAAAGGACTGGAGGTGATATGTCAGTAAGTACCTTAACTGACAGTACTTGCTGATACGAAGGTGACCCCTAAAAGGACTGGAGGTGTTCTGTCAGTAAGTACCTTAACTGACAGTACCTGCTGATACCAAGGTGACCCTAAAAGGTCTGGAGGTGATCTTTCAGTCTGTGCCTTAACTGACAGTACCTGCTGATACCTAGGTGACCCTAAAAGGACTGGAGGTGATCTGTCAGTCTGTGCCTTAACTGACAGTACCTGTTGATACCAAGGTGACCCCTAAAAGGACTGGAGGTGATCTGTCAGTCTGTGCATTAACTGACAGTACCTGCTGATACCAAGGTGACCCTAAAAGGACTGGCTGTGATCTGTCAGTCTGTGCCTTAACTGACAGAACTGACAGTACCTGCTGATACCAAGGTGACCCCTAAAAGGACTGGAGATGATATGTCATTAAGTACCTTAACTGACAGTACCTGCTGATACCAAGGTGACCCTAAAAGGACTGGAGGTGATCTGTCAGTCTGTGCATTAACTGACAGTACCTGCTGATACCAAGGTGACCCTAAAAGGACTGGAGGTGATCTGTCAGTCTGTGCCTTAACTGACAGTACCTGCTGATACCAAGGTGACCCTAAAAGGACTGGAGATGATCTGTCATTAAGTACCTTAACTGACAGTACCTGCTGATACCAAGGTGACCCTAAAAGGACTGGAGGTGATCTGTCAGTCTGTGTATTAACTGACAGTACCTGCTGATACCATGGTGACCCTAAAAGGACTGGAGGTGATCTGTCAGTCTGTGCCTTAATTGACAGTACCTGCTGATACCAAGGTGACCCCTAAAAGGACTGGAGGTGATCTGTCAATCTGTGCCTTAACTGACAGTACCTGCTGATACCAAGATGACCCCTAAAAGGACTGGAGGTGATCTGTCAGTAAGTACCTTAATTGACAGTACCTGCTGATACCAAGGTGACCCTAAAAGGACTGGAGGTGATCTGTCAGTAAGTACCTTAACTGACAGTACCTGCTGATACCAAGGTGACCCTAAAAGGACTGGAGGTGATCTGTCAGTCTGTGCCTTAACTGACAGTACCTGCTGATACCAAGGTGACCCCTAAAAGGACTGGAGGTGATCTGTCAGTATGTGCCTTAACTGACAAAATCTGCAAACTTATAAGTATGTGACCCTATAGCGACTGCAAGTGATCTGTCAGTCTGTGCCTTAAGTGACAGTACCTGCTGATACCAAGGTGACCCTAAAAGGACTGGAGGAGATCTGTCAGTCTGTGCCTTAACTGACAATATCTGCTGATACCAAGGTGATACCAAGGTGACCCATAAAAGGACTGGAGGTGATCTGTCAGTCTGTGCCTTAACTGACAGTACCTGCTGATACCAAGGTGACCCCTAAAAGGACTGGAGGTGATCTGTCAGTATGTGCCTTAACTGACAATATCTGCAAACTTATAAGTATGTGACCCTTTAGCGACTGCAAGTGATCTGTCAGTCTGTGCCTTAAGTGACAGTACCTGCTGATACCAAGGAGACCCTAAAAGGACTGGAGGTGATCTGTCAGTCTGTGCCTTAACTGACAATATCTGCTGATACCAAGGTGACCCCTAAAAGGACTGGAGGTGATCTGTCAGTCTGTGCCTTAACTGACAGTACCTGCTGATACCAAGGTGACCCCTAAAAGGACTGGAGGTGATCTGTCAGTCTATGCCTTAAATGACAATATCTGCTGATACCAAGGTGACCCCTAAAAGGACTGGAGGTGATCTGTCAGTCTGTGCCTTAACTGACAGTACCTGCTGATACCAAGGTGACCCCTAAAAGGACTGGAGGTGATCTGTCAGAAAGTACCTTAACTGACAATACCTGCTGATACCAAGGTGACCCTAAAAGGACTGGAGGTGATCTGTCAGTCTGTGCATTAACTGACAGTACCTGCTGATACCAAGGTTACCCTGAAAGGACTGGAGGTGATCTGTCAGCCTGTGCCTTAACCGACAGTACCTGCTGATACCAAGGTGACACTAAAAGGACTGGAGGTAATCTGTCAGTCTGTGCCTTAACTGACAATATCTGCAAGTATGTGACCCTATAGCGACTGCAAGTGATCTGTCAGTCTGTGCCTTAAGTGAGAGTATCTGCTGATAGGTGACCCTAAAGAGACTTGAGCCCAGGAGGTGATCTGTCAGTCACTGCATTAATTGATACCCAAATGACCCATAATTAAGGGATTGCAGGTGATCTGTCAGTCACTGCATAACTGACAGTATCTGCTGACACCCAGGTGACCCATAATTAAGGGAATGGAGGTGATCTGCCAGTCACTGCATTAATTGACAGTATCTGCTGATACCCGGGTGACCCATAATTAAGGGTTTGGAGGTGATCTGTCAGTCAATGCATTAACTGACAGTATCTGCTGATACCCAGGTGACCCATAATTAAGGGATTGGAGGTGATCTGTCAGTCACTGCATTAATTGACAGTATCTGCTAATACCCAGGTAACCCATAATTAAGGGATTGGAGGTGTGTCAGTCACTGCATTAACTGACAGTATCTGCTGATACCCAGGTTACCCATAATTAAGGGATTGGAGGTGATCTGTCAGTCAGTGCATTAATTGACGGTATCTGCTGATACCAAGGTGACCCATAATTAAGGGATTGGAGATGATCTGTCAGTCACTGCATTAATTGATGGTATCTGCCGATACCCAGGTGACTCATAATTAAGGGATTGGAGATGACCTGTCAGTCACTGCATAAACTGACAGTACCTGCTGATACCCAGGTGACCCATAATTAAGGGATTGGAGGTGACCTGTCAGTCACTGCATAAACTGACAGTATCTGGTGACCCATAATTAAGGGATTGGAGATGATCTGTCAGTCACTGCATTAATTGATGGTATCTGCCGATACCCAGGTGACCCATAATTAAGGGATTGGAGGTGATCTGTCAGTCACTGCATAAACTGACAGTATCTGCTGATACCCAGGTGACTCATAATTAAGGGATTGGAGGTGACCTATCAGTCCGTGCCTTAACTGACAGTATCTACTGATACCCAGGTGACACTAAAGGGACTGGAGGCAATTTAGGTGTTATTTGATGTCCAAGTCTAGTGTAAATTGACCAATAATTTTGCAAGGTTAAAATACTGTGGTAAAACCAGATATTTCTCAATTTTGAGCATTTGTTACATAAATGCAATAACCAGTTACCCCCTTTCATTAGCTAACAATTAAAATGGTAAACATGTCACTTTAATCGTTACGTATGCTATCATCTGTAAATGCAATAACCAGTAATCACCTTTCTTTAGCTAACATTTAAAATGGTAAACATGTCACTTTAATTGTTACTTATGTTATCATCAGTCTGTTCTCATCATTAAATAAATATGTACTTTGATCACTAAACAAGTACTTCTCCAAGCCTTATAGTCATGTGGTCAAATATTAATATATAAACATGACAAAACTTGCCGTACCATCAAATTTTCCAGACCAAAAAATTTCAATAAACAAGAGAGAAACGTCTGGTAGCGTTAAAGCCAAGCTTTCCAAAATGTGAAAGATGAATGCCTGTGTGTTTGGTGAAACTATTTAACAGAGCTTTTCTAGATTGTTTTTTTTTGGGAGTGGGAGGATGCTTTAATGTTGAAAGTGTAGTTTTCATTTTCAGCGCTATATATATAACAAAACCTTTATTTCCCCACCTTTGGAGAAAGTAGGTCACAGTGACCTAGTTTTCAGGGTATGGTCAGTGCTTGATGAGAGGAAGGTGCTGTTAAAGTCTGATGAAGATCGGACATGGTAATGCTGATACTAGTATATAGAAAAATATAAAATGTTGATGCCCGCCCCCGCCCAGTTTACGCAAAAAAAACGGCTAACAATAATTACACTTTACTGAACATGAAGCACTGTGAATTTACCACCATTTCACATGAAACTGAAACATCCATATAACGTCAGATTCCCTGCAGTACCTTTAAAGTCTAACAAACTTCACTTGATACACAAACAACGAAATGTAATAACTGCTATTAGCTGTAAATTCCTCCGCTTATTCAGCTCATATGAATTTTATACTGACTAACTAGTGTCTCTGTTTTTCAGAAAATTGAATAACTATACAACTGGGTGGACTTAGGTGCCACTTTTCCCCCAATAAGAGTTTTGAGCTTCGGATTTATATGATCAATTTTTAAACTTATTTTTTTTTATGAAATGTAAATCCTGCTAAAATGAGGAAAATTGTACAGCAATTTGTTTGAGAAATAAAAGAAGATATACAGTTTATTTTGCTTAAATCATCTGCATTCCATGTAAAATACTCTAACTTACAAGTTACATTGTGAAGCACCTTACATTGTACAACTGTATGAGTATTTCATTACAGTGGGTGGTGTGAATGTCTCATGGCCTTGTCAGGTAGACAATTATATGATTTTATCTTTCAAACACAGTCTGAAATGTGAAAACGTCCTAGGGCATGATCTCTTCAATAAATACCAGTAAAAAGGTTAAACTAGTGTTACTAATTATAATTTCACAAACACAAAACATATCAAAATTATTTGAGTAAAACATGAATGACCTGTCACATCCAAATGACTATAACTATCACTCAAATGGCCAAAGTTAAGTCCATTAATTTAGATTATTTTCAGCCTATTAAATTAACAAAATATATTAATACTGACTATTGCAACATTTGCATGTTCATCTGTTAAGAAAACCCACTTAATTTTCATTGTTAACAAAATTAATGCAAAACAATCTATTCAACACTTTGTGTTCTCAAATATTTGGGTGTTATTTACAGTTTGCAAATATTAGGGCGTTATTTACAGTTTGCAAATATTTGGGCATTATTTACAGTTTGCAAATATTTGGACGTTATTTACAGTTTGCAAATATTTGGGCGTTATTTACAGTTTGCAAATATTTTGATTGCTTTTACAGTGTATGCTAGAGTAATACTAGAATTCCGCAGGGTTGAATGTGTCACCTGAAGTTTCTATTTTTACTAACAGCAACCTTAACCTTGACCCTAGTGACCTGAAGTGCAATCCCAAGCTTCCTTTCCATATATAAGCCTCACATACAGCAAGTTTTGTTGCAATATCTCATTCCAAACTCAAGTTATTGGCCGGAAACCTTTTTTTCTAATTTTAGTAACAGAGACCTTGACCCCACTGAACTCAAAGTTCTGCAATTCCAAGTTTCCTTTCCATATAAGCTACCTTTACAACAAGTTGTGTTCCAATATCTCATTTCTAACTAAAGTTATTGGGCGGAAACCATATTTCTACTTTTAAGTAACACTTACAGTGACCTTGACCTTCATCTCAGTGACCTAAAAAGTAATACCAAGTTTTCTTTCCATATAAGCTACATAAACACCTAGTTTTGTTCCAATATCTCATTCCTAACTGAAGTTTTGTCCGTTTTCAGTAACAGCAACCTTCACATTGACCCCGTGACCTCAAATGCAACAGCAAGCTTTCTTTCCATATTAGAGTAACCTACACAGCAAGTTCTGTTCCAATATCTCTTTCCTAACTGAAGTTATTTTTCGGAAACAAAAAGAGTGACTACTGATGGACTACAGAAGCCGGCTAAAGTAAAACCTCAGTGTCTGTCATGCCTCACAGTAATTTAGAGGCTAGATCTCCCTTTTACGTGGGTTAAATGATGGATTAAAATACACTCTATCTGTTAAAACACCTTGTTACTGACAGGAGCCTCAGCACTGCACCTTTGTGTATGAATCCAACCTAACATCCAAATTTTTAAGGGGCCGACCCTAAAGCTTTTTATGAAAAAAAAAAAAAAAAAAAAATAAATAAAAAAATAAATTTGTTCTGAACAATGATTTATGACAATATATCGAGATAAACTGATATCACAGAGAAACTTTCAGTTGTATCATCAACTTGTATGGGGTTTATGAGATAAATAAATGTAGAACCTCATGAATATCTTGCTCATAAAAATTTCTTTTGGCCTCACAACAATTATATTCTACATAAATATAACCATAACAATTATATTCTACATAAATACAATCATAACAATTATATTCTACATAAATACAATCATAACAATTATATTCTACATAAATACAATCATAACAATTATATTCTACATAAATACAATCATAACAATTATATTCTACATAAATACAATCATAACAATTATATTCTACATAAATACAATCATAACAATTATATTCTACATAAATACAATCATAACAATTATATTCTACATAAATACAATCATAACAATTATATTCTACATAAATACAATCATAACAATTATATTCTACATAAATACAATCATAACAATTATATTCTACATAAATACAATCATAACAATTATATTCTACATAAATACAATCATAACAATTATATTCTACATAAATACAATCATAACAATTATATTCTACATAAATACAATCATAACAATTATATTCTACATAAATACAATCATAACAATTATATTCTACATAAATACAATCATAACAATTATATTCTACATAAATACAATCATAACAATTATATTCTACATAAATACAATCATAACAATTATATTCTACATAAATACAATCATAACAATTATATTCTACATAAATACAATCATAACAATTATATTCTACATAAATACAATCATAACAATTATATTCTACATAAATACAATCATAACAATTATATTCTACATAAATATAATTATCCTCTCAGAATGATATCCTGCAGACCCAGGTTCAAGCCTCATCATGGCGCCACTGAGATTTAACGGCGTGTTCTTGGGGAAGGCACTTTCCCACAGCCTCATCATGGCGCCACTGAGATTTAACGGCGTGTTCTTAGGGAAGGCACTTTCCCACAGCCTCATCATGGCGCCACTGAGATTTAACGGCGTGTTCTTGGGGAAGGCACTTTCCCACAGCCTCATCATGGCGCCACTGAGATTTAACGGCGTGTTCTTGGGGAAGGCACTTTCCCACAGCCTCATCATGGCGCCACTGAGATTTAACTGCATGTTCTTGGGGAAGGCACTTTCCCACAGCCTCATCATGGCGCCACTGAGATTTAACAGTGTGTTCTTGGGGAAGGCACTTTCACATAGCCTCGTCTGCTGAACAGGAAACAGGGCTGTCTCATGTATCATAATGTATCCTCCAAAAACGTTAAAGACCCATAGGAATCTTTTTGTTAGTAAGTGCAGGGCAGGTTCCCGGATCCCTATGTATCCTTACCCTCTCTGAGGTAGCACTAAATAACTTAAGATGTGTAGATGAGCCTTTAAACAACATTCAGTTAACTGTCAAATTCTCATATATCTAACAGTCCATTTAATACCATCACAATCTTAGAAGAGTTCAAAGCTTAGATGACTTCCATTATTTGGGAAATAAAATTCAAATAATTTTAAGCATGAGCCTAGCTAAGTAAGATGAGTCCAGGCAAAGATTTATGCATTCAAATGATAAACTAATGTAAAAATGTAATTATTAATTAATCATTTCCTCTATTGATCAGTAGGGGAATATTGATCTTAACTAATAGGATCACCTGTGAGTTTGACCTGAACATTGACACCATCAATTATTCAATATGCAGGTGAAATATACGTGATCTGTCGTTTCATCATAGCCACACATTAAAGTGAAACTCAACAATGATTTGATCATCTTGCAGTCAATTTTCTTACTCATTTTCTCAAAGTCTGAGAATGATGGGACACATGACAATCTCAATTCGTTTGCATCACATTTTGTTTTTCTACATACCGTAACTTTGTTTTGTAATTATTGGTTTAAATCAAACCACTAACAGTTGAATATTTTGCACCAATGATACATTTGGTAGTCAAAATGATACTGGAATAATAAACTGAGATGCTAATTTTAAAGAAGCTATCCCATCAACAACAGTCAAATCTGACAACATAATTATGTACAGGTTTCTATACCTTCTGATGACAAGGTGTATATATAGAGAATATCATGTTAGTGCCTGATAACATCCATTTTATCAGGTGAGGCTGCGAAAAAAAAATGAAATCTGAGGCTGTGCTGAGAGCTTCATTTTTTTCATGCTGAACCTGATAAACTGGATATGATCAGGCACTAAAGTGATATTCTAATTATCATGTTGATAGTTTAAAATGACTTAATTTACCTTTTCCCCCCATTTTTTTCATTTAAAAAATACCCAGATGTCATCAAAAGAGGTGCTGACGTCCTCAAAAGAGGTGCACCTAGTAACTGCAGAGACAAGATTTTATCTGAGGCATCCTGTTTCTCGGCAGAATTATACAGATCGACATGATCAATACAGATCGACATGATAAATCAAAGTACTGCGTACTGAATGGCGAAAACATTAGTAAGCAAATAGTTTTCCTGTAGTTAAAATTAAAAATTGTATGATTTTTTATGACTGTTAGGCGAAGTGATTCTTGTTCTCTCAAGCCGAGGCATCCTTATCCACTGAGCAAAAGGCCGCTGAATCCTCACCTGAAGTTCCTGAGTAAGGGTTGTAGGAAGTGGCAAGTTATTGTTTGAGATATTTGGTTAAAATCTTTTCTTTCTTTTTTACTAGTCGCCATGAACCTGTATTTTTAATTTCTGGCCAACCTGATATTTACTTAGGAACAACTAGACATCAAGACTCTTAGAGCAAAATCCCTATAAAGTGTCATGAAAATCCATTTAGTATTTTCAGAGTAATCGCCACAAGTTTTTCCTATACAACTGTTTGACATTGAATCGAAATGAGTTTTGTGTAGAACCATCTACATGTCATGCCAGTGATTTTAGTAAATGTTCCAAAGCAATATTACTTATGGTTTTTGAGAAGTAGTCGCCACAAACTAATGTATCGTGTAAAATCTTTTTGTAGCTGTGGCAACCATCTTGAATTTCCGGCCGGCCTGTTGTTTTTTTTGCTAGGACCAACAAGACAGCAAGTAAAGTTTTATGGAAATCCATGAAGTTGTTTCAGAGGAGTAGTCGCCACCAGTATTTCCTATGTAACTCTATCTGCCATGTTTGACATCGAATCAAAATGAATTTTGGTTAGGCCAAAAATAAAATTATGTTTGTTTCCCCTTCCCGACCGACCCACCGAAATTGCCGCGACCCGAATTATTTTTACGACACTGGCGTTTTTTGTTTTTTTTTTGTTTTTTTTTGTTTTTTTGTCTTAAATGTGTCTTATAGGTAGCATGTATTCCAGTTTTGATCTCAAATAAAAGAAATGAAATAAAAAAAATATTTTACCTACCTACCTACCCAACCCTTTTTTGCATGGGTCGGGAAGGGGAAACAAACATAATTTTATTTTTGGCCTTAGGACCAACTACATGGCATTCCACTCATTTTGGTTTAAGGTTCCAAATCAGTAACACTTATAGTTTTTGGGAAGTGGCTGGCAAGAAATTATATTGTAAATTATATTTTTACTGTGGTGGCCATCTTGAATCTCTGGCTGACATGTATTTCTAGACATCCAGGGCAAGTAGATTTCAAAAACTTGCCCCGACTGAAGTCACTTGCCCTGATTTTTTTAACTTGCCCCAAAATTGTTATTTCCAATGAATATTTGCCAGTTTTGGTTGACACTGAATATTTTGCTTTTTACTTTATTTTATTTATAATTAATTAATAATACACATGATTAGAATCAAACAATAAGGTTTTATTTTCCTTTACTTTCCTTTTATTTATCATATAACAAAAACAATATTATGTTCTTTTACGTTTTTAGTATCGCGCCGCAAATCACGTCAAAAACCGTACCGGGTCCCGCAAATTAAACCATCCAAAACAGGTGTGCGTTCCCGTTGTTATTTAGCAGCAGTAGCCTAGTTCCCTGGCAGGCTACGGCGCAAACACACGGTTATTCAGAATGATTCTGATGTTTTCCTACTGAGCTTCAGCAATAGTCGTGATCATCTGCGCATCGACGCTTGTTTCAAATACAAACAATACAAGCGTCGCAAAATTCTAGACAAATTGTTGGACTGAGATGCTGCGTTTAGTAAAATAGGTCTGGTCTTGAAACATATGGCGCGCTAAAAACGATTTATCCGATCTATGAGCGATAGCATATGGCTGAAAACGGCATTACCGCCAAAAAACTGACCTATTTTGAGAACCCAAACTCTATAGACACAATATAAACGGCTTTAACTAGCCATGCTAAACCCAACAAGAGGTCAATGACCTTGAAGCTCTACTGATTGATTTTGATTTCAGGAAGTAGTCGCTACAGACCTGTTTTTTGAAAATCTATTTTTAACCGTGGCGGAAATTTTGCTAAGATCAATAAGACATTAAGAGCAACATTCCTGTGAAGTTTCATGAAAATCCGTCAGGTAGTTTCAAAGAAGTAGTCGCTACAAGTTTTCATTATATAACTCTATGTAAACAAAGCAGCCATGTTTAAGGTCAAATCAAAACGATTTTCGACAAGGACCAACATCATGTCATACTGATCATTTTAGAAAAAGTCCCATATCAATATCTCTTATTGTTTTGAAGAAGTAGTCGCTACAAACTTATTTATTTTAAATCTATTTTTAGCTGTGGCGGCCATCTTGAATTTCCGGTCGACCTGAAATTTTTCTAGGATCAACTAGACATCAAGAGCAACATTCCTGTGAAGTTTCATGAACATCCGTCAAGTAGTTTCAGAGGAGTAGTCGCTACAAGTTTTTACTATATAACTCTATGTAACCAAAGATGGCCACTGGCAGCCATGTTTAATGTCGAATCAAAATAATTTTCCACAAGGATCTACATCATGTCATGCTGATCATTTTAGAAAAAGTCCCATATCAATATCACTTATAGTTTTCAAGAAGTAGTCGCTACAAACTTATTTTTTAAAAATCTATTTTTAGCTGTGACGGCCATCTTGAATTTCCGGCCGACCTGAAATTTTAATAGGATCAATTAGACATCAAGAGCAACATTCCTGTAAAGTTTCATGACAATCCGCCAAGTAGTTTCAGAGGAGTAGTCGCTACAAGTTTTTACTATATAACTCTATGTAAACAAAGATGGCCGCTGGCAGCCATGTTTAACGTTGAATCAAAACGATTTTTGATTAGGATCAACATCATGTAATGCTGATCATTTTAGAAAAAGTCCCATATCAATATCACTTATAGTTTTCAAGAAGAAGTCGCTACAAACTTGTATTTTAAAACTCTATTTTTAGCTTTGGCGGCCATCTTGGATTTCACATCAACATGAATTTTTGCTAGGATCAACTAGACTTCATGGGCAACATTTCTGTAAAGTTTCATGAATATCCATCCAGTAGTTTCAGCTGTGAAGTCGCTACAAATAAAAGTTTACGGACAGACGGACAGACTGACAGACGGACGACGGACGCCGCACCACGGCATAAGCTCTGCTGATCTCTGATCAGTAGAGCTAAAAACAGGAGCATTGAATTAAGAGTTACCAACTCATAAGTCATGTTACGCATATTCAATTATGGATATTTTAAGAACCCATAAATAAACCTATACATTGAATTGGAACATATACATTATTGTATGACCTGAACACCTGGATAGAGTTCTGATAAACAGTTTTGTAGTTTAATTTTTCCGTTATTTGGCGGGTTAGTTTCTATAATCATCGTTAATGCTTCACACAAACTTCAAGATTGTCAGATGTTCCTTCTCACAGTCAGCAATAATGAAAAGAATTACTAGAATATTTATGAAAGAGCAGAATCACTTATTAAAAACTTTACTAAAAGAGGATGATAGTAAAACTAATCTTCCCTGAGGCCCCACATGTAATGAATTCACAAGCAAGAGTGACAGACACTATTTCTGGTCTCTATGTTTACAGTGTAGTTTGTCCCTCTTTTAATTTCGTGACCTGTCCTCAGGGGTAATGACTGTGCATAGTATCAGTCATATTATATCTGTCTCACACAGATTGCCTCACATTCATTTCAACTTAGTAAACATGGGTGTTCATAAATTCCTTAGGTGATCCAATGTTTACTTGTTTATGTTGATATGGATGGAGAGTCAACTATTTGTCACAGCGGTTTTAATTTTTAATTTTTACATTTCAGCAAGATAAAGAATCATTTCACCATCAAATAGGGATGATTATAAATCAAACTCCAGTGCAGTCATGCAAGCAAAACATTCTTAAATGTACAGCAATGCAGTTCTGTACAACAATTTTAAGTTGTCAATACTTTGATGCTGTATATAGGGCAGTTATAAATAAAGCATAAGGGGCAGTAACATATGGGCATATGGGGCAGTTACAAATGGGCACATGGAGCAGTAACGCATTGGCATGTGGGGCAGTAACACATGGGCATATGAGGCAGTAACACATGGACATACGGGGCAGTAACACATGGGCATATCAGTGACACATGGTCAAATGGAGCAGTAACATATGAGCATATGGGGCATTAACACATGGTCATATTGAGGATTGACACATGTATATGGGGCAGTAACACATGGGCATATGGAGCAGTAACACATGTGCATATGGGGCAGTAACGCATGGGCATATGGAGCAGTGACATACGGCCATATGGAGCAGTATATATGTGCATATGGGGCAGTAACACATGGGCATATGGAGCAGTGACATACGGCCATATGGAGCAGTATATATGGGCATATGGGGTAGTTACAAATGGGCACATGGAGCAGTAACACTTGGGCATATGGGGCAGTAACACATGGGGCAGTAACACATGTGCATATGAGGCAGTAACACATGGGCATATGGGGCAGTAACACATGGGGCAGTAACACATGTGCATATGAGGCAGTAACACATGTGCATACGGAGCAGTAACACATGGGCATATGGGGCAGTAACACATAGGCATATGAGGCAGTAACACATGGGCATACGGGGCAGTAACAAATGGACATATAGGGCAGTAACCATGGGCATATGGGACAGTAACACATGGGTATATGGAGCAGTAACATATGGGTATATGGAGCAGTAACATATGGACATACGGGGCAGTAACAGATGGACATATGGGGCAGTAACACATTGGTATATGGAGCAGTAACATATGGGCATATGGGGCAGTAACACATTGGCATATGGGGCAGTAACATATGGGTATATGGAGCAGTAACATATGGGCATACGGGGCAGTAACAGATGGACATATGGGGCAGTAACACATGGGTATATGGAGCAGTAACATATGGGCATATGGAGCAGTAACACATGGGCATATGGGGCAGTAACACATTGGCATATGAAGCATTAACATATGGGCATATGGGGCAGTAACACATTGGCATATGGGGCAGTAATACATTGGTATATGGAGCAGTAACATATGGGCAGATGGGGCAGTAACACATTGGCATATGGAGCATTAACATATGGGCATATGGGGCAGTAACATATTGGCATATGGGGCAGTAATACATTGGTATATGGAGCAGTAACATATGGGCAGATGGGGCAGTCACGCATTGGGCATATCTGCCCTTTGCTTGGAGGGTCAAGGTCACCTCCATATTTGCTTTGTCACGTTGCGATGTACCACCCAAGTTACAACTACTAGCAAAGTTGGAAAGGTCTAGTGCATCAGTTTGTGAAAAAGTTGAAGGTAAAATTTATTAAGTTATCTACCCTTTGCTTGGAGGGTCAAGGTCACAATTTGCTTTGTCATGTTGTGAAGTACTATCCAAGATACAACTACAAGAAAGGCTTGAAAGGTCTTGTGAGAAAATGACCAAAACGCAAAGGTTGAATGTTGACGCGGCCGCCGCTGCCGGAAAAGCAACACCTGTCTCTTTTTTTCTTTGAAAAAGTGAGACAAAAAGGACATTTTTTAATGTTATTTTGGGGTAGTACAGTTTGAACTGGGCTAGTAATTTTACAAACCTACTAGACCGGTGGCCTAGACCAGTCTAGTAAATTAAAAATGTTAATTTCTAGCTCTTTACAACAGGTCAAAGGTCAACATTGTTTAGTCCCCTTGTAATTGCATACCATTTTCTAATTTCTCTTTCAAATTATACATAAAACTGTCAAAAGCATGATGATCGGCATTTCCAACTATCAATTACATTTCCATTCCAAAAACAATATCAACATGATCAATACCAATAACATTTCCAGAATACCGTTACAGCCAAAAAATAACAGGAAACTGCACCAAAAAAAGATTTTAAAGAAAAAAAAAGATTTGCACTCTGTAATAAGGAACTAATTTCGACTGCACCAGACGAGCACATCCAGTTGATTTACAGTGCCGGTAAATTGATTAGACCTTGATACTGTCACAGACATATTAATTTGTTATAAGTTCTGTGATACTGTATTCAAAATAAATTCTTATTTCAACCTTGCAGCTAGCATATACACAGTGTTCAATCTAGGCTGCGCCATTGCCATAAGGAATGGGCCCGCCGGGCGCACTCGATCGTTGATGGTCATTTCGCTAATTTCGGTCATTTTCTCCCATTCTGTTATTTAGGCACACTGCACGGTGCTGACTGTGTTGCGATCGATAAACTAAACTGTACAGTGTTTTTACATAGTAAATATAGCATAAGCCGTCTGTTGCTATGGCTTTACATTAGCCGTGTCAGCATCAATGATGAAGCGGATTTCAGATTTTTTCTTGCCGGCGAAAACGGCGAAAGTCCTTTTTGCCTCACTTTTTCAAAGAAAAAAAGAGACAGGTGTTGCTTTTCCGGCAGCGGCAGCCGCGTCAACATTCAACCTTTTGCGTTTTGGTCATTTTCTCACAAGACCTTTCAAGCCTTTCTTGTAGTTGTATCTTGGATGGTACTTCACAACATGACAAAGCAAATTGTGACCTTGACCCTCCAAGCAAAGGGTAGATAACTTAATAATTTTTACCTTCAATTTTTGCATTTAGGTCACTTTTTCACAAACTGATGCACTAGACCTTTCAAACTTTACATAAAATGATTTTCGACAAGGAGCAACATCATGAAAAATGGAGAATTTTCGGTTTTAATAGCAATTTATATTTATTTTTTAATCGAAAAAATGGGTTTCTCTGTCGAGGTGCCTCTTCTGACGAAATAGCTCGTTTAAAATTTGAGTTCAGAAATAGCCACAAACGAGGGTATTTCCCAAACACATTGAACTATGTTTGTCCAAAATGGCAGTCGTTTTCAGGACGGAATCTCCAATATACTTTTATCAATGTTTCGGGATTTTCCTCAGGTGTATGGATTTACAAATTATATCATTTAAAAGTTCGAAGTTTATTGTCAGATATCAATTCAACAAATAGATACATGGATGCATGGTTAATTGCTGTTTGAAATAGGTGCGTTCACAATGGTGACAGATATGCCGATTATAAATAACCGACTCGCTGTCATCCCTAGTGAGAGGCAAGAATTTTACAACGGCTTACGCAGCAACATTAACCGGGCCTCGACCACGAACGCGAAAAAATGACAATATCATATTAACAAGGCAAAAGTAAACGGAAGGACAAACGATGGACAACATATCATCCCATAAGCCTTCGGCCAGTAGAGATAAAAAATAAATAATTAGCATCCTCAAGTATCCTATAAGACTATGAAGCGCAATGACAATTTACAATGTTTACAGTAAAAGGGTTGGTTAGCTATCTGATGAGTTAAGAACAAAACAAGAGGCCCAAGAGGGCCTGTGAAGAGGGCCTGTGAACGCTCTACTGGCTGTTATACCATTGATGAATCGAGTCGTACTACATGGTGTCTAGAGTGTACACAAGGTTTTTCAAGTATTTGACCTAGTGACCTAGTTTTTGACCCCATGGGACCCATTTTCGAACTTGACCAAAATATAATTAAGACAACATTTCGACAAAGTTTCATCAAGATCGGGTCAGAAATATGGCCTCTAGAGTGTACACAAGGTTTTTCAAGTATTTGACCTAGTGACCTAGTTTTTGACCCTGTGTGACCCATTTTCGAACTTTAACAAGCTATAATTGAGACAAATATTCTGACAAAATTGCATCAAGATCGGGTCAAAAATATGGCCTCTAGAGTGTACACATGGTTTTTCCAAAGTTTGACCTAGTGACCTAGTTTTTAACACCATGTGACCCATTTTTGAACTTGACCAAGATATAATTAAGACAAACATTTTGACAAAGTTTCATCAAGATTGGGTCAGAAATACGGCTTCTAGAGTGTACACAAGGTTTTTCAAGTATTTGACCTAGTGACCTAGTTTTTAACCCCATGTGACCCATTTTCAAACTTGACCAAGATATAATTAAGACAAACATTCTGACAAAGTTGCATCAAGCTCGGGTCAAAAATATGGCCTCTAGAGTGTACACAAGGTTTTTCCAATATTTGACCTAGTGACCTAGTTTTTAACTTCATGTGACCTATTTCCGAACTTGATCAAGATATAATTAAAGGGAATGTAGCGACACAGCCAAACCATCTTTATTATTGAGAGTTCTGAAAAACTTGAATAAGGGTGAAAGAATTGTCAAAATCGGATGATAAACAAAGAAGATATGATCATTTGAAGTTTCTGTTGAAACGGATATGGAAGCGGCCATTTTGAGAGCTATGACATCACGGTTCTAAATTACCATATATGGAATATTTATAAATATGAAAATTTACTGATATATAGGGAAAAAATTACAGCAGCTGTATGAAAAATATGTAATACTTAATGGCAATAATGCTTACATGACCAGTAAAAAATGCATTCATTTGCAGTGATTTTCTTCATTTTAAATGATATTTATCAATATTCCATATATGGTAATATGGAACTATGATGTCATAGTTCTAAAAATGTCGGCTCCCATATTCGTTTTAGAACAACCTTTAAATGGTCATATCTTTGTTGTTTATCATCCGATTTTGATAATTCTTTCACTTTTTCCCAAGTTTTTCAGAACTCTCAATAATAGAGCTTGTATGGCTGTGACGCTACATTCCCTTTAAGATAAACAATTTGACAAAGTTTCATCAAGATTGGGTAACAAATATGACCTCTAGAGTGCACACAAGTTTTTTCAAGTATTTGACCTAGTGACCTATTTTTTGACCCCACATGACCCATTTTTGAACTTGACCAAGATTTCATTGAGACAAACATTCTGACAAAGTTTCATGATGATTGCATCAGAAATGTGGCCTCTAGAGTGTACACAAGAAAAGTTAACGGACGACGGACGACGTAAAACGGACAACACACCATCCCTTAAGCTAACAAGAGGCCCAAGAGGGCCTGTGAACGCTCTACTGGCTATTATACCATTGATGAATCGAGTCGTACTACATGGTGTCTAGAGTGTATACAAGGTTTTTCAAGTATTTGACCTAGTGACCTAGTTTTTGACCCCATGGGACCCATTTTCGAACTTGACCAAAATATAATTAAGACAACATTTCGACAAAGTTTCATCAAGATCGGGTCAGAAATATGGCCTCTAGAGTGTACACAAGGTTTTTCAAGTATTTGAACTAGTGACCTAGTTTTTGACCCTGTGTGACCCATTTTCGAACTTTAGCAAGCTATAATTGAGACAAATATTCTGACAAAATTGCATCAAGATCGGGTCAAAAATATGGCCTCTAGAGTGTACACACGGTTTTTCCAAAGTTTGACCTAGTGACCTAGTTTTTAACACCATGTGACCCATTTTTGAACTTGACCAAGATATAATTAAGACAAACATTTTGACAAAGTTTCATCAAGATTGGGTCAGAAATACGGCTTCTAGAGTGTACACAAGGTTTTTCAAGTATTTGACCTAGTGACCTAGTTTTTAACCCCATGTGACCCATTTTCAAACTTGACCAAGATATAATTAAGACAAACATTCTGACAAAGTTGCATCAGATAAGGCAGATTGGAATAAGTATAAACACACATGTGACCAACACTTTGACTACAACAACCCTGAGACCAATATCCAAGGTAAATACAATGCTTTTACAACAGAACTACAAAATGTGTGCAAAACGGCAATACCAAAAACTAAAGCCAGCATAAAGAAAAGAAAGAACGTTTTTCCCTGGTGGACAGACCAATGCAAAATAGATATTAAAAAAAGGGAAAACCTCAGGAAAACATATAAGTTCAATAAAAATGATGAAACCTGGAAAAAATTCAAAACCCAGAGATCCATAGCCAAAAACACTATAAAAAAGGCAAAATATGAATGCTGGAAACAATTCATATCCCAAATTAACTACAAAACAACATCAAAACAAGTCTGGAATATAGTTAAAAGGTTCAAAGGTCAACCAATGGAACCGATACCCACTTTAGTACAGGATCAAAAAGAAATATATGATAACCAAACTAAAGCAAACGTACTAGCATCCCAATATCAGAAAGTAAGCAGTGATATGAATTATGACGAACAATTTCTAAAATTAAAGAAAGTAAATGAAACAACGTATGATAAATTAATGGAAACAGAGGGAGACCACTCTGACTGCGAATTTAATAAGCCATTTACACTCTCTGAGCTCAATTTAGCCCTCCTAACATGTAACAGCACAGCCCCGGGGGAAGATAGTATTCATTACGACATGATAATTAACCTCACAACAAATGGCAAAATCAAACTGGTCGAACTGTATAACTACTCCTGGTCAACCGGAACACACCCCGAAGAATGGAGTGAATCCCTCATAATCCCCATCCTAAAAATGGGAAAAGATAAAACCCTCCCATCGTCGTACAGGCCTATATCCCTAACCCCAGTACTCTCTAAAATCATGCAAAAAATGATAAAACCCAGAATTATAGCCTATGTAGAAACACAGGGCCTAATGTCAATAGATCAGTCAGGATGCCGGCCATACCACTCCTGCACCGACCACCTCGCACGATTAGAAAATGATGGTAGACAAGCCCAACTTGAAAATAACTACTTACTAACGGTGTTCATGGACCTTAGTAATGCCTTTGATATACACTGGAACAAGGGAGCCCTCATGTTAATGTATCATCTAGGAATCAGGGGGAGACTACTCAAATGGCTCAATGTATTTTTAATGGAAAGAAAAATTAAAGTTAAAGTAAATGGTCATGTATCCGACACCAAAATAGCAGAAAATTGCTGTCCCCAGGGTAGCGTTTTATCCCCAATCATTTTCTGTATATACATGAATACTCTAAAATTGGCGGTAACAGAGACTATTACAACACGGTTAAATCACACCAATCTCGCCCAATACGTCGACGACGGGGCCATGTGGATAAAATCGCGAAGTCCGGTTAAATTAACAAAACTAGGGCAACAACTGATGTCCAAAATCGAAAAATGGTCAATAACGTGGGGTATGAAAATAAACCCCGAAAAAACCCAGGTCATGATAATATCAAAACCACGAAGATACCCCGAAAAAGAATTTAAACTAAAAAAATTAAAGCTATGTAACAAAACAGTAGAATACGCGCCACATGCAAAACTCCTGGGAATGTACTTCGATAGGCATTTGACATGGAAGAAACACATCACTTATGTCATAGAAAGATGTAATAAGGATATGCGCCTGCTTAGAATGTTAACTAACAGCACATACGGTGCAGATAAAACATCCTTAATCAACCTATACAAAGCGTTAATCTTAAGTAAAATCAGTTATGGAGACATAGCATATGCCTCCGCGTCCGATAGGTTACTACATAAATTACAGGTGATACAAAATAAAGCCCTCCGCATCGCCACAGGGGCACATAGGTCAACCAACATAATTGGACTCATGGCCGAATGCGCAGAAACGCCACTGTTTATACACCGCGAAAAGAATATGCTTAAATACTGGGCAAGATCAACCCGGCTAGAGCATAACCTCCCAATTAACGCGAAAATAACAAGGATAGGCATATTCGAACATAAAAAAGATATTACTAGCCTAAAACTCCCATATACTCAGCAAATACAAACCTTGTTAAGTAAACATAACATGACCAATCTATCAATATCAAAACCCGTCTACCCCGATAATACGATAATACGAACCTTAAAGCCGTGCCTCGATCTCACCCATTTAATTAATAAAAAACAAACAGAACCCGTGATAGCCCGCAATATAAGCATAGATCATATAGACAGCAACTATAAGGATTATGTCAAAATATATACAGATGGGAGTAAAAACCCCGAGAAAGAAATAGCCGGGTCGGGAATTTGCATATACAGTACCGACAATACTTTGATTTCAGAACAAGGTTATAAAGTAGACCATAGGTTATCAGTATACACAACCGAACTAGTTGCGATTCGAATAGCGCTCAAATGGATAATATCAATCAAACCCGAAAAAGTGGTGATATTCAGCGACAGTCTGAGTTCACTACAATCAATAGATAATGGTACCAATAATAGTAGACCCGACCTAACTTATGCGATCCTAAAACATATCAACACCATTTCAGAATTAAACATACATTTAGAAATGAATTGGATCCCCAGCCACGTAGACATAGAAGGGAATGAAAGGGCGGACTACTGGGCTAACAGAGGGGCAAGCAAAGGCACCCCTATATCCCTGCCATTAGGCCTTAAAGAAGTATATTCGATAATTCAAGCTAAAATGACAAGTGAATGGAAGCAATATTGGTCAAAAGCTACCACACAACGTATCTCCATGCACCCCCATGTACCAAACAAAGTAATACAATATAGCGATGATAGGCGCATGGACATTGCATATACCCGACTAAGATTAGGACATAGCCGGCTAGGAGACAATGATAAGATAAAAACTAGCAACGGAATAAGCACAGATTGCGAAACATGCGGTCAAAACGGATCATTTGACCACACCTTCTTTGACCCCTCGGGTCTATGCCCCTTAAACTTAAGCCAACGCGAAACACTAAAAACCGACCTTCTCAATTTAGGACTAAAGGTAATAGACCAAAAAGCGCTATTATTCCCGGAAACTCAATATGCAGTAGAAACGCGGAAAGCGGTATTTAAGTTCCTCCGATCGACAGGAGTTTTATACAGAATATAGACTCGAACATGCTCTGTTGCCGCTAAGTACTCAGTAAAAAGGCATAAATGGTGATATTTATGTATGTGGGGATCGCCGACATGCGTGTAACAGTCAATTTCTTGCGTAATATGTGTGCCGGATGATCCACATATACATTAAACTCATATGGTGTACATGTGTGTGGTCATATTTAAGTAGCAAATAGCCAGTAAAGGAATAATTATGTCGGTATATGTAGTATGTAGCATGAAATGTATGGGTCTATGTGTATATATAGCCATATGGGGGTATGCTGTACATCTGATCTTGCCTTCTGCCATCAATAATATAAATGCATAAACGGAAATGCACACATTTGTTACTCTACCAACATATCTCAAGACGAGTAATTAACGATAAAACACCAAGTAAATGGACCCACACTCTACTTGCAGCACCACTGCCCCTCGGTATAAGATGCTGGATACATGCTTTGCTCCCATGGGCACCGAAAGTGGGATGGGAAAGCAACTAGGGGTGGAACCCATAAGTTAAAAACCATTACAAAAACAACATTTTATTAACGGTGCTCTCATTTTGGACCGCGCAGATAATTTCAATCCGTTTTGCAAAACGAAAATGCAACTTACACCTGATTGGTTCATTTTCAATCCGTTTCGCGAAACAGAAAACCAACAATTTCCTGATTGGTCCATTTTCAATCCGTTTTGTAAAACGAAAATAAACCATAATGTCAACGAAATGGGGACCGAACATGTAACATGTAAAAATAAATGTATGATTATATAGCTAATGTAAACATACCAAGATATGGACAAGTCAAAAAGCCCTATTCTATAAAACATAGCGAAAGTTAAAAACGATTAGTTGAGTCTAATGTGGGGCTCCATCTGCACAAGGAATGTTTTCTGTGGTACTGTGATAACGGCGGGGCTCAAGCGATCTCCATGGTTCATAACTCAGGCGGCACCGCATATAAACGCGGTCCTGCAACCTGGTTCTGAACTGCGCGGTCCTGACCGTGGAATCCGAGTCATCAAGTTTGAGTACGGGCCCTAACACTCGCTTAAAACTTAGAATAGGACAAACCATATCATGACAGGCAGAATACAATATAACAGATACAAAAAGTTAGGTAAATAGAGAAGATGTACAGTATAAACCATAACTATGGTGCACACGGACATTGTAATATGGACCCATGGCCAAATCCGCCATCCTTCCTGACACTCGGTAGTGACTGGGGTCGTAACTCACCCTGGATCCAGCTCTGTGAGCACTGAGTAAGGTTAACGATGAGGAAGCGGCACCGGACCCCATATCAAGAATGGTGACAAACATTGCACGGTGGGGTCGCGCTGCCAAATCAATGCCTCAACTATGCTGGTACATAGTAGGCGAGTCTCTCCACTGACACATATACAGCGAACGAATGCTCGCTGTAGTCTTTGGGGCGTGCAAACGTATTATCGCTTAGGCTATAAGAAGACTTAAAAGATGGGGTAGCGCGACACCACTTTGGGATACTTTAAAGGATAAAAGAACATGCGTAAATAGCAGAGCCGGTATAGTTAGTAATGATAGAAATAGTACAGTATTAACATAGGCAAGTTACAGCCCCTTTAGGTTAAGCAATATGTCATAACAAGTTGTACAGTGAGGTCGAGCTACCACATATATCCTATGTGTCTGCATGTATGTATGTATAAGAGTATGCATGTAAATTTACCAGTATCTATAGCACATAAGCGCCGGATGCCATCCCTCCCCCGCCCCGGTATAAGACTGTTATATGTAACTCTTCGACAGACCTTGGCGTACAACGCGCTGGAGTGGGAGAGAGAGGGAATCTGGTGTGCATGAATGTATGTACAGGTATATGTATGTAAACGTACAATAGTCAATATAATTATGCTGTAAATTTATCCCACTAAGTGCTCATCCCATCAGAAGGGATGGGACCATCAGTAAACTTAAAAACAGTGACATTTTTGACATGGCTCACACACTTATATATGAAAAACTTCACCAATTACTGACTCCAGGATTAGGTTGACGATGGGATAACGGACTGCTCCTGTGGTACCCTAATCACATAGTTGGTAGGGGGTATTTCATGAGCATGCTGGTATTGCACTGTCTAACCGTCTCGCCTATAGGTTGTCTTGAGTCTTTGGTTGCTGATTTGATTTGTATTGTGGTGTGTTGTGCCTTGCTTATCGTATATTTCGACCATAAAATCAGCAATAATATCACTTTAAAACCAAGTGATTTCCATCCGGTCCGCGCTTTGTCCAAATTGACAAATCCGACCTTGACACTTATATCGACCCTGACCCTGAATAACATAGTTAAGAAACTCGGCAATAAATACATATTTTTAAGTAGGACACCAAAGTAGGTCAGGTCAGGCCAGTAGAACACGACAGGTTAAGGTCGACGCAATTAAAATGAAACATCTAGGAAATAAGTGAAATGTTTATATGTATGAGTGTGCAAGAATATATAATAAATACCTGTAATGATATTATTCTGTATATATCTACTATGTGTATGGATGTGTGTATATCTATGTGTATGTATGAAATCTTGTATTATCCTTATATATAATTACCTACTATGTGATATCATCCTATATTCGTATATATATATATATATATATACTCCGCGCATTAAAGTATGTTTATCTGTATGGACGAGTTTTAAATTTGTCTATATAAATAGCTACATTTGACACTCGCGTCGGGCGAATAAGTAATAACAATAAAACGCGCCCCACGGAAATATCGAGCGGTGCTATAGTGGGAATAGCACATATTAGGCCACTTCTTAGGCATTCAATTTTTGGTATTATAACAATTATAAGTAAAAAAATAAATAAATAAATAAGCAAATAAGATACCAGTAGAAGCCATACAAAAACATTAAATTTTTATTGAGACTTATACCATAAGGGATGTGACCGTCATAAAAACCAACAACTACAGTAATAATAGTGTAATAGTTCTTAACTAAGTACAATAGAAATGTTAACTCAAAACCTAGTAAACACGGCACATACCCATTTAGGACTAAGGCGCGCCTCCTTACGGTCCCTTTCATCACCAACCTGTGGGACACTTTACACAGGGGCAATCTTGACTGGAAACCGTTATCGACCATAATTGGCCTTTTTCTCCCAGTGGTAGCAAAACCCTTGCGCGAAGATGTGGAATTGCTGCCACAGTACCTCAGACCAGACGCACACGCGATGCCCCAGGCATAGCAACCAACAATCCAAACACCAACAAATGCTCCAACATGTACAAACATACAACACAGAAATAACCGAACAGGCCCCAGTTCGATGACCAAAAGTATTAGTATGCTGCAAATGGACACGCTATTCATCCCCAAGATAGCGTGGTACAGGCATACCCCTCATCAAACCCCAGCAAATATGATATGTTAAAAACATAATCATAACACTACAAAACAAGCACGCACCACATATAACACAACGCCAAACAAAGCTAGGACCGGAAGGTGTCAATACACGAAATTAGGTTGAATTAACCGCTGTTGTTGACACCGTTTTTTAGCACGTATTTAGGCATTAAACAGACCTGTTGGCAAGGTCTATATCAGCTTCAAAATTCAAAATTACACCTTTTAAAGTCCAGACTCTATTGTGCCCATCGCGTCAGGTATACCTTGACGTGTTCGTTGGCGGAGGGACTATAAACCTTAGAATTACACACACACAGACAAAGTTGCATCAAGCTCGGGTCAAAAATATGGCCTCTAGAGTGTACACAAGGTTTTTCCAATATTTGACCTAGTGACCTAGATTTTAACTTCATGTGACCCATTTCCGAACTTGATCAAGATATAATTAAGATAAACAATTTGACAAAGTTTCATCAAGATTGGGTAACAAATATGACCTCTAGAGTGTACACAAGTTTTTTCAAGTATTTGACCTAGTGACCTAGATTTTGACCCCACATGACCCATTTTTGAACTTGACCAAGATTTCATTGAGACAAACATTCTGACAAAATTTCATGATGATTTCATCAGAAATGTGGCCTCTAGAGTGTACAAAAGAAAAGTTAACGGACGACGGACGACGGAAAACCGACAACACACCATCCCATAAGCTAACAAGAGGCCCAAGAGGGCCTGTGAACGCTCTACTGGCTGTTATACCATTGATGAATCGAGTCGTACTACATGGTGTCTAGAGTGTACACAAGGTTTTTCAAGTATTTGACCTAGTGACCTAGTTTTTGACCCCATGGGACCCATTTTGCGAACTTGACCAAAATATAAATAAGACAACATTTCGACAAAGTTTCATCAAGATCGGGTCAGAAATATGGCCTCTAGAGTGTACACAAGGTTTTTCAAGTATTTGACCTAGTGACCTAGTTTTCGACCCTGTGTGACCCATTTTTCGAATTTTAGCAAGCTATAATTGAAACAAATATTCTGACAAAATTGCATCAAGATCGGGTCAAAAATATGGCCTCTAGAGTGTACACATGGTTTATCCAAAGTTTGACCTAGTGACCTAGTTTTTAACACCATGTGACCCATTTTTGAACTTGACCAAGATATAATTAAGACAAACATTTTGACAAAGTTTCATCAAGATTGGGTCAGAAATACGGCTTCTAGAGTGTACACAAGGTTTTTCAAGTATTTGACCTAGTGACCTAGTTTTTAACCCCATGTGATCCATTTTCAAACTTGACCAAGATATAATAAAGACAAACATTCTGACAAAGTTGCATCAAGCTCGGGTCTAAAACATGGCCTCTAGAGTGTACACAAGGTTTTTCCAATATTTGACCTAGTGACCTAGTTTTTGACCCCACATGACCCATTTTCGAACTTGACCGAGATTTCATTGAGACAAACAATTAAGATAGACATTCTGACAAAGTTGCATCAAGCTCGGGTCAAAAATATGGCCTCTAGAGTGTACACAAGGTTTTTCCAATATTTGACCTAGTGACCTAGTTTTTAACTTCATGTGACCCATTTCCGAACTTGATCAAGATATAATTAAGATAAACAATTTGACAAAGTTTCATCAAGATTGGGTAACAAATATGACCTCTAGAGTGTACACAAGTTTTTTCAAGTATTTGACCTAGTGACCTAGTTTTTGACCCCACATGACCCATTTTTGAACTTGACTGAGATTTCATTGAGACAAACATTCTAAATTTCGAAGTCCGGTTAAAGGAGCCCTTTTATACCTCTTGTTTCTTGTTTATATTTATTACTGAACACTATATAAACACATTGCAACTCATTTTTTGGTGATATATCGCTTTTCGTGCTTTTTATCGCCAGTTAAAAAATCACCTGTTGACCGATACAATATCCGTATTCGCCTCCGGTTTATTTCCGCTGATTTCCGGTGTGTCACGTCACACAAAGTACCGCGCCATATCTGGCAGATTGACAACACAGACAGGTTCTCAATATTTTATTGAGATAACTTAGATCATACTTTCTTGAAGTATTAAAGGCAACTGTCACTGAAAGTATGAAATACATAGGGATGAAATTGTTTATTGACTGCAGACTCATTTCTGAGAAAAGCTTGTTGCATCACTGAATTTCAGGGATTTGCTCTCCTATAACATGAAGCCGTGGCTTTACGTTTTCTCTGACCTAAAAACATGTCTACGAACGGCAAGAGGATTTTTTTAATGAACCGTCCTCCGACGTGCATACGCGTTTGACTTTTTAATGTGTGGATTTTCCGTAGAGATTCTCTGCCCTAGACATAAACTGATACACTGATTTTTATAAATGTACAACTTACCTAAAATGATCATTTGTTATCCATTTCACACTAAAATGTTAATAATAAAAAAAAATGATATGAAATACATTAGTTTAAATCTATTTTCTAGGTATAATGCACTGTTTGAACGGCAAAATACAGGTGTCAGTGTAGTGACGTCTTACAAGAAACGTTTACACACGGTCTGAAATTGACACACGTTTTTTGGTCAAACGCAAGTCACATGGTGCATAATGTAAACGTCCTTTTGTAACAAACCCAGATGTCAAATAAATGAGACTAACTGATTGCATACTTTCATAGTTTGTCTTTGTTGTTTGTATTTATTAACATATCACTTATTATGCGCCTATGAACGTTTTACCCCACTGAGGTGACGGCAGGCATACACAGTGGGAATTAGACAAATGTACACATTGATCGCATAATTGTCATTCGAAGGTCTGAGGGTAAGAGTTATATAAATATCACCATTCCATGTTCTGTCCAAGTTCTTCTCCAGAATACTCTATTTTTATCAATCGGGCTACAGGTATTGCTAATTCAAAGCATGTGTGTTACCTTTTTTCAGGCATTTTAATAATAATTCACATATTTACCCCAATATTTTTTTTTTTTAATTATTTATATAAAAAAACTGGCCCAGTAAAATTATGTTCCGGTTTCTGGAAAACCCCATTTGGAAGGGCTGACCTCAAACATTGTATGCCAAATCTAATTGCTGTATCCTGTAATATATAATGATATCAACAAATACATGTTTGAAGTTTGTTTATCAGGTTACAAAATAATGAGGCGGGGCTTTTTTTCATGATTTTGGGAACATGACCCGTACCCCTGGAATTGGGAATTTTAACGCGATTTTTCATAAAATTGGGAATTTTAGCGCGATTTTTAATAAAATTCGGAAAAATATAAAGTAAAGCATTCCTTTCATAATTATATCTTTAATACTGTTTTTTGTACACCAAGATAAACAGAAGCATTTATTTAAGCTTTTGAACCCCAATCATTGGATTGGCACTCTTCAAAAAAAAAGATATATATTTTTTTTTTTTTTGAATTGGGAATTATTTCCTCTTCATTGGGAAAAAAAGATATGTTTTGGCATTGGGAATATGACCGAATTTCGGCTATAAAAACAGCCAAAAAAACCTGTGAGTGAAGAAAAAGATAATTCTCCTTACATATCTACCCTATTTGTTTGAGCAGGTAATGAGCCACATATATAATTTTATTAGGTATTATAATATTATGTCTAATTATAAGGTTTATATTCCCACCGCCATTCATTTTTCTAATGTTATAACCTCTTTTTTGGTGTAGATATTTATAAATAAGAGCTTTATAAAGTTATATTGGCCTAATTATGCTTTGTTCCATACAGCACGGAATTCACTACCACTGATGGTGAAATACACATGGTAATACAACTGATGCCATATAAGCTGGGTAAAAGTGGCTAAGTACTGCGAAATACCATAAATGCCATAAAACCCTTACTTGCCACTCAATCTAGAATATGCAGGGTCATAAAACTAACTGACTGTGTTACAGAAAGGTGATAACAGGATATGGCTAGGATCATAAAACCCTTCTTTCACTTGTTACGGAATACACAGTGTCATAAAATGACTTTGTTGTGGCTGTTTCAAACAATTTGGCCTAGAGGTTCATGTACTATAATTATTAAAAAAAATAATAGATTTATAGGACATTAGTGGAATTAGCAAGCAATAATCTGATCATGTTAATCATGTTCAGATCAGATAAGCATTTATTGAAAAAAAAAAAAAATATATATAATAATTTTAATCAGCTTGAAAAAAAAAAGTACACTCTCAGAAACTGAAACATCGTAATTGTTGATTGTATCTGGGCATCTGTGTGACGTCATCGCCGAAGTTGGACTTCGTGTAAACTCGTAATATTCCGGATTTTTTCCCGTTGATTTCCGTAAAGGTGTGCCGAGTGATATATGGAAACGTAATAATAACGTGTTTCGGCTGTGATTTTAACCGTGAGAAATATATCAATAGTTTTTATACAAATAGATCTATCAAATTAATATAAGTTATAAGGGTATTAAAGGGCTCCTTTAAATTAACACAACTAGGGCAACAACTGATGTCCAAAATCGAAAAGTGGTCAATAACGTGGGGTATGAAAATAAACCCCGAAAAAACACAGGTCATGATAATATCAAAACCAGGAAGGTATCCCGAAAAAGAATTTAAACTAAAAAAACTGAAACTATGTAACAAAACAGTAGAATACGCGCCACATGCAAAACTCTTGGGAATGTACTTCGACAGGCATTTGACGTGGAAAAAACACATCACTTATGTCATAGAAAGATGTAATAAGGATATGCGCCTGCTTAGAATGTTAACTAACAGCACGTACGGTGCAGATAAAACATCCTTAATCAACCTATACAAAGCGTTAATTTTAAGTAAAATCAGTTATGGAGACATAGCATATGCCTCCGCGTCCGATAGGTTACTATACAAACTACAAGTAATACAAAATAAAGCCCTGCGCATAGCCACAGGGGCACATAGGTCAACCAACATAATTGGACTCATGGCGGAATGTGCAGAAACGCCACTGGTTATACACCGCGAAAAGAATATGCTTAAATACTGGGCAAGATCAACCCGGCTAAAACAAAACCTCCCAATTAACGAGAAAATAACAAAGATAGGCATATTCGAACATAAAAAAGATAAAACTCGCCTAAAACTCCCGTATACTCAGCAAATACAAACCTTGTTAAGTAAACATAACATGACCAATCTATCAATATCAAAACCCGTCTACCCCGATAATACGCTAATACGAACCTTAAAGCCGTGCCTCGATCTCACCCATTTAATTAGGAAAAAACAAACAGAACCCGCGATAGCACGCAATATAAGTATAGATCATATAGACAGCAACTATAAGGATTATATCAAAATATATACAGATGGGAGTAAAAACCCCGAGAAAGAAATAGCCGGATCGGGAATTTGCATATACAGTACCAACAATACTTTGATTTTAGAAAAAGGTTATAAAGTAGACCATAGGTTATCAGTATACACAACCGAACTAGTTGCGATTCGAATAGCGCTCAGATGGATAATAACATTCAAACCCGAAAAAGTGGTGATATTCAGCGACAGTCTGAGTTCACTACAATCAATAGATAATGGTACCAACAATAGTAGACCCGACCTAACTTATGCGATCCTAAAACAAATCAACACCATTTCAGAATTAAACATACTTTTAGAAATGAATTGGATTCCCAGCCACGTATATATAGAAGGGAATGAAAGGGCGGACTACTGGGCTAACAGAGGGGCAAGCAAAGGCACCCCCATAACCGTAACATTAGGCCTTAAAGAGGTATATTCGATAATTAAAGCTAAAATGACAAGTGAATGGAAGCAAATTTGGTCAAAAGCTACCACACAACGTATTTCTATGCACCCCCATGTACCAAATAAAGTAATACAATATAGCGATGATAGGCGCATGGATATTGCATATACCCGACTAAGATTAGGACATAGCCGTCTAGGAGACAATGATAAGATAAAAACTAGCAACGGCATAAGCACAGACTGCGAAACATGCGGTCAAAACGGATCATTTGACCACACCTTCTTTGCCGCTAAGTACTCAGTAAAAAGGCACAAGTGGTGATATTTATGTATATGGGGATCGCCGACATGCATGTAACATGCAATCTCTTGCGTAATATGTGTGCCGGATGATCCTCATATATATTAAACTCATATGGTGTACATGTGTGTGGTCTTATTTACGTAGCAAACAGCCAGTAAAGGAATATGTATGTCGGTATATGTAGTATGTAGCAAGAAATGTATGGGTCTATGTGTATATTTAGCCATATGGGGGTATACTGTTCATCTGATCTTAACTTCTGCCATCATTAATATAAATGCATAAACGGAATTGCACACATTTGATATTCTACCAACATAGCTCAATACGACTTATTAACGATAAAACACCAAGTAAATGGACCCACACACCGCTTGCAGCACCATTGCTCCTCGGTATAAGGTGGTCGTAACATGCCTTGCTCCCATGGGCACCGAAAGAGGGATGGGAAAGCAAGTAGGGGTGGAACCCATTTTTAAAAACCATTAAAAAACCAACATTGCATTAACGGTGCTCTCACTTTGGACCGCGCGGATAATTTCAATCCGTTTTGCAAAACGAAAATGCAACTTACACCTGATTGGTTCATTTTCAATCCGTTTCGCGAAACAAAAAACCAACAAATCCCTGATTGGTCCATTTTCAATCCGTTTTGCAAAACGAAAATAAACCATAATCTCAACTAAATGGGGATCGAACATGTAACATGTAAATATAAATGTATGATTATATAGCTAATGTAAACATACCAAGATATGGACAAGTCAAAAAGCCCTACTACTATAAAACATAGCGAAAGTTAAAAACGATTAGTTGAGTCTAATGTGGGGCTTCATCTGCACAAGGAATATTTTCTGTGGTACTGTGATAACGGCGGGGCTCAAGCGATTTCCATGGTTCATAACTCAGGCGGCGCCGCGTATAAGCGCGGTCCTGCAGCCTGGTTCTGAACTGCGCGGTCCTGACCGTGGAATCCGAGTCATTAAGTTTGAGTACGGGCCCTAACACTCGCTTAAAACTTAGAATAGGACAAACCATATCATGACAGGCAGAATACAATATAACAGATAAAAAAGGTTAGGTAAATAGAGAAGATGAACAGTATAAACTATAAGTGGTGCACACGGACATTGTAATATGGGCCCATGGCCAAATCCGCCATCCTGCCTGATACTCGGTAGTGACTGGGGTTGTAACTCACCCTGGAACCAGCTCTGTGAGCGCTGAGTAAGGTTAACGATGAGGACGCGGCACCGGACCCCATATCAATAATGGTGACAACATCACACGGTGAGGCCGCGCTACCAAATCAATGCCTAAACTATGAAGGAACTACACCTAGATAGTAGGCGAGTCTCTCCACTGACACAAATACAGCGTGCGGATGCGCACTGTAGTCTTTGGGGGGTGCAAACGTATTCTAGTTTAGACTTCAAGAAGACTTAAAAGATGGGGTAGCGCGACACCACTGTGGGGTGTTTTAAAAAAGGGTATATGGACATACATACATAGCAGACCCGGCCATAGTTAGCATTTAGACAATTAATTTGGTATAAGCATAGGCAAGTTACAGCAACCCGTGAAGCAGTAGAACAATATTAACTAAAAACAGTATGTACTAAATACTGGCATAGCAAGGTCGACTTACCGACCGTTTATATGAGAGTATATGTGCCCTGGAAAGGGAGAGAGAGGGAATTTGGTGTGCATGTATGTATGTATAGGTGTATGTATGAAAGCATACAATTCTCCATATAACTAGTCTGTAAATTTTACCTCACTAAGTCTACTACGTGACCGTCAGCAAACCTAAAAAACAATAATAATAGCGCTTTAAAACCAAGTGATTTCCATCCGGTCCGCGCCGTGCATAAAATATACAATTGTAAATAATTAATTTTGGACATCTTACTCCAGTAAAATACCAAATATAGGCAACTAGATATAAGCAACTAGATATACAAGTATACTTATTTAAAAACAAGGGTGAAAGGACTAATTAGACAATTTAGAAGGCAACCTATCCCAGACGTATTGGGTGGCCCTAAAAAGGGCCTTTTTCTTCAAATGGTCAAGCAACCTTAAACCACCCCACATGCAGACAGATCTGTCATAACAAGCTTATGACCGACGGGGCGTAAATGTACACCATCGTCCTTCATCAAACAATGATCGGCTGCCCAAGGAAAGCTCAACACGGTTATACGCCGCCCCGGCCTTGTCCACTCCTTCCGCAACAATCGATTTAGGCGGTTCCTCAAATGTGTGGAGCGCCCACCACCCGGTTTATTCAGTAATGGACCGGCATAACCGGGGGCCCGCCGCTGGTAGCGGGGGAACACAGCTCCCACCAGTATCCTCGCCTTTGGGCAGCTATGAACAACCGCTAGTATAATACGCTTATACGACGCAAAAAGGCCTGTCGGGGTCATATCGGGCACGGGGTCAGCCACGTCATTGGTGCCCAGCTGAATGTAGACACAATCAGGCACCTCCTGCAAACATGCCGCCCGGAATGCAGCCCAAGCGGGCGTCTCTGTGAAAGTCTGTATATTCGCCCCGCCCTGATGGAAATACCGCCGATGGGGATTTGAGGTCTCTGAATCTCCGCTATCAACCATTAACCGACGAATATAGCTGTGCCCAAGTAAATACGTCAACATCGTGAAGTGTAATAAAATTAAAATCAACCACAGGCTATTATATAATTAAAGCAGACAATAGAGCACATGCCCCAGTGATCACCCCAATCAAAACAGGTCAAAATAACAGAAATTAACCCAAAAAACAGCAAACAAATACTAGCCAGTAGCGACTTTACAGCATAGTATATGATGGGGCACAATACTCTAAAATAAATGAGAATAAGTATGCGAACCAATAAATGTCTAGATATCATAAAGACCTTATCACATAATGGTAACCGCATAACCAAGAAAGCATTTTTACGAGGAAAAGTCACCTGTACACCCTAATATCACTTTAAAACCAAGTGATTTCCATCCGGTCCGCGCCATGTCCAAATTGACAAATCCGACCTTGACACTTACATCGACCCTGACCCTGCATAACACAGTTAAGAAATACGGCAATGAACACATATTTTTAAGTAGGACACGCAAGTAGGGCAGGTCAGGCCAGTAGAACACGACAGGTTAAGGTCGACTCAATTAAAATGAAACATCTAGGAAATAAGTGGAATGCCTATATGTATGAGTGTGTATGAAATATAATAACTACCTGTAATGATATTATTCTGTATATTGGTCTATAGATAGCTTACGACAACATTACAATTGCAAGATACTCAACTTGCCTTAATCCACGAACGGAAAAACTTCCCCAAATACCCTTCCCGGGACTCCCGGCACCAAGGGCGCCGCCAAATACACCCGTACAAGCAAGAGTCACACAGAGTTACTTCCTCTTTCCGTCGTGGCGTCATCGGTAAAGAACGCGATAAATCGACGGTCTCAAAATATTTGTCTTTTTCCACGTAACAAATGGTTTTAATTGTTTTATTACTTTAATTTTACTTCCCATATGTTATTTTCTTACGAGTTTATGATCGTAATTGGTGTTTTTTACACCGGCTTTTGTTCTTTACGCAGTTAATTCAGACCGCAATTCGTAAACAACCATATGCTGTCTACTTCCGGTTTACCAACATTTGTAAATTCTGTCGAAAATAGCTTTTAACTTCTATTAGAAGTTTTGAATTTGACACCGGAACGTAGACACCCCTCCTACTCGTGTCAACACTCCAGTAAATAGTTTTCTTATATTATTGGGTTCGTGTTGTTTGTTATATAATCACAGTTGGTGCTTTTAGAACACCTTCTGCTGTTATTTTCTTATATTTCAGTAACAGCAATGGGGAGTGGGACCTTAGTCTAATTGGGAGTCGGGCCCTAGCCCACTACGGCCCGTCCGGACTCCCAGGGATTGGAAACATCACCCGTACGAAGTCCTGACCTTCTATCGGTGATGTCTCCCAACCCAGCCATATGCAGTCCCATTCCCCACCCACTCCTGTGAAGGAAACATCAATGGGGAGTCGGGCCCTAGCCCACTACGGCCCGTCCGGACTCCCAGGGATTGGAAACATCACCCGTACGAAGTCCTGACCTTCTATCGGTGATGTCCCCCAACCCAGCCATATGCAGTCCCATACCCCACCCACTCCTGTCCGGGGGACCATGGTGACTCAGATAACTCTCTACCTCGTGGGTACACTGTTGGAGTGGTCGCATTCGCTTGGAGACAACCAAAACAAAGGTTACTCGTTCCTTGTAGCTCAATAGCCCGCTTAGCTCAGTCAATGAACGACGTCGACTATCTTGCGCTCACTAAAGAAAGTCCCGTACCCCACCCACTCCTGCTCAAGCTACCAGGTAGTGCGGGGGTCACGCCGACTACAAACTCTCTGCCTCATGGGTAATCTGAAGGTCCTCAGAACAGATTCCATTCACTCCTCCAGGTCACCTTTCAGAGAGTCAACACACAGAGGGCGGTCTAGGAGCAACCGTCACCTGTCTAGAGACAGCTCAGGTAATACTTCCTCAGCTGAAATTTATGCTTTTAAGCACGGCCTAGGGCCGAAAGGGTATTCTTACGGTATTCTTACTGTATTCAATACCGTTGTTATGGTTAGGGCCACCTAACGAAGGATATAGTCTCTTCTGAAGGTCTCTACTAGTATAAAATCCAGACTAGTTGTCTGGAGGGAAGCTAAATAAGACTTCTTTCTATGGTATGGGAAGAGGACTTAGGTTTATGTGTTGGTACTCACATGTAAGGGAAGTTTCTGTCATGGGTCACAATTATCTGTTATTATAATTTCTTACGTGTTGTATAATCACAGATTAAATAGAATAGAATAGAATATTTTATTGTAATATTCATAACAATGTGAACATGACATTGAACTAACAGGTAATCAAATCATATGATAGCAATTAAGAAATAAAGATAAACATATGGATTACCTGTCAGGAGGGCCGAATGGTCTAATGCGCCAGACTCAAGGTTATACCTTCATAAACGAGTGTTCTGGTCCACGACCTTACACGTGGTTTCAGATCCCACTTCTGACACATACTTTTAACATACTAGTAAAATGTGTCAGAGACACTTTCCTTGTTCTTCCTTTTCAGTGTGGTGTCAGAAACACTTACCATCAATAGGACTGAGACCTCTTTAGGAAATCATACTTTCCTAGACGGTGCTCCCTACTGGGAAAGGCCTTTTTAATTCATAGGGAAGTCATATCTTCCTACTGACAGGGCGCTCTATACAGGCCATCTACATCAGAGAAGGTAAATTATCGAAGTCTTATCTCTGATTCTGATTAATAGCAGGCCTGGTGGTATTCTATTCTCAAATAGAATTCATTCTTTTGTCGAACAGAATTACCCTTTTTTCCAAGTTGTTGCAACATTTGTAAACACTTCTTAAGCATTGTCTACCTATGTTCTCGATTTTAGAAACTTATTTAATGCTTTTATATCTTTGAATATCTCGGCGTTTACAAAAAGCGTTAAGAGTATTCAATTTAAAGTATTTCCTCTCATGGTTTGCTTTATAACCACTACAGGAATCTGATACTTGTCTTAAACTAAAGATTCTTAGTGAATTACTTTGTTCTTTTCTGTCCTTACGGACTTAACTACAGAACTTGTTTTGCAGGTAACCTCGATAGAAGTCGATACCTGCTGTCGAGTTCCGTCACAAGAATATCAAGGATGATGTAAGTGACTACGGCTTCTCCGTCATACTCTAATGATTAGGGTAAGAATTCATGGCCTTCGCCATAACGTGCATAGGTTTCAGCGTTAATTGTAGCCACAGTCTTAAGAAGTAAATCAGTTTATTTATTTCTGTATATGGTTTTCCTTATCAGGACACCTAATTCAACTTGTCCTATCGCCTTGTTGAGTACTGTTTGTGGCAGGACTAAGATATTATTGCCAGTCTATGGATTATGCTCATCAGACTTGCAGGTATATGAGCATTTATTTTATTTAGCGCCGGTAGTATTTATATCAAGGGGTGTCATTAAGAGGTAGGCGGTTAATTCGCCCTGCTACTTAAACCTTTCTACCAGGCTAATATGAATACTTTTACTAATATTGTATACTAGTATCTATCTAATACCCGGCTACTTTGCTCTGTGTGCCTCTAACTTGAAAAGTTAATGATATCTATGTACATGTATATCACCACCTTTTTTGAGGTAAGTTATATAAATTAATTACAGTGGCAGATGCTGTTTTATTCATTTGCACATGCAGTTGCTGGCTGAGTCTTCCTTTTGCTGGTAAGTTGATATGGGGGACTTCCGTGGCTGAGTGGTTAGTCTCTTACTTGATATCACTGCCACTCACCTCTGTTTTATGATGGTGTCCCGGTTAGCTCAGTTGATAGAGCTTTCGCCCTGTAAGGGAGGAGTCCGGTTTTACGTGTCCCATACCAGCCACAAAGACAACTGGCATCTTGTTGTTTTGTGTTTTTTTTGTGGATATTATGATATACCTTATATTTCATTGTTTGTGTTTCACTTGTGAAATATCGACAGACATAATGCCGCTGTTGACCTTTTGTCGTCTCTGTTTTAGCGCATTATGTTTTGCTGCTTAAGTATCAAGGTTAGAGTACATAATAAGTTATTAATAGAATCATTTTTGGTTTGTCGTGAATATAAGGATTTTCTTATTAGAAAAACTTATTTTCACCAGAGCCTTAGCACGAGTGTATTATGCGTGTTTTCTCACTGATACACCTGTGGGGTTTTGGGATTACCCTAGGGTTGATTAAGGTCTCCTTCTGTACCGCTTAAATCTCCACGGGGTACCTCCAGAGCCGGAGCTGCAAAGCGAAGGCGACGGTACTAATGAGCGGGCAGCCAAGCACGGGCTGCTCTCCGCCCCCGGTTTACACCTGTTAGGCAGTTTCAGTAAGTTCGGAGTAATCGGCTTCAAAGCCGCTATCCTCAACCCTAAGTGGGTTTGTTCGCGGTTCCTCTGACTAAGCCTTGTCTGATGGAGTTCTTCGTCATTCATCTCTTACCTCTGGGGTTGCGTTCCTTGTGTAGCTTATTAGATGCGGTTGCAGGACATAACACTCCTTTTCTTGCAGCTAAGATCATTGTCCAGTTTCTAGATTCCTTACCCCTCCCACTTCTCCATACAGTCATACAGTTAATGGGCTGTAGTGCCAGGGTTCGTTCTCCATTAGCCCTAGGGGTACTGATGATAGTTGGCGTATTTGTTTTTCATACCCCCTCCTGTTTAATATTGCTAGAACCAGGATACATTCTCCTTGTTTTCTATCAGTTTAGAGAGTAGGTCTATCAGTATGAGTAAGTTCCTAACATTATGGTAGGCTATACTATTGTTAGACCCGGCTTCTAATCCGTACATTAATTATGCCATAAGAGCCGGACTTCTCTTTTTGAAGTCTTTCCTTCAGGCAGTTTGAGATACATCTGGCATCTATTTATTTATTGGTTCTATATGCCACATTCGTATGGAAACACAGTTCGGCTAGATCTTTTGGAAGGCCACATCTTTACTCATGCCATGTTAAAATTTCGTTGGCCTTTTACTTGAACACAGATTTGGGGGTGAATGCGTGTGCACAACCACATTCAAGGTGACATTCTGCCTTGGTCAGAACAAGGGGGGGGGTGCGTGCCCATACACAGCCACATTCAAGGGGACATTCTGCCGTGGTCTAGGGGTTTCGTAGAGCTGCCCTAAATGCATGTCTAAGGATCTCTCAGTTTGGCTTAGAGGGCCACATGGTAGGTTTGTTCACTAACTAGGTGTGTTGCCCTGAATAAATAAATTATTTTATTATTTACGCCTGGTTTATTTACGCCTGGCTCTATTTACGCCTGGTTTTATTTATGCCTGGTTTTTGGCCAGACGGACTCATTTACATATTACGCCTCATTTTACGCCTGGTTTCTACATTCTTATCAAAACCACCTGTACGCCTGGTCACCATCAAAATTACGCCTGGTTTAGTTATCAATATTACGCCTGCTTTACGGGCGTCGCAGTTCGTACGGGCAGCACTTCTGTCCATCTTGATTTCTTCCCTAGCGGGGTTTATATCAGGTTTTACAGTCTACCTCTGCCACTGATTCATTCGGAATCAGTATGCAACCTCACGTTTGTCGATTCAAACTACATCTTCAGACTTCAGTTTCTGTAATAGTTGCTCACACAATTGTACCTCTAGGAGGTCCTTCACTGGGCTACTCTGAGGTCACAGAGGTTTAGCTGGTTAGAATAAGTGTAACGCATTGTTTGTTTACACTTCCACCGCAGTCGGAGTTGGGTTTTTTCTTGTTCCCACTTTGAGCTTATATCACTCCCCTTCTTAGTTTAGAATACTTAGAAGTTAAAGTGGCTCTTTTTGGCCTGTTTGACTTCTGTTCTCCGGCCCTCCTTTGAACTTTTCGGTTAATCTTAGATAGACTACCCTTTAGACTATCTTCTTTTAGCCTTGTGGCTCAGATTTAGTGAGCCCATTCTAGGAACTGAAGTGTCATCAGGCTCATGCTACTAAAGGGATCTCGTTTAACCCCTTCTGGGGATATTCCAGTAACAATCTGTTTGGTTTTGTCTGGGTGTATACCTAATGCAACTCCAATAAGGCTACTAAAGTCAGAGCCTTTATATTCTTAAAATTCACAAATTATTTGTTAGATTCTATCTTAAATAATTTTTCACTGGGTCCAGTTCTTACTACCCAGTCAGTCATGGGGTTGTGCTGCTCTGCCAGTTAGCTGACTTGGCCTTGCCCAAGTCTGTAACTTTGGGCATACAAATCGGTTGCAGTTTTATTTATTATTTTGCTTATCTTGGTTTGTAAGCACTTCATACCACTATGTTCCAAAGGTGTTTGGTTTATACATATTGTATTGTTCATAGTATTCTATGCTTCACACAGTTATCTGGTGTTCATAGTTACATTTACAGCTCAGTTATGAAGCTGTTATTTTAAGTATTGAATCAGGGGGTCGATACTTATTTAAATGATCTATGTAATACAAAAAAAAAATTTCTGTTCCATGGATTAGCTTGAAATTGCCGATTATAATTTTAGATGGTGGTGGACTTATTGTCCTTGAACGAATTGAAGGACTTATGAGGTTGCCATATTCACCTTGTAACGTTCATCTGCCCATCTAAGAAGTTTTAGAGGCTCCTCCTACTGGCTGTATCGCCAGTCAGGATCCCAGATTACGCTATGGTGAGTGTAAGTTGCTTGGGTTCATGCTCTCGTCTGCTTTAATTTCTTGTAATTAGAGCAGGTTTGAGCGTGCTTTGTTACTTGTTGTTCAGAGTTGTTCAAATCCCCTTTACATATTCGGGCACTCATAACAGGTTACATTGTACCACCCCAGCTCATTGTGTTAAAGTCGCAATTGTAATGTTGTCGTAAGCTATCTATAGACCAATATGAAAAATTTTGTTAATTTTAATATTTGTCTATTATACTTACGACAACATTAACTACCCACCCCTCCTTAATTTAGGACTTATTTGCGGAAAGAGGAAGTAACTCTGTGTGACTCTTGCTTGTACGGGTGTATTTGGCGGCGCCCTTGGTGCCGGGAGTCCCGGGAAGGGTATTTGGGGAAGTTTTTCCGTTCGTGGATTAAGGCAAGTTGAGTATCTTGCAATTGTAATGTTGTCGTAAGTATAATAGACAAATATTAAAATTAACAAAATTTTTCATATATCTACTATGTGTATGAATGTATGTATATCTATGTGTATGTATGATATCTTATATTATCCTTATATATAATTACCTACTATGTGGTATCACCCAATATACGTGTATATATATATATATATACCCCGTGCATTAACGTACGTTCACGTGTATGGACAAGATATTAAATTTGTCTATATAAGTAACTACCATTGACATTCGCGTCGGACGAATAAGTAAATACAATAAAACGCGTCCCACGGAAATATCGAGCGGTGCTATAGTGGGAATAGCACATATTAGGCCACTTTTTAGGCATTCGATTTTTTGTATTATAACAATTATAAGTAAAACACAAATAAATAAGCAAATAAGTATACCAGTAGAAGCCATACAAAAACATTAAATTTTTATTGTGCATTATACCATAAGGGATGTGACCGTCTTAAAATCCAACAACTACAGTAATAATAGTGTAATAGTTCTTAACTAAGTACAAAAGTAATGTTAACTCTAAAACCAGTAAACACGGCACATACCCATTTAGGACTAGGGAGCGCCTCCTTACGGTCCCTTTCATCACCAACCTGTGGGACACATCCCACAGGGGCAATCTTGACTGGAAACCGTTATCGACCATAATTGGCCTTTCCTTCCCAGTGGCAGCAAACCCCTTGCGCGAACAAGATGTGGAATTGCTGCCACAGTACCTCAGACCAGACACACACGCTATGCCCCAGGCATAGCAACCAACAAACGTAACACCAACAAATGCTCCAACATGTACAAACATACAACACAGAAATACCCGAACAGGCCCCAGTTCGATGACCACAAGTATTAGTATGCTGCAAATGGACACGCTAATCATCCCCAAGATGGCGTAGTACAGGCATACCCCTCATCAAACCCCAGCAAATATGATATGTTAAAAACATAATCATAACACTACAAGACAAGCACGCACCACATACAACACAACGCCAAACAAAGCTAGGACCGGAAGGTGTCAATACACGAAATTAGGTTGAATTAACCGCTGTTGTTGACACCGTTTTTAGCACATATTTAGGCATTAAACAGACCTGTTGGCAAGGTCTAGATCAGCTTCAAAATTCAAAATTACACCTTTAAAAGTCCAGACTCTATTGTGCCCATCGCGTCAGGTATACCCTGATGTGTTCGTTGGCGGACGGACTATAAACCTTAGAATTACACACACACACACACGAGACAAACATTCTGACAAAGTTTCATCAAGATCGGGTCAAAAATATGGCCTCTAGAGTGTACACACGGTTTTTCAAAAGTTTGACCTAGTGACCTAGTTTTTAACACCATGTGACCCATTTTTGAACTTGACCAAGATATAATTAAGACAAACATTTTGACAAAGTTTCATCAAGATTGGGTCAGAAATACGGCTTCTAGAGTATACACAAGGTTTTTCAAGTATTTGACCTAGTTTTTAACCCCATGTGACCCATTTTCAAACTTGACCAAGATATAATTAAGACAAACATTCTGACAAAGTTGCATCAAGCTCGGGTATGGCCTCTAGAGTGTACACAAGGTTTTTCCAATATTTGACCTAGTGACCTAGTTTTTGACCCCACACAGTGTATTAGCCAGCCAACCGTGCAGCCGTCTTTTTCACGGCCGTTTTAGAAAAAACGCGGCCAATGTTTGAGGGAATGGGTGGGGTAATTTTTTGTTGCTCAGCAACACTTCCAAATTCTTACTTTCTCAATATTGTCATGTTTTGTATACATTTATAGAAGAAATATGACCTAAAATGTATTTTGTCACCTTTATCTGTAAAAATAAATTACCCCAGAGACACCCACTTGTCGCGTGTTAGCAACTTATTTTGCACACCCTGTTTGCATATTTGCACACCCAGTTCTTGAATTTCTGCCTAATACACTGACCCCACATGACCCATTTTCGAACTTGACCGAGATTTCATTGAGACAAACATTCTGACAAAGTTTCATGATGATTGCATCAGAAATGTGGCCTCTAGAGTGTACACAAGCAAAAGTTAACGGACGACGGACGGACAACGGGCAACACACCATCCCATAAGCTCTGCTGGCCCTTGGCCAGTAGAGCTAATAAAAATAAAAAATTCAGAATAAAGCTAAGTTATTATTTATTGAAGTCAAGCATACCTATTTTATAATTTTTTTACTAATTAAAACTTTCAACCTCTGTTTAAAATCTTATAAATCGAGTTACACATGTAACCGTCCTACATGCAGACGGTCTGTGTCAAGTTGTCAACTGAAAATGTGTCATGATACTAAAAATAGAACAGTCGGTGCTTGCTGAAGAGCTTGATGAGAAAAAATTCTATGGAAGTCAATTTGGGTCATATAAGTTACCTAAAATTAGTTAAAAATCCAATTAAAAACAAATACATATTGTGTAATAACATCAACGAATGTACAAAAAATAAACCATGGCATCTATGTTTTTCGTATACCATCATGTAATTTATGATTTATAGGCGAAAAAACAACTTTTTCTTGGTAAGCATTGCCTGGATTTCTCTTATTTAATATACATATATATACATTTGTGTGAGATTTTTTATAGAATGAGATATTTTGACATATCAATACGGAGCCCTTGTTTTCGTCTCAAATTTTGCTGTATAAATTGGTTGAAAAATAGTATTACGATGCAACACCTGTGTATTCGGTATGACACTTTTGACTTTTGGGGTACTTGCGTGCAATAAAACAGAAATATTATATTGATCACCAACATCCTGTTATTTGGAACACGAAACAACCCTTTGAATTATATCTGTTACCGCCCTTCTAAGGGAACAATATGCCGAAATATTGCGCACGTCCTTAGAGGTGGAAGGGTATAATAAAAACAAACGGAAAGTATTCCACCGATTATTACATCCTGTTTATTGGCACACATGGTGACAAAACTGAATGGTATGAAAATACAAAATGCCGACACAGACACGTATATTCGGTATCGGACAGTGTTAATTAGAAGGCGCCAGACGTGCAATATGGAACAATAGACCACTAAATCCATCATAGTTTAATTAAACAAGACAACTGAAGCCAAAATCAAGTTGATTACCTAATGAGCCAGCTAACTTATGTACTTACATGTATCATTATGCATGTATATGTACAATTTGCAGAGTCACATGATCATTGTCGCAGTTTCACCTACGGTCATATTATTTATTTTGTTTATTAAAGTTAAAACAGAAGTCACTTTATAGAATGAATAACAATCTCTCAGCTTGTACATGTATTTGAATTAGCCAGCTAGTTTAAATACTTTTCCCAAAAGAAATAATACAGCAACGATATGTGTATATATATTTAATTTGTCCAGTCACGTCACTGTCGCAGTTTCACCTAAGGTCAAACGAACGTAATTGTTCTTATTTAGTTCGTTTTTAGTAAAGCTTAAACAGACATCACTGTATAGAATAAAGAATTATCTTTCAGCTCGTATTTGAATTAGCCAGCTAGCTTAAATACTTTTCCCAAAATAAACAAATCAGCAACAATATGGATATATGTATATATATTTTAAATTTGCCGAGGCACGTCACTGTCGCAGTTTCACATACGGTCAAAAGAAAAAGCCTACCGACCTACCCTATTTTTTTAGAGCATACAATAGGAAACACACCTTTTTTTTTTGGCCTTACCTGTACGCGCAAGTATTTATGGGCATATTATTATTCAGCAGATAAATTGGATTTAGGACGTGTCAAATCCAGTGAATGTAGATCTATGGTCTCTTGACGACCATACGTTAGATTTCAGGATTTTTAGCTTAGATTATATGTACGTAGATCTATAATTGAAGCGAACGAAAGCGCACATGTCAAGTCAATTCAAACAGTACACACTAGACTGGCTATGTCCTTATGTTTGTTACATGTTTATAATATTTGAGACAACTCAAGCTATCATCAAATAAAACAGTCTGCATTAAGTCCCCTTTGAATTATTGTCTTCAAACGAAAGTGGTTCAGAGCTGAAAAGGCTGATAAACATTTTTAGGATTAAGATTTTATTTTGATTCTGATTAAATTAAACTATAACCACTGAGACGACAGCCATTCTATGTATATACATGTATTTATATGTTTTAAAACAAATTATGATCGGGAAAATAAGGGCGCAACGACTGTGCTAGAAATAGTTTACCGCTAACCTCATACCCCACTTCGGATTTTCTTGCATTTTTGGACCATTTTTTTTTGGCAGTTTTTCTGGGGAACGGACTGTACGACCAGCGTGTGGGCGTATGCCTGGTTACGTGCCGGCATTGCTGTTTAATGAAACTGAATGGGATTATCGCTGGAGGAAAATTGAGAACTGGCCTTGAATTCACCAACCATTCTTGAGAATATTCTTAGACTTAAGCCCAAGTATGCAAATTTCAATTACACATATTTCTATAAGTTTAAAGGATAAATGTTCCGCATAAGAAGATGCTTTGTATAAATATGATCAATTCAAATGAATATCAACTTCATACGATTGTTTATCTATGAAGGTCATGGGAGTATTTGTGAATAACATTTTAGTATTTGAGCAAAAGTCTAAGAATAGTCTTAAGAATGGTTGGTAAATTCCAAGCCTGGTTACGCCAGGAGTGGCAGGACATGATTAAATTTGTCAAGAAATTTAAAAGAAATAAAACAAACCTCCATGTAAGATATTCTGTCCTTGACAGCGAAATTGCATGGATCCCAGCTCCATCACTGTTTAAAACGTAATAAAAACACCACCAAATTAAAAATTAAAACGCATTTTATCTAAAACATATTTGTAAAATTATTACACGGCTAAAATTCGTGTTCTGATAATTGAAAATAGTGGGCGCCTCCACATCGGAGAGCTTGTTATTTAGGGGCATTAACTCTCAAAGGTAGATATTTACATTCCACAAAATAACGCAAGGGAAACAAAGATACGCAAGGACACTCATAGAAGCGCAAATACACCTTTAAATTCATTAACGATTCACTACTTTTCAGGCACGTGTTTTGTGTATATACTTTCATTAAATCCCCAAATTTAGATAATTGAGCAAGAATTTCCTCTTCGATGGGGCAAATATTATGACGGAATAGTAAACAGGAAAATCCGGGAAAATGAGCGGAATACACAGTAGTCAGTAGCAGCTAGCTGATTACTCGACGCATGCGCTGGTTGTAAAAGGACTCACAACAATCTTGCTTTTTAAAAACTCGCGGCGTTCCGATAGTTTTTCTTCATAAATTGCAAATTTGCACATAATTATTAATAATAAGCTGACTATCTGAAAGAAACTGATTATTGTGTCTGGGATAAATATAGGTTCCTGTTGCATATAACTATTTTTGCTTATATTGCACCAGTAAGATGTTTAAAGGGACCAGGGCTTTATATTTAATTATCAGCCCAGAAGGGACACACGACAATCTTGATACTTTTATCAAGCATTCAAATTAGCATCTCGATTTATTAATATGTCTGTGATCCGACTTTAAACCTATTATTGTACAAAAGGTTTACATATATTATTAATACAGTATAATCAACAGTTAGTAATATGCAAAAACAATTGATTTATACTATATATCTACTAATAATTAATACTACTACTTATCATTAATAATGTCCTCTTTAAAGGGACACATGACAATCTTTATTTTTTTTAAACTCGCGACTTCCCCATAACTTGCATTTGTTCAATCATTAACATTAATTATTAGGATAGTTCAAAGCAAATTGTTTTTACATTTTAATAACTATATATTATATTGCACCAATAATATATTTTTAAAAATGGTACAATAACGAAGACAACTGAAATCACAAAACTGTATTTAATTATATGCAAACAGTTTTAAAGTCAAAATGATACAGGATTAATAAATCCAGGTGCTAATGTTAATGCTTGATATTAAACTCAATATTACCGTGTGTACTTTTAACCCTTAACCCGCTTAGCACGACTATAATAGCCGTTGCGTCCACTCGCAGGCTAATCATTACAATGTCCGGCTGCTGATCCGTCATTCCCCCAAAACACCCCTTTGTCACATAAACGGAATGGTCTTAATTCAAAGAAAGAACATTCCATTATATATATGTAGCGGGTTAAGGGTTAAACATTAGGTAGAATAACGAGGAAAATGTAAAACCTCTTACATCCAATCGTTGACTTCAAAACGTTAACAGACGGACGATGGACAGACCATGGCATAAGCCTTACTGGCCATTGGCTAAAAAATACACATCAGTGATCCATTCGGCGTTTTATCAAGTCAGAAGCAGATGGTGAGCATATCATTGTGTAAGCAGATGGTAGAGTCTCCGCAGATGGAAGAGTCTCCAGACCACTATCGAGTGCATCAGACCAGTCTTCTAGTACTTCTAGTAGTAGTTGAAGGGCACGATTTACCCTTCATGAATCCAAACTGTTGTATAAAGACAATATCGTTTCTTTGCATATGGTCTATATTATTTGTTGTTTTTTTACGACTTTTAGCATAATATTGGCTTATGGGTTATAGTTTTCTGATTGAGGTTACATTTGCGATTTTCTAGGAGCTCAATACTATTGATTGTTTAACGACTTGTCACTGACAGGTTTATCCCATCAAAAATGTCCAAGCAGAAACAGGTTACCCTTGGATTGATAAAAGCTATTCTTCAGTTAATACGTAAACCGGAAAAGTTATATCACCAAGCTCGACAGTCTATATAAAGACTCTTCAACTCGAGACCATTATAAGAAATTCAGAGCTGTGGTACAAAAGCAAATTACGGATGCATATTGGCGATATGTATCAGGTATATTTTCATTGACAGACGATGATGGTCAATCCCAATATGACAAACCAAACCGATGCTGGTCTTTTGTGAATAGCCTGAAAAAGAATTCACACGGAATTGCCTTCTTAAGGGAAAACGGCATCATCAAGTCAAACAGCAAAGACAAGGCTAGCATCCTTAACCACCAGTTTCATTATGTCTTTACCCGTGAAACTTGACACCCCTCCCCTAATAAAGAGCAAAACCCCCATCCTTCTATGTATGAAATCATCATAGATGTAAAGGGTGTTAAGAATATGCTGGATAAACTAAAAGTACACAAAGCCTGTGGATCTGACAATATTTATGCCGAATATTGAAAGAATGTAGCGACGAAATTTCCAGCATTCTCACTTCAATATTTAATCAATCAATCCATCAAGGAACTGTACCTGATGACTGGCGTCGTGCCAATGTGGCTCCAGTCTTCAAATCGAGGGGAAAGTACAATCCCGCTAACTACAGACCGGTGTCACTAACCTGCATTTGCTGTAAAACACTGGAACATACATGTGTTAGCAATATAATGAGACACAACTAACAACATCCTTGTGGACTCACAGCATGGGTTCAGAAGCCAAAGGTCATGCGAAACGCAACTAGTTCAGTTTGTTCACGACCTAATCTTTAACATTGATGGCGGCACAAACCGCAAACACAAATACACTGACCTCCGCAACACACAAACACACTGATCTCATTATTAAGGACTTTGCAAAGGCTTTTGACAAGGTCCCCACAATAGACTAGCATACACACTCGACTTCTACGGAATACGGGGATCCACCAATCGATGAATCACTGCATGGTTAACCGGACGTACTCAGCAGGTCGTACTGGACGGCATATCTTCGGACTCTGCTGATGTACTGTCGGGTGTCGCCCAAGGCTCGGTCCTAGGATTAGACCTCTTTACTGTTTATCAACGACCTCCCTGATGGCATAAAGTCATTTATTTGCCGACGACAGAAAAATTACCTGTCCGACCGATTGTCAGATCCTGCAAGAAGATCTTGACAGGCTATCTCTTTGGGAGCAAGATTGGCTCGTGGAGTTTAATGTATCTAAATGCGATTCCATGAGAGTAACGAGGCACCAGGTAGACCGGTAAATTATACACGGCTACACTCTACATGGCCACATATTGGAAAGTGTTACCTCTGCTAAATACATAGGGGCGAATTTCAGATACTCTAGACTGAGGTCCTCATATACAAAATATCTCAAACAAGGCAACCAAGACTCTAGGGTTTCTAAGACGCAATTTAACACTAGCTCCAAAAGAAATAAAGCGGTTGCCTATAATACTCTGGTCCGGCCTCAGTTAGAATACGCGTCACCTATATGCACCCCTGTCATCAAAACGATATTTACAAGTTAAAAAAAGTCCAAAGAACTGCAGCTAGATGGTCGTGTATACGATGGAGCAATTCAAGTCACGTTGGAGAAATGCTGAATTAGAATGGTCAACGTTAGAAACACGACGGACCCAAGCAGATGGTAAGATGCGATGGTCGATAGTAAGATGCGATATGGTAAGATGCGATATGGTAAGATGCGATGGTCGATGGTAAGATGCGATGGACCATCGACCATCGCATCTTACCATCGACCATGACATCTTACCACCGACCATCGCATCAATCGTGATGAACATTAGGCATCTTCTTCGTTTTATCGACACACACACACTCTCTCTCTCTCTCTCTCTCTCTCTCTCTCATCTCAGGTTTGTCAGTGAGACAATTTTATTAAATATTAAATTGATAAATATGTTAAGATAAGAGTAATGAAAAATATTCAATCATGTTGGGTGGGTGGGTGGTCGGGTGTGGGTGTGGGTGAACAAAACCTGCTTTGTTCAATTATAATAAATTGTATATGAGCGTTCAACTTAAGCCTGGCAAAAAGTTATGTGTGTTGAGCGTAACCCGACCCTACCTATTTTTCTGGTTAAACCCTGCCTAAACACACATATTTTTTGTTTGGCAGTATTACGGAATTATAGCTCACCTATAGACGCGTGCAGTCTTGTCACAAAATGTCACGGGTAGAGCGTACTGGTCGTATATAGCTCTTGTATCGGTTACACCCAAAATCTATTGTTCGAGTTGAAACAATTTCACAATATTCATGATCTATTCATGTAACACGTAAAAGCGTGCACATTTTAAGTGGCCGCCAGAGAGGCCGTGTCATAAGTTTAGTTTTGTGCTAATGCATGTAAACGTATAGGTATATTTTCCTTAAACGGCAAAATTGTATAAGGGGCCTGTCGTGTAGATTCAATACTGTAGATTTAGCCACGTTTGTCACGGACTGAACGGGGGAAATAATGATTTGGGCGTAATGTTTGCTATAAAACCCATTGTCTTCTAGCTATCGCCGGGATAATCGATAGTACTTTGTTGGAACAGAGATTGGACGGCAAATTTCACAGGCAACATGTGGTTAGTAGTTTTATCAAACTTTTATCGTATATTTGTATTCAGTGGGCGGCGCCATCTTGTTTGGCGGTTACGACATCCGGTTAGCATTGATGTTTCTCAAACATAACTTTAGACTAGCATATGATTTTGAAGTTACTTTATTAGATGTAATTATTGTAATTGATCATTAATTGTAAAACAATATTAATTTGATAACAGTGGATATTAGGTGCATTAGTTAACGTTGGCGTATAACTCGGTGATTGTAATACACGATTGTCAACATTAGTTAACAATGAGATGAGTGACAAGAATAAATGCGTGCATGCATAACTCAGTGAGTGTAATATATGAGTAATTTGATCATGTTTATATTACATGTATTAGGGGCATTGATTAACAGCGACGTACATAGCGTATACATGGCGTTGTAGAATATGTATACATTGCTACTCATCATTAGTACAGCTTACATATATTGATCGAATAATGATTTGTTTGGGTAATGGTAATTATGCAAGATTGTTATGTTTGTCAACCGACATCTAAAACGTATGTATAATTACAGCCTAAGCCATCCAGGATATAAGCCATCCAGGATATAAGCCATCCAGGGTTGGAGTAAGCCATCTAGGTTTGGATATCCAGGAGTGGAGCTAAGCTTCCACGACTAACGTTACAAGCGGTGGAGACGGTCCCCGTACCTGCGCAGCCAGGTTTTACTAACGACAACCCCCGGGACACAAGGTGGGCCCGTTACCAGTCCTCACTGGAGGAATATCATTCACAATCTCAGTGGAGATTAACTATCATTGCATCGCGTCATCAACCCTTACAGAAGGCATTTGATGACAATCATCCATTGAATTCGCGCATCATCATCTTCATGAGCTCTCGCGCATCACAGTTATCGCGCTAGATCAACATTGTTATAGCTTTAACAACACTTTAGTGTCTTAGACATTCAGTATTTATAACAATACTAAGAACGTCTTAAACGTTCAGGAGAACATTCTTTTCATAGTTCATTTGTGTATTCGCTTGTTTTTTTAGATAATTGTATATATATTAAACATATTTTAAAAGTTGCATTAAATTTATGTAAATGCATTCACCGTCATTGATTCTTTCCTGAGTTAGCCATACCACTAAGGTCATCCTGTGACAACTGGTGTCAGAAGTGGGATTTTTGGCGACTACGGAGGGAAAGAATCAATAAGTGATCTTTATGATGATATACTAAATCTCTACTTATTATTTTAGAATTGTGTACCACCCTCTGATCCGTCAAGGCGACTGTCGACGATCACGGCCACAGCTTGGAAGACAAGTCAAGACACGACAAGGGTAGGGTGAGTCCAAACTGTTGTTTTGTCCGTTCTTTCCTTGGCGCGAGGTCGCAGTGGTCTACACGAGTGGGTCTGAGGCACTTTTGCTCAATAATTTGGGTGTTTGTTTTTACCTCCCTTGATATACACATAGTATCCAATTAGGTTGGCGAACAAGACGTTCTACTCATGTTGTGACACTCGAGTATACTTATATTAATGGGAGAAGTAAATATACATGTACATGTTATACACATTTCGATGATTGTTTAAGGTTTATGTCCAATATCAAATTAAGATATTTTATGTAGTGCATATGTTTTGTGGAAGCTAGATACTATCTACACATAATCGTTAGTAGTTAGCGCTAGTACTAATGTGTATGTAACTTGTCCGATGATGATGCCCAGGTATTTACTGAGGACACAGTGACTTACCATTAGTAGTTAAGTGAGTAGAATTATTAGTGACGTGTGTATTGTAATTATTGTAGTTAGTAGTCCACAATGTCCATAGACATGACGTCCATAAAGGATCTTACGGAAATGGGTAAGGAGTTAGGTTATGCTGGTGAGGAGCTTAGAACCTTTGTTAAAGACGAACAGGCTAGGGAAAGGGAATTTAGACTTAAGGAAAGAGAATTAGAGAAAGATAGGCTAGAATTCGAAAGTAGGTTAGCTAAAGAGAAGCTAGAATTAGAAAGTAGATTAGCTAAAGAGAAGTTAGATGCTGATAAAGAGAAGCTAGATGCTGAGAAAGATAGGTTAGAAGTAGAAGGTAGACTAGTTAAAGATAAGCTAGAATTAGAAAGTAGATTAGCTAAAGAGAAGCGAGATGAAGAAAGTAGACTAGCCACAGAGAAGTTAGAATTAGAAGATAGGTTAGCTAAAGAGAAGTTAGAATTAGAAAGTAGAATAGTAAGGGAGAAGCAAGAGTTAGAACATGAGAGGTTCGAAACAGATGGTAGACTAGCTAAGGCTAAGATGATAATGGAAAGGGAGCAAAAGGAGTTTGATCATAAGTTAGCTTTAGAGTTGGAAGCAGCTAAGACACATAGTAAGGACAGTGGAACTGTAGGGAAAGATAGTTATTCTGGGAAGTTAAAAGGTTCGAAGTTACCATACTTTGATGCTGACAAAGATAACATGGACAGTTACTTGTTACGGTTCGAGCGTTATGCTGAGTTACAGGAATGGACCAAAGATAAGTGGGCAGTTCATTTAAGTGCGTTATTGAGAGGCAAGGCCTTAGATGTATTTTCTAGATTACCTAGTTTAGATGCTCTTGACTATGACAAGTTAAAGGATGCTCTTTTAAAGAGATTTGAGTTAACTGAAGAAGGTTTTAGAAAGCGGTTTAGAGCTTGTCTGCCTGAGAAAGGCGAGTCATTTATTCAGTTTATTAGTAGATCTAGAAATTACTTAGATAGGTGGTTAGAGTTAGGGAAGGTAGCGCAGACTTATCAGGGCCTCATAGATTTCTTGTTGCGGGACCAGCTATTCAATGTTTGTAGTAGAGATCTGTTCTTATTTCTCAAAGAAAGAAAACTAACTAATGTAAATGAAATGGCAACTCAAGCAGATCAGTTTGCCGAGGCTAGAGGTGGAGCTCATAATGTAGTGTCGAAAGACAGAACGTTTAGAGATAGGCAAGGGGACGATCATAAACAGAAAGGCCAGAGTGGAAACTATAGAGGTGGAGGTAGTTCGATGGGTGCTAGAGGAGGTAGCAATAGTGGTAACATAGGTAGACCTTTTATTCGTTGTCGTCACTGTAATGGGAATCATGCTTCACATGAGTGTAGGAAAGCGGTGAAAGTGTCCGCTGTCGTAGACAATTTCAGTGAAAATAGTAGAGTGGACAACAATGTAGGGAATCAGAACCAAGGTTTTAACAACCCATGGAATTTCGGTAGAGGTAGAGGTGGTCAAAACCGAGGTAGAGGTAGAGGCAGAGGTAGTAATAGTCCGGTTATTAAAACCGAGAGTAGTAGCTGTTGTGTTAAATCGGATGGTGTAATGGCGAAGATCGGAACATGTCTCTTTCCGTATGCAAATCTTCCAACGGCAGATGGTAGAGTGAACGGCACGGACGTAATTGTAATGAGGGATACAGGTTGTACAGGTGTGGTAGTTAGGCGTAGTTTAGTTACGGATGACCAGTTGGTAGGTAAACAGTCACCGTGTATGTTGTTAAATAAGTCGGTAGAGCACGTGCCAATAGCGAGAATAGATGTAGATACACCTTTCTTTAAAGGGACTACAGAGGCACTATGTATGGATGACCCGATGTATGATTTAACGATAGGGAACATAGATGGTTCAGCACTTCCGGTAATGTCCGATTTTAGAAGTAGCATAAGTAATGCCGTAGAGACTAGAGCGCAGGTTCAGAAGCAAGCTCAGGCTTATAGAAAATTAAAGGTTCCTGCAGCCGTAGGTGACATATCTAAAGCGGAGTTTATAGAAGCACAAACTCAAGACGAGTCATTAGGTCCTTGTAAAGTGAAGGCCAAGGACGGTGTAGTGAAGAAGTGTAAAGGGTCCGGTAGTTGTAAGTTTGTACATAAGAATAGGTTATTGTACAGAGAATTTGAAGATAGTGGTAGTAGACAGTTTCACCAATTAGTGGTACCTACCCAGTATAGAACGACAGTGCTTAAGGTAGCTCATGAGTCGATTATGGGAGGTCATTTAGGCGTAAAGAAAACGTCAGATAGAGTATTGGCAGAATTTTATTGGCCAGGCGTTAGTGGAGATGTAACTAGGTATTGTAGGTCCTGCGATGTATGCCAAAGGACAGTACCAAAAGGTCGAGTGACCAAAGTACATTTAGGTCAGATGCCACTGATAGATACACCATTCAAGCGGGTAGCCGTAGACATAGTTGGACCAATTTTTCCAGTGTCGGATAGGAAAAATAGGTACATTTTAACCATGGTAGACTATGCAACTAGGTATCCGGAGGCAGTAGCATTGCCCTCAATTGAAACTGAGAGAGTAGCTGAGGCATTAGTTGATATGTTCAGTAGGCTAGGTGTACCAGAGGAAATGCTGACTGATTGTGGGTCACAGTTTACGTCAGAACTTATGGCTGAAGTAAGCAGGTTATTGTCTTTGCGTCAAATCATGACAACACCATATCACCCTATGTGTAACGGGTTAGTCGAACGATTTAACGGGACGTTAAAGCAAATGTTACGGCGTATGTGTACCGAGAGACCCAAAGATTGGGACAAGTATCTCAATGCTTTATTGTTTGCATTTAGAGAGGTACCACAAGAGAGTTTAGGATTCTCTCCGTTTGAGTTATTGTACGGTAGGTCAGTTAGAGGTCCCATGAGGATTCTTAGAGAGATGTGGGCAGGTGAAGTAGATAGTGATGAGGTTAAGACTACATATCAGTATGTTTTAGATCTGAAGGAGAAACTAGAGGAGACTTGTAAGATAGCTCAAAGTCAGTTAGTTAAGGCAAGTACCAAGTACAAACGGTACTATGACCAGAAAGCTAGAGCTAGGAAGTTTAAGATAGATGACCAGGTGTTACTGTTACTCCCGACCGACAATAACAAGTTGTTATTACAATGGAAAGGTCCGTTTTACGTTAGAGGGATAGTGAACACTATGGATTACCGTATCGAGATAAACGGAAAGTTAAAGACCTTTCATGCGAATATGCTGAAAGAGTATATCAGTAGAACCGATAATGTGCAACAAGGGGTGTTAACCGTAGTTGATGTTGCAGTTCTTGAGGATAGTGAGGAAGACAGTAGTGAGGACACTAGTCCCACATATTCTCCCACTAGTGTAGATAAGGAGACAGCAGCCGATGTAGACATATCGGGCATGCTTAGTGTAGCAGAGAAACGAGAGGTAAGTCGTTTAGACTCTGAGTGTAGTACTGTTCGGTCCGATAAGTCGAGACCAACAGATGTAGTGCAGTGTAGCTTTAAGCACACTTTAGCAAAGCCGATTAGGGAAACGAGAGACCCTACGCCATTTCGCAAACAGTATACTGGTAATGCGATGGATGCAATGTGTAAAGTTGGAGTTCTTGTAGTGACAGGAAGTAGTGTTATTAACAACCGTAAAGTCGGTGTAATAGACCGTGGAAAGGACAATATTGGGGCAGACTATTTAAGTCGCCGCACATAATGACCGGTTTAATACAATAGTGTATTGCAGTGTATTGTACAATAGTAGTATATGTTACGACAGGGTAGTGTACAATTGTAGAATATTGTTGAAATTGTAATTACATATTATAATTAGGTTATAACTGCAGTGGTAATAGTTAACATACTCAAGCGATTGAGCGATCAGCTTGTACGTGTTGTCGCTCGTTTGCTCAGAAGAATTAATAGTTTCTTAACGTGTAAATATTAATTATCATTTTGTTGAATTTTAAAAGTGTAGCACTTTCTTTAAGTGGGGAGATGTTGTCACAAAATGTCACGGGTAGAGCGTACTGGTCGTATATAGCTCTTGTATCGGTTACACCCAAAATCTATTGTTCGAGTTGAAACAATTTCACAATATTCATGATCTATTCATGTAACACGTAAAAGCGTGCACATTTTAAGTGGCCGCCAGAGAGGCCGTGTCATAAGTTTAGTTTTGTGCTAATGCATGTAAACGTATAGGTATATTTTCCTTAAACGGCAAAAATTGTATAAGGGGCCTGTCGTGTAGATTCAATACTGTAGATTTAGCCACGTTTGTCACGGACTGAACGGGGGAAATAATGATTTGGGCGTAATGTTTGCTATAAAACCCATTGTCTTCTAGCTATCGCCGGGATAATCGATAGTACTTTGTTGGAACAGAGATTGGACGGCAAATTTCACAGGCAACATGTGGTTAGTAGTTTTATCAAACTTTTATCGTATATTTGTATTCAGTGGGCGGCGCCATCTTGTTTGGCGGTTACGACATCCGGTTAGCATTGATGTTTCTCAAACATAACTTTAGACTAGCATATGATTTTGAAGTTACTTTATTAGATGTAATTATTGTAATTGATCATTAATTGTAAAACAATATTAATTGATAACAGTGGATATTAGGTGCATTAGTTAACGTTGGCGTATAACTCGGTGATTGTAATACACGATTGTCAACATTAGTTAACAATGAGATGAGTGACAAGAATAAATGCGTGCATGCATAACTCAGTGAGTGTAATATATGAGTAATTTGATCATGTTTATATTACATGTATTAGGGGCATTGATTAACAGCGACGTACATAGCGTATACATGGCGTTGTAGAATATGTATACATTGCTACTCATCATTAGTACAGCTTACATATATTGATCGAATAATGATTTGTTTGGGTAATGGTAATTATGCAAGATTGTTATGTTTGTCAACCGACATCTAAAACGTATGTATAATTACAGCCTAAGCCATCCAGGATATAAGCCATCCAGGATATAAGCCATCCAGGGTTGGAGTAAGCCATCTAGGTTTGGATATCCAGGAGTGGAGCTAAGCTTCCACGACTAACGTTACAAGCGGTGGAGACGGTCCCCGTACCTGCGCAGCCAGGTTTTACTAACGACAACCCCCGGGACACAAGGTGGGCCCGTTACCAGTCCTCACTGGAGGAATATCATTCACAATCTCAGTGGAGATTAACTATCATTGCATCGCGTCATCAACCCTTACAGAAGGCATTTGATGACAATCATCCATTGAATTCGCGCATCATCATCTTCATGAGCTCTCGCGCATCACAGTTATCGCGCTAGATCAACATTGTTATAGCTTTAACAACACTTTAGTGTCTTAGACATTCAGTATTTATAACAATACTAAGAACGTCTTAAACGTTCAGGAGAACATTCTTTCATAGTTCATTTGTGTATTCGCTTGTTTTTTTAGATAATTGTATATATATTAAACATATTTTAAAAGTTGCATTAAATTTATGTAAATGCATTCACCGTCATTGATTCTTTCCTGAGTTAGCCATACCACTAAGGTCATCCTGTGACAAGTCTATCTGACTTCAAACTTCGGAATTCGGAATTCAGAAGTACTACAAACTTGGCATTGTCACCCTTCTGTGTCTGGGTTTGAGTAGGTTCCAGTGGGGAGAGGAAGGCTGGCAGGGCGCGCGCCTATATAAATCCACAAAAAAATACTCACCAACCCCTTGACTGCCACTGCCCCCACCACGCTCTTAATGTTTCTTAAGGCCCTCATACAACTAGTAAAATATAAGGATGATGTGAGGCACTGCATGTTTTATACATAGTTATAATCAATTAGTTTAAACACATACATATTAATAAATGTTATTAGGTCTGTGGTTTAAACATATTTACATCAGTTTGCAAAAGGGTTGGGCCAAAAGTTCTACAACATTAGTTACGGCCCGTCCTTACACAGTTTGTTACAAAATAAATAGTATGGCAATTTTACAATCATAAAACATTTTAAACCAAAAGTATAGGAAATGCATTGCTGAAGTTAACAGATAAAGGAAGAGGAGGAAAAGGACAGACAGTTAAAGACGTCTCGTAAGAGATCAAATGTGAACATAGTGAGTTTCATCAAAAACGCCTGGTATCTTTAATATATATTTGCACCGCTATAAACACAAGCTCATTATCGCTATCGTTCAACTCTGTATTATCAGAACACAACGTAACATCTAACGGGTGAAACGGTCGTGTCGAAATAAAGAGCGTACGCCTTTGTTCACTATATCGACAACACTTAAATAAGTAGTGTTCGACGTCCTCTCTTTGATTTCCACAGTCACAACTTGATGATAACAGGATAAGCGCAAATGATTTAAATACAAGTCATGATTTAGATCGCTACATGCATTTCTTAAACGAGCATGAATGATTGAAAGATTAAGTAGTATTTTGGAGGGTGGGACATTGGAACGTCCTATATTTTATATGAAGAGCGCTTTTAAATGTGTTTAATGATAGTGATTCCTTAATATGTATGGGTAAATCATTCCAAAGGCTTAGCGATGATGGTATGAATGATTTTGAAAATAACTCCGTTCTCCTTATTAGAGTGGCATAGTCATTCGAGTTTCTTAAATTATAATCGTTTACATCTCTGACGAAGGGCGGAAATAATTGAGCTATTGAATTTGGTTACATACTGTACTCTAATATCGATTAGTGTCATTTAAAAAGTTGATTCTGAAATGTGTCCGCTTTCCTTTATATACTTATGTTTCATGTGTTCCTCCAATGTATGCATCCTCACTCGCCCACAAACACTTAATTGTTTGCAATATTCTTGGTCAAGTTCGATACCAAGAGTTGCCGTAGCACGTGTGTCATAAGTCGATGGTAAGATGCGATGGTAAGATGCGATGGTCGATGGTAAGATGCGATGGTCTATGGTAAGATGAGATGGCAAGATGCGATGGTCGATGGTAAGATGCGATGGTCGATGGTAAGATGCGATGGCAAGATGCGATTGTCGATGGTAAGATGCGATGGTCGATGGACCATCGCATCTAACCATCGACCATCGCATATTACCATGGTAACATGTAAGTTAACCGTAATTTTAACCCTTTTATATAAAATTTATACAGGTTTAGTCCCATTAAAAAAGGAACAGTATATTATCCCGGCTAACACCTCGCGTCGCACCAGGTCAACTCACCCAGTACAATACATCAGACCAAATGTTAACACTGTTGCTTATAAATTATTATTCTTCCCGAGAACTATTCCATTATAGAATAGCCTCACCCAACTACATTCACCATGCCAACCGCGGATGGGTTTAAATCACAAATCTAAGCACCAGTGCAGTCAAAGACACGACGTTAGTGTCCCAGCCAGCATTCTATTTAGGGCCCGATGTCGGTTATAATTTCGGCTGCAAATTGCATATATGGCCCAAAACTACAAACTTTTTCACACAGTCCATTTTTTGTACCCAGGTACAACTGGTTACATTGGATACAAAAAAAATACAATAAAAATAGTCCAACATTGTTCATGAGTTCATTTTTTGTACCCATGCACAACTGGTTACACTGGATACAAAAACAACAACAATGTGTTTGTACCCAGGCACAACTGGTTACACTGGATACAAAAAAAATACAAAAAAATTGCCCAACATTTTTCACAAGTTCATTTTTTGTACCCAGGCACAACTGGGTACATTGGATACAAAAAAATAGCCCAATATTGTTCACGAATTCATTTTTTTTATCCAGGCACAACTGGTTACACTGGATACAAAAGTATTGAACATGTTTCCATTAATAATTAATATAATATATATATTGTTTTAGGACATACCTTAGTTTGGGTACATGATTACACAGGGATACACCAGTTACAAACTGGGTACAAATGGGTACAACTAATAATGTATTGGTCCGACATCAACCCGACGTCGGCCCGATATCAAAATGACATCTGCCCGATGTCAGCTTAACTTCAAATTTCTAGCTCAGTAGGTAGAGCATAGCGTTACCAATCCAAAATGTATGTTTCGCAACATACAATATTACAATCTCTCACAGAGTCCATTACATTGACCTCTGTCAACGTCTAAGAAAGTAGTCTGCGATCACATGATAATTTGTCACATGACCATAGCTAAAATATAAAAATAGCAACAGAACTTCAACACCGTGACACCACCAACTATCGGCCGTTGATTGACATGTAAACAATCGAAAGAAACACGACTTATTAGCCACATGTTGATATATAGTATACAGTTATCACATGACACTGACATCCCCCGACACCAAGGGAAAACAGTTTTGACTGTTCCCCAAACACACATGTGATAACTGTTTTATTACCTGATTAATGTTACTGTACGAAACAGTGAAAATAAAAATTTGTTTTATAATGGGAACCTATGGTGAAAAAAGCAACATGACGTCACGCAAACGAAATTCCAGCACGTGAGGGAAACAGTCGAAACTAAAGCCCGGTGACAGTTCGTTTTCACCGGGAACAGTCTTTTCCTTAGTGAATTAGCACGAAATGACGATATAGCATTTATATAGGAGATCAGATAGGTTAGTACTTTAATTTAAGTAGGTTGTTAAGATCTATGTGATATTGGAAATCAGAAAGAAATCAACTAAGCATCTTTTAGGTCCATGGATGGTATTTATAATAATTATGAAGCACATGTTTGATGTTTTTTCAGTTTTGAGTACTTCTAAGTTTATTTTGGTGTATTGGAATATGCATTCTTTGGGGGTTTTGGAGGCTATAAATAGAAAAATGTGAACCAAATCAAAAACTTCCTAAATGTAGGTAAAATGGCTGATTTTCACTGACGGGGAGATCAGCATGGAATAACTTTTTTAAACGCCGGACTAGGTATGTAAAATTTAGCATTTCCTGATATGCAAGAGCATTATGAGTGCAGACATGACCCTGATATGTATAGGATTTATTTTTATTTTTATTTATTGACATTTGAAATATTGCTAAAATTGCATTTTTAGCATGTTTTGAGGGGTGGGGGTAATCTTAAAGAAATGGGACTATAGTTGTACAGAAAATGCTTTTTGATACTTTTATTTGGTATGGAAACATGGGTAATGTTATTGTCTTCTAAGAAATGTATGACACAATGATGATGTGATTAATATTTGCTCAAGGATTCAGGCTAAGGGCTTGTCATGGGTTTGATGATTGAGAAATGTACATTAAACTGTGGAGTGCCCCCTACGGTGGCGATTTGGTGGTGCCTATTTTAAAGTTTTGACGGCGGAGTGATATGCCAAAGTACAAACCTTTATCTACCGCAAAATAATCCTGAGCATAATTTACTGTATATTTAAAACATTCAAGCCGAAAATTGTTTTCTTTGTAATATTAGCATTTCCTACAAAGTTGATTCAGAAAAATGTTAAGTGTCATCAAGAAATTTTGCATTTCCACCGATTTCATAGTTTGCCAAGATTCTTGGTATTTGGTGAGACGTTGTGTATGCAAGGAACGACAACTCTGGGTAGAGATTGACAATATTAACGGGCGTTTTCTTCCGTCCGAATTTTCGATCAAATCGTTGCAATTAATGCTAAAATGTTTTCATAATGATTATATATACTACCTATATAATATCTTTCCGTTGGTGTTTATCTCAATTAGCTCGACTGGAAAAATATTCATCAGCAATAAATAAAACTCTTGTAAAATTAATGTAGTATCATTTTACAACATAAGAAAGAACAAAGCGAAGAATATCTTTTCACATTAACACTCAATACATAATATTTAAAATGACATGGGTCATTACCTGCCTTTATTGATTTGTGGTGTGCTATGTCAGCCCGATGAAGCGTATCAATTGATGGAAACTACGTCAAGCCGACGTCAGCCCGAGATATTATAACCGACATAAGAAGAAATGTGCTCTTTGTGCTATATTCATTTTGATTAATACATTGAACAATCAATTTGGCATGCCATACAAACAAAAATCATTTGAAAAAGGCTCTACATCGGCCCGACGTCGGACCTATGTCGGCATATTTTGCCGATATTCCGACATTAAGACGATATCGTCCCGAGATAGGCATGCTGGCTGGGGTCTTTGACATTACTTCTTTGTTATTAGGTCTGTGCTTCTTGTAAATAGTTCTAATGGTGACTCAGTCAGTAAAGTTTTATATAATTTTTTGTGTTACTGGACTGATACCAAATTGCATATGCCACCACCCGGCACCTGCTATGATGTTCAGAAATGAACGATCGAATGCAGTATAGAGACAGACAGACGGACAGCCAGACAAGACAAGACAAGACAAGACAAGGCAAGGCAAGGCAAGGCAAGGCAAGGCAAGGCAAGGCAAGGCAACAAGCAAGGCAAGGCAAGGCAAGGCAAGGCAAGGCAAGGCAAGGCAAGGCAGGCAGGCAGGCAGGCAGGCAGGCAGGCAGGCAGGCAGGCAGACAGACTAGATGGATGGATGGATGGATGGATGGATGGATGGTGTAGAATTTACATTTCTTGGAAGGAAAGATGGGTTATTTTTGGGAGGTTATGCTTGAACACGGACTGTAGATAGACATATACTAAACAGGCCCTGGCTTCAAAAAGCTCGCAAAGTATTTATTTGCTCTATCCTGGTCGTCCGTCATTCTACGCCTAATTTTCAGAAATAGAAAAATTAAAAATTCCAAAAATGGGGGGGGGGGGGGGGGGCTGTATAGGAGGCGTAGTAACGAATTACAGTCAAAACGTCCCCTAGTCAAAACGTCCCCTGGTCAAAACGGCCCCAAATTGGTCAAAACGTCCCCCTTCTTTGGTCAAAACGTCCCACCCTATTAATTTGTTAGTCAAAACGTCCCCCTATTTATTCCTAAATGCTTCCGGAATAACTTGTACTTCAGTCAGTTCGTACTCATTTTGGTTACATATTTATTGTTTTTATTGTTATTACTCGTCATAAAAAAGGTTGTATTAATGTTTTTTTTAGATTTTCTTAAAAAAAAAAATTTGTTACTGTGTATATCTTCAAATGATTGTTACTGTGTTATAATATTTGTTTGTTTGTCCCCTTAACTATGAATTTTATTATTGCTTTCATATGTTTTAATTCTGAAGCTGTGTGTAATTTTAGAATGTTTATATGTCAACTTGTAATAATGTTATTAAAATGAATTTACTATTGAAATAAATTTGGAAAAATAATACGTATTAACGTTTTGTGTTCAATACCAGATTTCCTTTGCATATTTTGTGTTTATCTGAATGGTGTTTTAAGTCATTTTTAGCACCTTGCATGTTTTTTAATATGTTCCAATATCAATTAATTATCATAACAATACATCCTGATTTAATCACTAGTTGATTGTATTAGCAAACGTAATAGCAAACGTAGCAAACGTAATTGCTGATAACGGATTAACAAGCAATCAGTGTGCGGCTAATAAGTGTGCGGCGACACTTCCTTAATAATTTAATGACGGTAGATGTGTTTCTTTCATCAATTTTGATCAAGCATATACATTAAGCCGAAGAGAACAATTAACAGATTAATCAGAACATAACTTTTAAAAAAAAAAGAAGTTTGAACACACACAAACAAAACTGCCCACAAATAATACAATTGTTATTTGTAACATTTGTAAAGTATGTGTTAGTTACATTAATTAGTTAAAAGTGATACGCTTTTGTTAGAAATGTAAAACTGTCAACAAATGAATAGATAATAATGCAAGCTACAGAGAAAGTCTGTGAAAGCTGTGCAGGGAAAGGTGTTCGCCGCATGGAAAAGGTAAAGGGCATTTTATCTAAATTGTTTATCATAGTTAAAAAAACAACTTACTTGAAAATAGTAATAACAGTTCTTTGAAATATTCAATTTGTAAAAAGGATCTTGACTAGATCTTTACATTTCAATCCATTTATTATTGCAGCATTTAATAAGTGACCTTTCAAATGCACTATGTTTAAACCAAATATTCATATTATTTAATTTAATTACAGATACCGCGAGGGCACTATGACCTCAACAGGCCTACTGAAGTTAATGTCCGTGGTTTACCGACCCAGATTCACAAAGCAGTAGATGAAACATCAGTAGCTACATCAGCAACAGCAACAGCAGCCAGCAATAGCAGGAACAGAAATGAAACCAGAATTTATTAAAAACATAATTGTTACAGATAATTGTTATTGATTATTTATCATGCTATGAAACTATGAAATAAAAAGTCTTAAAACAAGCATGTTTTTTCTTCTTTCTTATCAATTTCCCATTCAGTGAACTAATTATTTATTATACCTGGCGACAATCAAACACTTGTACATAATAATAATATAGTCAAAACGTCCCCTAGTCAAAACGTCCTCCTTTAATTTTTTTTATTTTAATACATATAATCATAATAATTAATCATTATTTTCCCAAAAAAGAGAAGTATTTACTTACCTTAAACTCGTAAAAATGTCACCAAACAGTTGTTAAACAAAATAAAACAAAACAAACTGTTAATTGTTTAATAGGGGACATTTCATATATTTGTTTAGTTATCTTTGCCCTTCTTCAAGTCTAAAATATACGTCAGCACGCACCTAATGCATTCTAACATAAAAAAAATCGGGGGTGGTGGGGGATGGTGTGTGTGTGTGTGGGGGGGGGATGTCCCCGGACCCCCCTAGCATAATTATTTTAACTGCTGGCCTATGCCGTCAAAAAGGCCAAGCTACGCCACTGTCCGTGACCGAATTACCATGCATGTGGCCTAGGTAGGTTAGGTAGGTAGGTGGGTGTTAGCTAGCTAGCTAGCTAGGTAGGTTGGCAGGCAGGTAGGTAGGTAGGCTGGCCTAGTGATGGTTATACATTTTCCTCTGAAAGTGAATAGTAGTAGTAATTGCCAACTGAAATAGGAATAACACATTTAATACGTTACGTTTTGTTAGTTCGCCTTCATTCGGCCAATTTGCACAAATACGCTTCTTCTTGTTATCATGAGGTCACAAAAGTGATCACGTGGTAACGCACCACGAATAATAAAATTTCTGATTATGAATTTATGTTTGGACCTTTATGTTTAGGCCTACTGTATATCTGGAAGGAAATATGGTCGATTCGAAGTAAGCAAAAGAATATGCGTTGTCTAAGTCAGTAAGTGCATGTTAAAAGATCTTGAGCGCTGAGCTTGTTTATGCACCACCAAGTGGTGGCCCCTGTTTTCGGGGGTATTAATACGATCTTGCCGCGACAGTCGGCATCCCACATCAAGGTTTGCGTGTAAGCTGTGTTTACAAGTCTATATCTCTTACATTTCTTATCCTAGCACAACCATATTTGGTCAAGGACTTCCTTATAGCATTATCTTAAGCGCTGCATAAGCAATTTTGGTTCCTGTAACCCATGGGCTCCCATGGAACCCAAATTATGATAGCCCATAAAATGTGTCACTTTTCACATCAAATTTTGCGTGTAAGCTGTGTTTACAAGTCTATATCTCTTACATTTCTTATCCTAGCACAACCATATTTGGTCATGGACTTCCTTATAGCATTATCTTAAGCGCTGCATAAGCAATTTTGGTTCCTGTAACCCATGGGCTCCCATGGAACCCAAATTATGATAGCCCATAAAATGTGTCACATTTCACATCAAATTTTGCGTGTAAGCTGTGTTTACAAGTCTATATCTCTTACAATTCTTACCCTAACACAACCAAATTTGGTCATTAGCTTCCTTATAGAATTTTCTTAAGGGCTGCTTAAGTAATTTTGGTTCCTGTAACCCCTGGGCTCCCATGGAACCCACATTTTGCGTGTAAGCTGTGTATACTAGCTTCCTGTGATATCAAGGGTTCTATGGTATCACGGTAGTGTCCAATCTATAAAACAGTATGCATATCTGCTAAAATGTGATGCTCATCTTATAGATGTGATGACTTTAGGTACATATAATAAAGTAATTGAAAAATATAAGTATATTTATCATAAATAAAAGGATATTTCAAAATAATGCAAGCATGTTGACAATTTCCTTATGATCTTTAAAATTCATCACCCTAGTCTCCATAAATGCAGTTTCCACTACCTTGACGGTTATACAATTCATTATTTTTTAGTCTGATGGGTCTGTTTTACATTATTGTTTCTAGAAATGGTCACTCATTGAATCTTATACCAGTTACTAACAAATACAGGATACACAATATGTGCATACCTTGATACCATAGAACTTTTAAAATAATAAGCTCAATGAGGGTACCCTTCTTTTCAAATCTAATTCTGACATTTTTACTTAAAATTTATAACATTTTATATCATAACAATTTAGTAGAACTGTCACAGAAAGCATTTGAGTTTCCTTTTTCTTTAAATAGTGTTTACAGTTTATTTTTTTGTCAAACCATTTAAGTACCATGATACCATAGAACACCATGCTACCAGTTATCGTCATTCACCAGATTTCGTCATTATCAATAAAACGCTCAATATTGTGATTTTTTTCACCCCCACTTTACAAATCACTGCACACTATCATCAGACGATTGTAGAGGAAAAAAATATTTTAAAAATGTTAACATACACTCTCAAACCAACCCGTTTACCTATATAAATACCGTTATAAACAAAACACAATCAGGGGAATCACGCGCTAATGCAGGAAGATTTCCTTTTAATACATCTGACCCTTTACGTCGAACCACTGAATCCATTTCACATGCCCAAAAAAACTAAAAGCATGTGCTAAACAATTCTCAGCCACGGGAGACGAGTACACGTCAGTCAATTTAAATTTGCCAACAGTTATTTCCCTTTAAATTATGAACGTCGAAGTGAGGTAAATTACACTTGATGGAACATTGGAAAAGTAGATATAACTTTTTTCTGACAATTTTTTGTGTGTATTTAAATGCAATGGTATATTTATGTTTCAATTAATAACTACACAAGTTTTCATCATCCCAAATATGGGTTATTTGGTATTAAACGGAAGATGACGATAACTACTACATTCAGCTCAGACCACCGAACCATTTCAGTCTATATTTAGTAACGGTCACGTGACACTCGTTACAATGTAAACATAGAATATTTACGGCAAAGGGGTACCGTAAGCTTCTCTACCAGCAAAAATATTTATGAGATGACGGATTTGATTTAGATTAATTGAAGAACCAACATAAAAATGACGATATCTGGTATACAGCCAGTATATCTCTTACATTTTTTGTCCTAGCTGAACTAAATTTTGGAATTGGTTTCCTTCTAGTATGTTGTAGGTATGTATATATCTATAATTTTGTTTTGGGATTTCTTATTCATACTTCACCCATATTGGGGCATGGGCTCCCTGCTCCCCCCGCCCCACTATCACCTATATGTTGCTCCTCCCCCACCTGCCACCCCCCTTTTTTTTAAACATATTTCTGTGTTGTTTTGGTAAATTCTTACACATACCTTCTTACACATATAATATGTCGACAACCCCTTCATATAAGAGCCGTTTTAGCCAGTAGAGCATCCACAGGCCCTCTTGGGCCTTTTTAATGGAATGGCATTTTGTTTTTAAACAAATGCACTTAAATGTCATCTCAGCAAATGGCAAACTCAATTGTTTTTACAAACTTTTATTTAAGCATCATTGACCTTTTTATTTTTAAGTCTAGCCCCCGTTAGGCGAGACATGTGAATCCATGGATTTCTTGTTTAGAACAACAACAGAAAACACTTGCAAATATGAAAAAAATTAAGGCTACAGATAATTTTCCTAGATAGTTAACTCTTTACCAGTGTTTTCGCCATTAAATGCATCCCATTTTAAAGCAAACTTAAACAAAATAAAATATTTAATGATGTAGTGATGATTAAATCCTTTGCCTTTCATTAATTATCAACAAGTTTTATTTACTCGTAAAATTAGAAGTAGTAAATGGATAATATCAATGGCGCGGTACCTGAATAAAACATGCAGCAATATCGATGTTTGTGTTAAAAACATCTGGTAAATGTTATGTTAGTACATTTCCTATGTGACATATATTTACTCGTAAAATGAGAAGTAGTAAATGGGTGATATCAAGGGCGCGGTACCTGAATAAAACATGCAGCAATATCGATGTTTGTGTTAAAAACAGCTGGTAAATGTTATGTTAGTACATTTCCTACGATAAATTTAAAGACGATAAATTTAAAGCTCCACAGTATTAAAAAATCAATTTTAGGGTGATGATTTACTCATATTTTTTTCATAGAAAATAAGTATGCCTTTGTTGCTTCTTGTTAAATTTAAAAAAATGTTGATACTTTTGTATTTTATTCTACGCTGTCAGCTAGTGTGAATTTAGGTCAACAAATTTGCATAAAATTGCCCGTATGAAAATACTGCATCTCAGGATAAAGGCTATAGTAAATAAGGTGAACGGAAACACATGCCGTTCACTGGAAACGAGCAAGTTGAGGTCATCCATTTACAAATGTTATCGGATGGAAAATGAACAAAATTGAATCAAAGCCGCGGCAGTTTTTGTTAAAGTTTGAATACTTTAGACTAGCTGACATCATATTGTCAAATATATAATTCATTACTGATATATGTAGCCAGTTGGTCGTAAACTAAGAGGTCGAGGATACTTAAAAAATATTGTTTATCATTAACTATTGCGCTATTGTTCTTAAAAACATTTTTAGGCTACCATAGTTAGTAATAAAATACAGAACGTATTGTCGTAAAACCGAAAGTTGTAAATCATCAAACCCCGCGCAAAAAAGTAAACAAATATGCAGCTCGTCATTCAAGAAGAGTTGGTCAAATATTTAGAGCAACTGCTTTCCTTTAAGGCGGAGGCAACTGCGAGCAGCTTTTAAAAAGTGAATCTGATTAAACTTTTTAAACTGAATGTTTCTGTAAAGTACGGAACACGTAACGGCCGCGTTTTGCGACATTGTATTTTGTCTCGGGGTACATTTATGTATATTTGGGGGCCTTTCTGGATTTCGATGATTTTCGCGTACGTTTCTGTATACATAAATGTACCACGGGTGCATTTCTGTAGTACCCGGTACGACAATGACCACATCAGCCCTACTGGTTGTGTACCAGTTATCGTCGTTCACCAGATTTCGTCATTATCAATAAAACGCTTGATGTCGTGATTATTTTTCGACCCTACTTTACAAATCACTACACACTTATCATCAGACGATTGGAGAGGAGAAAATATTTTAGAAATGTTAATGATTATGTCCCCTTTTGTGGAATCCCATTGAAAGTAGCATGGTATTCTGTGGTATCACAGTTGACGAAAAAACATAAACTGTAAACAGTATTTAAAGAAAAAGCAAACTCAAATGGTTTCTGTGACCCTTCCACTAAATTTTGATAATATAAAATGTAATAAATTTTACGTAAAAATGTCAGAATTAGATTTGAAAAGAAGGGTACCCTCATTGAGCTTATTATAAAAGTTCTATGGTATCAAGGTATGCACATATTGTGTATCATGTATTTGTTAGTAACTGGTATAAGATTCAATGAGAGACTATTTCTAGAAACAATAATTTACAACAGGCTCATCAGACTAAAAAATAATGAATTTTATAACCTTCAAGGTAATGGAAACTGCATTTATGGAGACTAGGGGTGATGAATTTTAAAGAGCATAAGGTAATTGTCAACATGTTTTCATTATTTTTAGATATCCTTTTATTTATGATAAATATAATTATTTTTTTCAATTATTTTATTATGTACCTAACGCAGGGTTCTCAATAACTTTTGGTTGAACAGGCCTTTTCGAAAAAGTAACAGGCCTAGGCGGGGGTCCGCGGGTCCTCGCCCCGGAAAATTTTGAAACTGAGTGCGTCATTTCCTGCATTTTGGGCTATTTTGAATGCCTTTTAAATCACACTTTAAAGTGCAATTTTATAAGCAATATTCCTCTATATGCAGATACAAGTACTGCAGTGCAGTAGTTGTATCTGTATTTAGAGGTAGTGCAGTATGTTGACAAGTATATTTATTCACCAACCTTGAACAACACATATCCATTTGAAAATTGTATTCTGAACACCACATATCCACATAACTACAAAATTCAACAACAATTACTTTCCATTATATCTATAAAGTTCAATAACACATACTATCCATGTCGCTGTCCTCATCTTTTTTTCTTTTCTTTTTTCTTTTTTTTTGAGTGATTTTGAACCGGCCCAAATGCCATTTAAAGCGGTCATTTCGGCCGGCGGCCGGTTCTTATTGATAATCCTGCCTAACGTCATCTCATCTATAAAATAATTATCATATTTTAGCACAGATGCATACTGTTTTATAGATGGGACATTACCGTGATACCATAGAGCCCTTGATAGTATACATTAACAAAAGAAAAAAAATTGAGCTCAAATAATATTTTTACATGTAACTTGCAGTTTAATAGGTTTACACTTTTATCTAGAGAGTGCTATACTTGAATAATAAATACAAACTTGGTAAAGGTGTGTATTGATCCATAATCAGCTAATGTCATGCACAACGTCATGTATGTATTGACAAATTCACATATTTATCAAGTATGTATTTAAGGGTAGCACTGCCTAGATAAATGTGTTAACATATTAAACTGAAAGTTTCATGTAAAAATGTGAATTTGTGTTCTCATTGTTATCTCTTTCAACTTGTTATCTCTTTCAACTGCTAATGCAGGGTTCGACACTAACGCTAGTCCTGTGCCCACCTGTTTTTCAGAAGGACTACCTAAACGTGAAAGTTGGCTAGTCCGTCGGACTAGTAATTTTTGAGCCCCGTTATAGATATTACGGCCGTAAAATACACGTTCCTAATATAGGGCCGATTAGGCAGTCGCTTAAAACTTCAGTATGATTTGGCTGACTTTGCTTTTTAGCTCTACTGATCGGAGATCAGCAGAGCTTATGCCGTGGTGTGGCGTCCGTCTGTCTGTCTGTCCGTAAACCTTTTTTTGTAGCGACAACTCCTCTGAAACTATTGAATGGATTTCCATGAAACTTTACAGAAATGTTGCCCATGAAGTCTAGTTGATCCTAGCAAAAATTCATGTTGATGTGAAATCCAAGATGGCCACCAAATCTAAAAATAGGTTTTTAAAAAACAAGTTTGTAGCGACTACTTCTTGAAAACTATAAGTGATATTGATATGGGACTTTTTCTTAAATGATCAGCATGACATGATGTTGGTCCTTGTCGAAAATCGTTTTGATTCGACGTTAAACATGGCTTCCAGCGGCCATCTTTGTTTACATAGAATTATATAATGAAAACTTGTAGCGACTACTCCTCTGAAACTACTTGACGGATTTTCATGAAACTTCACTGGAATGTTGCTTTTGATGTCTTATTGATCCTAGCAAAATTTTAGGTCGGCCGGAAATTCAAGATGGCCGCCACGACTAAAAATAAATTTTCAAAATACAAGTTTGTAGCGACTTCTTCTTGAAAACTATAAGTGATATTGATATGGGACTTTTTCTAAAATGATCAGCATGACATGATGTTGGTCGTTGTCAAAAATCGTTTTGATTCGACGTTAAACATGGCTGCCAGCGGCCATCTTTGTTTACATAGAGTTATATAGTAAAAAACTTGTAGCGACTACTCCTCTGAAACTACTTTGCGGATTTTCATGAAACTTTACAGGAATGTTGCTCTTGATGTGTTATTGATCCTAGCAAAATTTCAGATCGGTCAGAAACTCAAGATGGCCGCCACAGCTAAAAATAGATTTTTAAAAAATAAGTTTGTAGTGACTACTTCTTGAAAACTAGAAGTGATATTGATATGGGACTTTTTCTAAAATGATCAGCATGACATGATGTTGATCCTTGTGGAAAATCATTTTGATTCGACGTTAAACACGGCTGCCAGTGGCCATCTTTGGTTACATAGAGTTATATAGTAAAAACTTTTAGCGACTACTCCTCTGAAACTACTTGACGGATGTTCATGAAACTTCACAGGAATGTTGCTCTTGATGTCTAGTTGTTCCTAGCAAAATTTCAGGCTGGCCGGAAACTCAAAATGGCCACCACGGCTAAAAATAGATTTAAGATAAATACATTTGTAGCGACTACTTCTTGAAAACTGTAAGTGATATTGATATGGGACATTTTCTAAAATGATCAGCATGACATGATGTTGATCCTTGTCGAAATTTATTTCGATGCAACTTTAAACATGGCCGCTAGCGGCCATCTTTGTTTACATAGATTTATATAGTAAAAACTTGTAGCGACTACTCCTCTGAAACTACTTGACACATTTTTATGAAACTTAACAGGAATGTTGCTCTTGATGTCTAATTGATCCCAGATTTTTTTTAGGTCTGCCGGAAATTCAAGATGGCCGCCATGGCTAAAAACAGATTTTTAAAAAAAAAATTGTAGCGACTACTTCTTGAAAACTGTAAGTGATATTGATATGGGAATTTTTCTGAAATGATCAGCATGACAAGATATTGATCCTTGTCGAAAATTATTTTGATTCGACATTAAACATGGCTGCCAGTGGCCATCTTTGTTTACCTAGAGTTATATAGTAAAAACTTCAACTTGTAGCGACTACTCCTCTGATACTACTTGACATTTTTTATGAAACTTCACAGGAATGCTGATCACCTAGCAATCAAAATCTATCAGTAGAGCTTCAAGGTCATTGACCTCTTGTTAATTATTATTTTTTTGTTTGTTTTGTTTTCAATTTCTTTTCTTTTTTTTAATCTTTTTTTTCAATTTCCTTTTTTTTTTTTTTTTTTTTTTTTTTTTTTTTGATTGATTTGAATTATTTATTTTTTTCATTTTTTTTCATTATCTTTTTAATTACTTGACACTTATTACTTTATAATTTCTTGTCGGCGCTACTCATCCTAAATGCCTTGTTGAATTTCGACGAAACTTGGCAGGAAGCATCGGTAAAATGTCTAGTTGTGCATATCACGCTTTTGTTCCAGTTAGCTGATTTTTGACGGAGTTATGGCCCTTTGACATTTTTATTTTAAATTTCTTGTCGGCGCTACTCCTCTTAAACGGCTCGTTGGATTTCTATGAAATTTGTTAGGAAGCCTCAGTATGATGTCTAGTTGTGCAAATCAATGAAATCTTGGACAATTTCGAAAAACAGCTAGATCTTGTCAGTAATAACAGAGTTACGACCCGTGATTTGTTGAAAAATGCTATATTGTATTTTCCTTCGTTAAATCTATAGGAGAAGAGAGCTAAATCTAGCTATATCTATCTAAATCTATAAGAGCTGGTTTAGCCAGCAGAGCCTCTTGGGCCTCTTGTTTGTGCTAAATACACTGTTTTCTTGGAAGGACCATCTAGTTCTAAGGAGGACTACTAGCTTTTTTTAAGTCACTAGTCCTCCGGACTACCCGTTTAAAAAAGTTAGTGTCGAACCCTGCAATGCGAATGCACAGGAGAAATTCTTTTAAAATATCACACCCTTTACGTCAAAACATTGAATCAATTTTACATGCCCATAAAACTAAAAGAGTGTGCTCAACATTTTCAGCCAAGGGAGACAACGAGTACACATCAATCAATTTAAATTTTCAAACAGTTGACCCGACCGACCGTATTTTAAGGGGCTGACCCTAAAACTTTTTATGCAAAAATTTAAAAAAAATAAAAAAAATTGTTGATAATGCAAAAAAATCGAACTCAAGGTATAGTAATTTAACATTTTAAATTCATAATCAGAATTGAATTCATTATTGAGAAGAAAAAAAAGTCTACCTACCTACCCTATTTTTTTTGCCAGTGTTACCTGAACCACACATATTATTTTGTTTGGCCTAATGGTATATTTATGTTTCAATTAATAATTACACAAGTTTTAATCATCCCAAATATGGGTTATTCGGCATTAAACTGAAGATGACAATAACTACTACATTCATCTCAGACGACCGGCTCAGTTTTTATTTAGTAACGGTCACGTGACACTTGTTACCTAGAATACAAACAATGTAAACACAGAATATTTACGGCAAAGGGATAAGCTTCTCTACCGGCAATTTTTTTTTTGAAATGACTAGTTTTGATTTGGGTATATTTCAGAACCAACATAAAAATGACGATATCTGATATTCAGCCAGTAGAGGCTAATCCTCCGATGTGTAGAAAGTAAATTATACCTTTTTTTTTTATGGAAATGGGCATTATAAGTAGGGGAAAACTGCCTACGGGGTATTTCTATTTGTTGGTGTATGTATAAGAAACATATTAATAGGGTTTACTGGATCATTGATGAACATTTTTGAAATTTTGAATCTTCATAATTTTTTATAGAGCATCATCAAAAAAATGACCAATCAGTGACCAGAAATAAGACATACCTACAACTTCTGGTAAATGATAGACTCCGGTTTTTATCCTTGATGTTCAAACAAGTTTACTGTTAAAATTAAGGTGTGATTGTTTTAAAATGCTGTATGCTTGATCACCCAGTTATCTAGCTTCGGTCACCCGGCCCACTTCTGATTTCTTCATTACGCTATTCTACGTGGATCCACAACCAGGGCTTGGGGCAAATAGGATGTTTGAAATCGCCACAAATTTTGGGGAGATTTTGAGAGATTCTACGAGATTTTCAAAAAACATATTTTAAGGTTAATTTAATATTAATTAAACGCAACCGTCGACTTCATGCGCGCGAATAAAACATGTGAATAATTTGGGCTTGTTTTTTTTTTTTTTTTTAGGTCACCAGAGTCGAAGGCAGAGTTATGGCCCTTTAAAAGTTTTAATACACTAACTTTGTACAGACTCGTTCTCCTGAACCTCTGGCCAGATTTCAGCTAAACATGGCAGGGATGATCAGTACCAAGGCTTGTTGCGCATGTCATCGCCATGTTCCGGTTGAATATTTTTTCACAGAGTTATGGCCCACAGGCCCTGTTGAGTCTCTCGTGTTTTTCTTAGCTCTACTGATGAAAGATCAGCAGAGCTTATGCTGTGGTGCGGTGTCCGTCGTCCGTCCATTTGTCTGTCCGTAAACGTTTTTATGCGGCGACTACTCCTCTGAAACTACTGAATGGATTTTCATGAAATTTACAAGAATGTTGCCCATAATGTCTAGTTGAGTCTAGCAAAAATTCACGTTGATGTGAATTCGAAGATGGCCGCCATGGCTAAAAATAGATTTTTAAAAACAAGTTTGTAGCGACTACTTCTTGAAAACTATATGATGATTAGCATGACATGATGTTGGTCCTTGTTGAAAATCGTTTTGATACGGCTGACATCTTTCTTTACATTGATTTATATGGTAAAAAGTTGTAGCGACTACTCCTCTGAAACTACTTGATGGATTTTCTTGAAACTTTAGAGGAATGTTGCTCTTGATGTCTGATTGATTTTAGCAAAATTTATGGACGGAAATTCAAGATTGCCGCCAGGGCCAAAATAGATTTCTAAACAACAAGTTTGTAGAGACTACTTCTTGAAAACTATAAGTGATATTATAAGTGATACTTTTGCTAAAATGATCAGCAGGACATGATGTTAATCCTTATCGAAAATTATTTTAATTCAACATTAAATGTGGCCGCCATGAATACTTAAAAAATCATCTTGTCTGAAACCACCTGATGGAATTTTGATTCGACATTAAATGTGGCCGCCGTGAATACTTAAAAAATCTTCTTGTCTGAAACCGCCTGATGGATTTCGAAATAATTTCACAGAAATGATGTTTGGGTGACCCTCTACCAAGATTGTTCAAGCCGGGTTGATTCGACAAAATACATGGCTGCCAGGGCAATAGCGTAAAGCAGGTTGATTCGATAAAAAAAAAACATGGCTGCCAGTCAGTTATTTTTTTCTTATATCTTCATTGGAAAAAGCTACAGTCATGTTGATTTGATGTTTGAGTGACACTCGATAAAGATTGCTCAAAACATGACTGCACTCAGGTGAGTGATTTAGGATTTAGGGCCATCATTCAAAATTAGAAAATGTTTACCACAACTGAGATATCAAAGCCATACAATTTGATTTCAAACTTCAAACACTTGTACAACTACATGCCACCAACTTACGTAACATTCCTACCAAGAGTAGGTCAATATGAATGATCTTTACATTACATAGTGTGATACATTTACATTGTCATTAAATTCTAAGTCATGTTCTTGTTTCTTTTCTTTCAGGCCATGAGTACTGTGATTTGTAAAATAGACACCAAATAAAATCAGCAAAAATGGAAGGACTGGATGTAAGCAAAAAACGACAGAAAACACACCATAAGCCAAAAATAAAGATACGAGGCTACCCATCGATGAATAACAAACCAGTTAAATATGTCTATATTTGTAGTGAATGTGACACAGCATTTCCAACTACGGAGAAAATCATGGGTCATATAAATCAACATTGTTATGATGACACGTATGTGTCGAGCGGAACTGCGGACAACAATGTATCTGGTGACTCTGCATCACAGTATCAGATTAGTGAATGGCATGAACCTTTGAAGAGTAATATACTCAGTGAGAATGGTCAACAAGGGAATATAGTTTCCAGCACTTTTCCAAGTGGGTCAAGTTGTACTGCAGATAATATTGATCCACCGGGCAAGTTGAATCGTAAGAGACGTGGTTGTGATCTAGAGAAGGCTGTGGTGAAAACAGATGAAGAAAGTGATTCTACATATAGCCATGGTCAGGAAAATGATACAGATGGTGTGAGTTACCCACCTGGTGATCGTGAACTAGACAGGCTAGAGAAGTCTATGGATACTGATAATGAAGAAACTAGTGATGCTGAAAACAATAAATCGGATTTAGATGAATCATCTAAAATGTTAACAGATGCAGTCAAAGAAGCAGGTTCAGTTGTATATGATGCCATGAAGGATACAAGCACCGGTGGAAATGAAGAAGATAATGATCATGAAGAAACAAGTGATGATTCAAATGAAGACACATCTGAGAACAATGAACCAAATTTAGTTGACTCATCGGAAACTTCAACAAAAGCAGTCAAAGAGGTAGATCCAGTTGTAGCTGATGCCAGTAAGAGTAAGATCACTAGTGTAATGCCCAGTTTGATGCAACCAGTTGTTCTGTTAAGAAGACTGGAGGATATCAGAGCATATGAAAAATCACCAACTGACTTGGATAGCTGCCAAACTCAAATGACAATCACGGACAAAAGAACAGAAAGTCTTGTATGTAAGAGATGTCGGGTTACATTCCGTTCAAAAGCATGTTATGCAAACCATTTGATTATTCACCACTTTCCGATGTATACTAGGAAAGCTGCTTTTTCTTGTCAGTTGTGTAAAAACAATCCGAATACGTATGATAGCTACTATGGCAACTGTCTTCTGAAATTCCATCTTATGAACGGCCATGATGCAGACGACCTGAAATGCATGCAGTGCAATTCAGAGTTTGAAAGTTACCTGGATTTCCATGAACATGTGCATGTGTGCTCAGGTCAGCTTGGTAAGTTTAATTGCAAACAGTGCAAAACTTTCCACCTTACGGATGAATTCAAATTATGTGAATGCTTGGAAGATGTTAAAAAGAATATGCCAAATGAGGCCTGTACTGTTGAACTGAAGAAACAACTATCCATTATTATGGCTAATGCACTGTGTAAAAACTCTGCCCCACGATATTGTTGCAAGGAGTGTAACACCTATTTCAAAGCAGTTAGTTGCTGTGTTAATCATATTGTAAAAGATCATTGCACAGACTTCGCAAAAAATAAACATGTAGTTGGCAGCTTTATTTGTCAAAATGAGAAAAGAAAAACATGTGGAAAGAAACATGTTTTAACTATTACAAGTACTAAGTATTTGACAAGGTTTTTTTTCAAGAGAAGAGGATATTTTATTCATCCAAAAAATGAAATAAACAACACTTCTGCCGAAGAATCCAAAGTCAAATCATTAAAAGATTTGGATGAATTAGACATGGAACAATCAAATGAAGAAGATGATTTATCAACTACTCATCCTGGAAAGAAGCTAAACAACTCTCCCAAACGAGACTCAAACACACAATCTGTGAAAGAAATGAATGACTCAGATATTGACAGATCTGATGAAGAAGGTGGGGAAAAATGTCAGACAACTGAATCAGTGACTGATAGAATTATTAAAGCAGATACAAAATGTAAAGTCAAACCAGACAGTGATCACCAAATGTTAATTGACATCATAAGGAAAAACATTGATGTGGACTTAGGGTTTGCGCTTCGGATTAACAGTTTAAATCCAATGTTTGCTAAAACAAAAGGAGATGTAGCTAATGCGATGGTTGAGAGGATTAACATTGGTGTTGATGGATACGAGTGCGCTATTTGTCTGGAGCATTTTTCCAAGTATGCATGTTGTAAAAGCCACGTTCTTACATACCACTTTAGGTTATACATACACCATAAAGGGTCCGAAACATATACATGCCCTGCTTGCTTGGTGTCTTACCATTCGCTGAAAAACCTTAATCTGCACCTTCATTTTCACAAGATTTTTAGATTCAAGTGCAGTGAGTGTAAAGAAATGTTCAGTACCAGCGAAGATTATGATAAACATTCGAAGCATGGTACTGGAAAACCGCAAATAGTTATTGACCAAAAGTATTCTTGCTCAAACTGTGGACTGATTCATAACTGCACTGTAATACCAAATGAAGAAGAAAAGCTCAAACATATTACACCTGTGGGAAAGTTTGAGCAAAGTAACCCCCAGTACACAGATTTTGTCTATTCCAAAATTGCCTTTGACGGAGTGAAATTTAGTTGCGCTATATGCAAAGATGACTTTGAAACGCTAGCATGTTGTACAACACATATTCTCCTAGAGCATGAAACAGAAGAGCGTGCTGTTTGTTCTGTTTGCAGACTTGGTTTCCGGGCTAGAGAGGATTTGATTAAGCATTGGAAGTATATGCATGGTCTTGAATCAATTTATTGCAAAATCTGCTGCAAAGGGTTTGAAAGCTCAGCTGAAAAAAAGTCGCATTTAAAAAGATGCCACCATTCAGAAAATAAAAAAATTAAACAGAAGTTGAATGAATTGGTTTGTAAACAATGTCTAAGGTCACACCTTGCTTATGGATCAAAACAAAATGAAATTGAAACATGTAAAGAGTGTTGCACAGGGTTTCAGAGTATTTCCTGCCATAGGAACCATCAGTTTGTCGAGCATACTCCTGGGGATATGATGCTGGTATCAAAATACAATTCATACCAGTGTCCATGTGGGCAAGATTTTATACAGAGGAATGAATTGTATAACCACCTGAGAGAGGCGCATGCATCCATCAAAAGTGTTGAAGATATAAAAAAAGAGGTGACAGATACGGCTGAGTCATCCACCGAGAATGTTGATGGATCTACCAAAAGTGTTGAAGAGATAACAAAAGAGATGGCAGATACTGCTGAGTCATCCACCAAAAGTGTTGATGAATCCGTCAAAAGTGTTGAAGAGATAACGAAAGAGGTGGCAGGTACTTCTGCTTCATCCATCAAAAGTGTTGATGAATCCGTGAAAAGTGTTGAAGAGATAACGAAAGAGATGGCAGATACTGCTGAGTCATCCACCAAAGGTGTTGATGAATCCGCCAATAGTGTTGAAGAGATAACAAAAGAGATCATGGCAGGTACTTCTGAGTCATCCACCAAAAGTGTTGATGAATCCGTCAAAAACGATGAAGAGATAACAAAAGAGGTGGCAGGTACTTCTGAGTCATCCACCAAAAATGTTGATGAATCCACCAAAAGTGTTCAAGACATAACAAAAGAGGTGGCAGGTACGTTTGAGTCATCCACCAAAAGTGTTGATGAATCTGCCAAAGGTGTTGAAGAGATAACAGAAGCGGTGGAAGATACTGTTAAATCTTTAGACACTATTACTGAAACTGACAAATCATCAGTCATTGAAAATGAAAACGAAAAATATGATAAATTTGTTGAGTTGAACAAGGAATGGGTAAAGTGTGGCAAATGTAGTCATCTTCACATCGTATCCTCAAAAACTTCTGAAATTGTAAAGCATTCGTCAAAGGTTAAATGTAATACATGTAAAAATAGATTCAGAAACACGAAATGTCTGCTACATCATGAGTTGGTTGATCACCCAAATAACCTTCACATTTATCAGTGTGTTGGTTGCAACTTGTACTTTCACAGTTCTTCCATTCTGAATTCTCATCAAGGCAAGGATGGGGAGAATAAAGAGATTATGAAGAAGACTAGTAAAGCCGCGCCCCAACCACCAATTAGCCATGATTGTGGTAGACCTGTTGAAATTTTAACAACTTCTAACGATACCACTCCTGATATATCATATACTGAAGACAACATGGTTGAACTTGTAGAAAGGGATACAGAAGAAATAACCTGCAAATCAAAATGTAAACTTGTTAGGTGCAAAAAATGTTCTGACATTCACCAGAGTAACTTCGATACACGTGAGGATAAAACACATACAAAACGGGACCTAAACGATATGCTCAAGATAAATTTTAAGAGACATGTGTGTCGAATAAACAAAGCATGCAAGTTTGCTTGTAGTTCTATAGATGATCTAAGAAAGCATAAAGAGAAATTTCATAGTAAGGACTCTTTCGTCATGCCAAATAATGAGTGTACAATTTGTAACAAAAGATTCAGCAGTACGTCAGAATTATGTGACCACGTTGTTCAGGATCACGGGACGATCACATTTATTCAAGGAGAAATTCTGGAAGATGATACAAAGTCGTTTGAATGTAGGTACTGTCCGAACCACTATCAGTTTCCCATGGATGCGCAGTTACATTTAAGGCGTACTCATTTTGAGAAACCACTCGTCATTGTATATCACCAAAAGGATGCACTAAATCCACAATACAAAACGGCACTTGTAACGTTCTGCCCACTTTGTTTTAGGGTTGCACAATCTTTCCATAGTTTAAAAGATAACAATATCGGTAATACAGCTTTCCACATAAAAAGGCACTTTCCGAGTTTAGATGTTTGTGCAAAATGTGGGAAGCAGAATGTTGGGCCTGGATGCTGTAAAACGGCGCAATTTACAGTTTGTGATGTTTGTGGTAAAACTGTTTCAGCAGAAAGTTATAGACTGAAGCAGCATATCCAAGGGCATACAGGAAAACGTTTGTTTAAATGCGATGTCTGTGGAAAAGATTTTAAGTTTAAACCAAATTTAGTTGCTCACAAGCTAACCCATGGGGAAAAATCAGAGACATGTCCGATTTGTGGAATGAAGTTCACATTGCCACACCATGTGAGAGCACATACTAAACGAGTGCATAGTGTTATGAATGCTTAGGAAAACACTTTTTGTGATCTTTTCAACTATTGGAATAACAAAACAAACTGCATGACATTGAATTTGGATTGCGACACCCTTGATTCTGTAACTCATGATACATCATACAGACATTAAGTTTCATGTCATGGTCTCTAACAATCTAGGAGATGTAGACTGGACACAATAATCTTATAGCTCTGACCTGTGACCTTAATGATGCGACCACGAATTTGGTGTGAAACTGGCCAGCTGTTGACAATACATATGCTTCAGATTTCATCCACTTATCTTGAGCAATTTAGGAGTTAAGTTATAGAGAGATTATTTAACTGCTGGGTTTGATTATAGCTAAATCCTTCAAAAGATGGTAGGTGTACATGTATCCTTCTTTTGATAAACGAGAGGAGGACAAACTGCACGCGTACCATTGAAGGACTTTCTTATAATCGACACCAGCAGTTAATCTGTTTGTTACATTAAAGGGAATGTAGCGACGCGGTCAAACCATCTTTATTATTGAGAGTTGTTAAAAACTTGAATAAGGGTGAAAGAATTATCAAAATCAGATGACAAACAAAGCAAATATGGTAATTTGAAGGGTCTATTGAAACCGATATGGAAGCCGTCATTTTGAGAGCTATGACGTCACGGTTCTCAATGACAGTATATGGAATATTTATAGATATGAAAATTTACTGATTTATAGGGCAAAAACTGTATGGAAATATGTGTACTTTATGGCAATTATAATGCTTTTTATATGACAGTAAAGGATGTTTGCAGTCATTTGTAGTGATTTTCTTTGCGTTAAATGATATTTAACAGTATTCCATGTATGGTAATTTGGAACTATGACATCATAGTTCTCAAAATGTCGGCTCCCATGTCCGTTTTAGAAAACCTTCAAAATTGTATGGTCATATCTTTTTTGTTATCATCCGATTTTGGTAATTCTTTCATCTTTTTCCGAAGTTTTTCAGGTCTCTCAATAATAAAGCTCATTGTCTGGCTGTCACTACGTTCGCGTTTCTTCATGTTCATTTTGTCATTAGCTCTGCTGGCCTTATGGGATGGCAAGTCGTCCGTCGTCCGCCCCTCTGTTAACTTTTGCCTTGTGAACACTCTAGGGCCTTCATTATTACCGAATCTTTACGAAACTTTGCCAGTGTCTTTATAACAGTGAAAGCTCGGGACAAGTTCGAAAAGCAGCCGGATTGGATAAATTTCACCGCAGTTATGGCCCTTGTTTTGCTGAAAAATGCCATATTAAGCCTTGTGAGCACTCTAGCACCTTCATTTATTATTTGATCTTTACCAAACTTGCACAGATTGTTAATATCAATGAAAGCTCGGATAAGTTTGAAAACCAACCAAATCGGATCAGTAACACCAGAGTTATGGCCCTTGTTTTTTCTGAAAATTGCTATTTTCTGCCTTGTGAACGCTCTAACACCTTCATTTATTATTTGATCGTTACCAAACTTGCACAGATTGTTAATACCAATGATAGCTTGGACAAGTTCGAAAATCAGCTAAATTGGGTCAGTAACACCAGAGTTATGGCCCTTGTTTTTTTGAAAAATGCCATTTTCTACCTTGTGAACATTCTAGCACATTCATTCACGTACATGGAAGATGAGCCTGGCATGTTCATGCCTGTTAGGCGCCATATAACCTTTTCATGTGTTGGTGCGCCTTAAAACCCCAATTCAATTATTTTTTGCCTCATTAAGACGATAGGGCCTTCATCTTTCATCCAATCTTACCCAGATTGTTTATATAAATGAAAGCTCGGTCAAGTTCGAAAACCAGCCAGATCGGACCAGTAACAGGGGAGTTATGGCTCTTGATTTAGTTAAAAATCCTATATTTGCCTCGTTAAGATGATAGGGCCTTCATCTTTCATCCGATCTTTAAGAAACTTTACCAGATTGTTAATATCAATGAAAGCTTGGAGAAGTTCGAAAACCATCCAGATTGGACCATTTACATCGGAGTCCTGGTCCTTGATTTTCTGAAATATGCTATATCTTGGCCTCATTAAGACGAAAGGGCCTTCATTTGGCCGGATTTCATTGAAACTTTGCAGGGATGATCAGTACCAAGCCTAGTTGTACATAGTCACCGTGTTCCAGTTGAATGATTTTGGCAGAGTTTTAGCCCTTTACAAGGTTTTAATATACAAACTTTGTTCTGACTAGTTCTCCTGAACCCCTGGCTGGATTAAACTAAACTTTTTAGGGATGATCGATTCTATGTCTAGTTGTGCAAATAATCGCCGTGTTCCGGTTGAATGATTTTTGGCGGAGTTGTGGCCCTTTAAAGGTATTAATACACAAACTTTGTTCTGACTAGTTCTCCTGAACCCCTGGCCGGATTTAAATGAAGCTTTTTAGGGAAGATCAATTCCATGTCTACTTGTGCAAATCATTGCCGTATTCCGGTTGAATGATTTTTTGGCAGAATTATGGCGCTTTAACGGTTTTAATACACAAACTTTGTCTGATCTACTTCTCCTGAACCCCTCGCCAGATTTCAATGAAACTTTGCAGGGATGATCAGCACCAAGTCTAGTTGTGCATGTCATCGTCACGTTCCGGTTTACAGCTATTTGGCAGAGTTCTGTCCCTTTAAAGGATTTTAATACCACAGTTTTTTTCCGGCCTACTCTCCTGAACACCTGGCTGGATATAGACGAAACTTGACAAGGATGATCAGTATCAAGCCTAGTTGTGCATATCGTTGCCATATTTCGGTTGAATGATTTTTGGCAGAGTTGAGACCCTTTAAATGTTTTTGATACACAAACTTTGTCCAGATTAGTCTCTTCTGAACTCTTTGCCAGATTTCAGCGAATCTTAGCGAGGATGATCAGTACTAACCCATGTTCTGGTTGAATGAATTTGGGCAGAGTTATGAGCCCTTTAAGGTTTTAATACACTAACTTTGTGTAGACTAGTTCTCCTGAACCTTTTTTGCGCACAGTATGACCTATTTATGTGTCGACGTGCCGTAAAACACCATTCATTCATTCATTCATTCATTCTCCTGAACCTCTGGCTGGATTTCAACAAAACTTTGCAAGGATGATCAGTACCAAGCCTAGTTGCATATATCATCACCATGTTCCAGTTGAATGATTTTTGAAAGACTTATGGCCCCTTATACATAAACTTTATATTGAGCCAGTAGAGCGTCCACATGCCCTCTTGGGCCTCTTGTTTTTTTATCATGCTCATTCAAGGTCTTCATGCAAATGTGGAAACGTGGCTCCATTGTAAATGGAGTGCCTACAATAGAATTTGCAGCAACTCTGCAGGTTAGAAGGTTCTAGGCCCATTCTCCATATTTTTATCTAGATGTAAATGAGCCTGGCATGATCATCCCTGTTTGGCGCCATATAACCTTTCTTGTGTTTGTGCATTGTAAAACCCCAATTCAATTCAATTCATCATAATTTGCTGATATTTTGAACACACTCTTTAAAGCGGTGACTGAAAGTAATCCAATTATCAAATTGATTATTTAAATCTTATTTGATGAATTTGTTATAAATATATTGACGAGTTTTCATACATTTTTCTTCCGTCGTGTGTTCTTGGGCAAGACACTTTCCCTTAGCCTCGTCCTGCGGATGGGGACGTAAACTGGGCGGTCCCGTGTATCGGTCTATCCTCCAAGCACGTTAAAAAACCATAGGAATCTATTCGATAATAAGAGTAGGGCAGGTTCCCGGATTCCTATGTATCATTCCCCTCTCTCTGGGGCGGCTCTAAATAACCTATACTGTGTTGATGAGCCGTTAAACAACATTCAATTCAATTCAATTCATACAATTTTCAAGTTGTCAAAATTGTACATTCCATTTAAAGATATGAAATAAAATGCTACTGGGGTACGAACAAATGTCGTCTAGAGATACTTTTGTATACTTTTTAATTATTCTAATCTACCTTCCACATTTTCAGATTCATATGGTTATGTATCAAACAGTCAGGAGTGTAACTCACAAGTTATTTTTGCAATAACTGAAACAAGTTATTTTCAAGAACAGAATATTATTTCCCTGTGACACTGTAAGAGTACTGTAATCAAGCCCAAACAATAAATCATTTCAACAGAAAAGTTGACCATGTAATTGAATAGTGATGGCACCATGATGTATGATTTCCCTGGGAGTCAGTTAATTAGCAATTTTGTTGTGTAACTATGTTATAATGTACCACCTTTAAAAGCTTGCTAAAACATTGGATAAAGGAAGTAATTGCAAGTCAGTTAACAAAAAAGATAAAAGAACCTGACAAAATTATTCATGTTACAGGAAAATTCTGGTTTCAATAGAAAACAGATTTAAAAATAGATGAAATGAATGTATATGAGCAGTGGCAGAAAAACAATAACGTGGCTCCAGCGTAAATGGAGTTTCTACGATAGAATTTGCAGCAAATCTGCAGTTCAGGGTGAGAAAGTTCTAGGCCCATTTTCCATATTTTATCTCGATGTACATGGAAGATGAGCCTGGCATGTTCATGCCTGTTAGGCACCATATAACCTTTTCATGTGTTGGTGCGCCTTAAATCCCCAATTCAATTCAATTCTTAAAATTTTAATATTTATATTGTTAAAAACATATACAATTGACGAGTTTTAAACATTAGTTTT